>VZQC01002030.1:2077107-2172327 GCA_009823505.1 Rhizomys pruinosus | reverse complement strand
TATATATATATAATTTTAAAACAATCTTCTAAAAAAGCTCTAAGAGCCTTTTCCCTTAATAGCTGTTAAAAGTACAAATTATAAAATCATCCTTTAAAAAGCTCTGCTATGAAAAGGAACTGCTTACCACCAGCTCTTCATCCATATTCCCTGCCCCATCTTCCTTCAGGATGATGTTAGAGAGGCGGTGCTCACAGGTGGCGAGCACATCCACACACACCTGGTTCAGTAATTCCTGCAGCAAGTCACAGATCAGCTTGGAAAAGTCCCACACACTTTTAAGGTGACCCACCAACCCTCCTCAGAACCTCTAGGCTCTTCAAGGGGAACAAAAGACCCCATCCATCATAACTGTGCTCTTTTCAGCTTTCCCACAATTTGTCCCAAACCACAATGAAACGTGGTTAGTAATCCATCCAGTTAGGTTAAATATTAAAAGAACACCTTTCTTTTCACATTTGCTCTAGAAGAACAAAAGACAAACAGGAAAAGCAAGTTCTTGAATTTATAGAGCATCTAACAGCAGTGCCCTTCCAACAGAAGTAGGGGGAGGAACTAATTCTTCTAGCATATGCATGTCTTTTTAAAAAAAGATACAAAATAAGGACTGCTGTTGGGTTAAGCATGTTGGTATATGCCTATAATCCGAGCATTCAGGAGGCAGAGGCAGGAAGATTTTGAGTTCCAGTTCAGTCTGGGCTAATATAGAACTCCAAGTCAGTGTGGCTACATAGCTAGACACTTAAAAAAAATAATAATCAGGGGGTTTGAGGACTGCAGTGAAGGTGCTTGGTTTGCAATCTCTGAGGACTGGAGTTCAGATCCCAGCACACACACAGCAAGTTGGGCATCCCACAAATTCCTGCTCCAAAGAAGACAGAGACAAGAAGATCACTGAGGCTTTGCTGACTTCCAATCTAGCTCAAAGTAAGCTCCAGGTTTAGGGAGTGCTGCCTTTCAAAAGGAAAAGGTAGAGAGCAACAGAAGAAAACATCCAATGTAAATTCTGGGCTCTGTGTGCACCCATGTACCACATCTGCACATGTACACACACACACACACACACACACACCAGACAGACACCTGTTATTCTTCTGAACTTTATTTATTAGGGACAAATTTTTAGTGTCTTTTACTGAGTAGTGATTTCTTTTTTTTTTTCAATTTTATTTATTTTTATTTATGTGTATGAGTGTACTGTCTGCATGTAGGTTTGTGCACCTGTGTCGTGCAATGCCATGGAGGTCAGAAGAGGGTCTCGGATTCCCCTGGAACTGGAGTTCTCCTGGAATTGGATTTACAGACAGTTCTTAGCTGCCATGTGGGTGCTGGGGATTGAACCCGGGTCTTCTGCAAGAGCAGTTGGTGCTCTTAACCACTAGGCTATCTCTCCAGCCCCTGGACAGAACCATTTTAAAACAACAAGAACCCCCCCCCACTGGCTCTTACTTCCAGGACCTAAATTCTAGGAATAGAAGGACCTTCACAGGAAGAGGCAGGAGATCTTTGTGAGTTCAAGGCCGCCTGGTCTACAGAGCGAGTTCCAGGACAGCTGGGGCTACAGGGAGACCCTGTCTTGAAAAGAACCAAAATACAAGTAAATAAAAAAAAAAAAATTAGGAAGTATATAAAATATTTGTTTATAATAGTGGTTTTCCTGCAATTTGGCAAATATTGATCCAATACCATGCTGCTCTAGTACTGTGCTGCTCTAGTACCACTTGGCACTGTATGATTCCTAAGACAGTTTTTCTTAGGTGCCTGCAATGTTATACTGACATACTTGTGAACAGTAATTTCAATAATACAGTTGTCCCTGAAACAGAAGTACATGTTGGGTAAATGTTCATTCTGGGGTAGAGACACCTCTGCCTAGGTATTTCGGAATGGCCTTCTAGAAAAAATGAAGTCTGAGAAATCTAGACATTGAGAATGCTTTGGCATAGAAGTGCGATTAAATGTTATGTAGTAGCAGTGACCCTTAGAGAATCACTACTCAGGCAGCTGGACGCGCAGCGCCCCCCCCCCCCCCCCCCCCCCCCCCCACCCCCCCCCCCCCCCCCCCCCCCCCCCCCCCCACACTAAAAAAAAAAAAAAAAAAGCACCGACTGCTCTTGCAAGGGACCGGGTTCAATCCCCAGCCCCCACAGTGGCTGAGAAAACCTCTTAACTCCAAATCCAGGAGAACTCCAGTTCCAGGGAATCCGGACCCTCTTCTGACCTCATGTATTGCACGACACCAGGTGACAAACCTACATGCAAGACAGTTACACTCATACACATAAATAAAAATAAATAAAATTGAAAAAAAAAAAGAATCACTACCAGTAAAAGACACTAAAAATTTGTCCCTAATAAATAAAGTTCAGAAGAATAACAGGTGTCTGTCTGGTGTGTGTGTGTTGTGTGTGTGTGGTACATGTGCAGATGTGGTACATGGGTGCACACAGAGCCCAGAATTTACATTGGATGTTTTTCTCTGTTGCTTCTTACCTTTTTCCTTTGAAAGGCAGCACTCCTAAACCTGGAGCTTACTTTGAGCTAGATTGGAAGTCAGCAAAGCCCAGTGATCTTCTTGTCTCCCTTTACACTGAGCTTATAAGTATGTGCCACCATACTGCTTTTTGGGTGCTGGGATCTGAACTCCAGTCCTCAAGTTGCCAACCAAGCACCTTCACTGCAGTCCTCAAACCCCTGATTATTATTTTTTAAGTGTCTAGCTATGTAGCCACACTGACTTGGAGTTCTATATTAGCCCAGACCGAACTGAACTCAAAATCTTCCTGCCTCTGCTCCTGAATGTGATTATAGGCATATACCAACATGCTTAACCCAACAGCAGTCCTTATTTGTATCATTTTTTAAAAAGACATGCATATGCTAAAGAATTAGTTCCTCCCCCTACTTCTGTTGGAAGGGCACTGCTGTTAGATGCTCTATAAATTCAAGAACTTGCTTTTCCTGTTTGTCTTTTGTTCTTCTAGAGCAAATGTGAAAAGAAAGGTGTTCTTTTAATATTTAACCTAACTGGATGGATTACTAACCACGTTTCATTGTGGTTTGGGACAAATTGTGGGAAAGCTGAAAAGAGCACAGTTATGATGGATGGGGTCTTTTGTTCCCCTTGAAGAGCCTAGAGGTTCTGAGGAGGGTTGGTGGGTCACCTTAAAAGTGTGTGGGACTTTTCCAAGCTGATCTGTGACTTGCTGCAGGAATTACTGAACCAGGTGTGTGTGGATGTGCTCGCCACCTGTGAGCACCGCCTCTCTAACATCATCCTGAAGGAAGATGGGGCAGGGAATATGGATGAAGAGCTGGTGGTAAGCAGTTCCTTTTCATAGCAGAGCTTTTTAAAGGATGATTTTATAATTTGTACTTTTAACAGCTATTAAGGGAAAAGGCTCTTAGAGCTTTTTTAGCAGATTGTTTTAAACTATATATATATTATATATATATATAATTATATCTATATAGGCATGCTGTGTGTCTCTGCTTGTTCTGTGGAGGCTAGACAGAGGGTGTCAGATCTCCTGGAGCTGAAGGTATGAGGCAGTTATCAGCTACCTGCTGTTTGTGCTGGGAACCAAACTGTGATCCTTCAAGAGCAGTACACACCTTTAACCACTTTATATTTATATATAAAAAAAATTTTTTTTTGAAGACAGGGTCTCCCTTAGCCGCTGGCCTGGACACTCACTCTGTCGACCAGCTGGCCTTAAACTCACAGAGATCTGGCCTGCCTCTGCCCTCCCACGTGCTCAGATATAGACTGAGCGACTATTAGCCAAGCACCCACCACAGGCTATAGGAGGAGATTGTTCACGCTGCACATAGGATGGGGAATGAAGACCGTAGTGATGCGAGCATGCCGCAGTACAGCAGCAATCACGTGCTAACTGCTGACCAAGTCTCTGGACAGCCCCGAGATTTTTTTTTTTCTTTTTTTATTTAATAACTTTCATTTTATATTTTGTAATTTTTTTATTGTATGGTATGAATGTATTGCCTGCATGTGTGTACGTAGCGCCTCTTGTTCATTCACTGCTCATGAGGTCAGAAGAGGGCATAGGAAACCCCGCCCTGGAACTGGGAGTTACTGCAATGTTGTCTGCCTCTTTTCACATGATTGGTTCTGGGGAATCAAATGTTGTCGCAAGGAGCAGTCTGGCTCTTATCCGTCTGAGCCATTCTCTCCAGTCCTTCTCACATTTTTTTTTTTTTTTTTTTTTTTTTTTTGTCTTTGGGGGCAAAACTAATAGCTCACCATCCAGTTTGATCTTATAAGCCCTGATTACAAACAGGGAGAACACAGTATATTGTAAGCTTGATTAAAGTCAAAGCTTAGAGAAATATATAAAATAAGACAATAAGAATATGTTCTTTGGTCTTCAATTATAACCTACTAGGGATAGAGCTAACCTGTTATGCGAAATAAAAGGGGAGACCATCCAGAACCCCTTGGCCAAGCCAGTTTGTTGGTATCACTCCTATTTTAGAAACAGTGTCAGTGTGAAAGACCCCTTGAGCGGACCACATGAGGCCTGGGTTTTGACCAGGCATATCAACAGTAATTCTGATCCTAGCATCTGACACTAATAAAAGACATAAATGATCTTTGTTTTTAATGCTCTTTAGTACTGGATGGCCATTTTTTTCTCTGTTTTAGATTACTAGAGCACTTTCTTTCTAGTGTTCAGTTCCTGCTCAGTCAGTTCAGCTCTTAACAGTTGTAGGTGATTTTAGACTAGAATTAGATTTGTAAGAAGAGGCCACTATGCCTGCAGCGCAGTTTGCACACATTCAGTAATGAACAGTATCACTGCTGAAATCTGGATGTTTTGCAATTCAGACTTGGCCCAGAGTTTCAGAGTGCCTGACTTTTGCCAATTATCAGAGTCCTTAACAACAAGAAAAATGCTTGTTATGGTCAGTCCCCCCACCCAAAGTTTTCTATTATTCGTTGTTCACCTATTAAATAAAACATCCAAATCTACTCTTCAGACAAATGATAATGGAGTTTTCCCCTACATATATTGTTTAATTTATATTTCTCTAAGTAGAGTTTAAGTATTTCTTTAAGCCATTATAAGATAACCTTATATTCAAGAGTTTTTAAACCTGAATACATTTGCTAATGTTTTCCTATCATGGAGTCAGGTTTTCTTCATTTATTTGAAGGCAGGTTCTTGATCTTTTGCTCAGGCTGATCTTAAACTCCTGTACTCAAGAGAACCTCCCACTTCTCCTTCCTCCCCTAGAAGCCGAAATTAGAGGCATCATATACAACTGACTTAGCTGTAAAATAAGCCTCCACTTGGCATTTTACTTTCTGATAACACATCCATGTTTGTGATAAAGAACAAGTAACGGTATTATTTAAGTGGAATGCCATTAAAAACATGTAAGTGGTGGCGGCTGGCTGTGAGGAAGCAGATCCTGTGGGTTCTGAGTAGGATTCTAAATAGCAACCAACTTGGAAGACAGTTTAAGATAATGTAAAATGAGCTACATGTGTGTGTATGTGGTGGTGTGTGTGCTGTGTGGTGTGTGTGGGTTGTTAATTTAAAGTCTAGGAATCAAATCCAGGGCCTCTTGAGCATGCTGGGCAAATGATTGCTTCCACTGAGCAAGATTACCAGTCCCTTATATGCTCTTTCAGTCTAGATTTCACTGCTAAGAATACCAAACTGTATCTAAGATTACAGAAGTAGACCCCAGAGCTAGTATTAGTTACTAACTGTGGAATAGTCAGCAAAATTATGATGAAATCCATAAGATTTTTTACATGGCATCTTTATAGTCACTAAACATACTTGTATATATTGACATAAAGGGGTTACATATACTATCACAGCATGATTATTAATAGAACCCCCAGCGGGGCGTGGTGGGGCACGCCTTTAATCCTAGCCAATCGGGAGGCAGAGGCAGGCAGATCTTTGTGAGTTCCAAGGCCAGCCTGGTCTACAGAGTGGTGAGTTCCAGGACAAGCTTGGGGCTACAGTGGACCCTGTCTCGACAAGACCAAAACAAAAAAAAAAAAATAGAACCCCCAGTTATTCACAGAAGCCTCTGGATTTAGATGATAAAATTATGTGGTCATCTTAATTTGGAATGAATATTACTAAGTAGTTTATAATGCATATGCATTTTTCTGAAAATCTAAGGAAGATTTTTATAATTTATGAGAAAATTCTTCTCTTGACATGTTCTTACTCTACCTAGAGTTAATTTTTCTTTTGCCTTATTTTTACTGCAACATCAATTCTCTTGCAGGTAAAATATATTTTTACCATAGGAGATATAGCCCAGCTATGCCCAGCCATAGTACAGAAGCGAATCTTCCTTCTAATCCAGTCCATTCTGGCTTCTTCTGCTGACTTGGATATCTGTAAGTCTTTTGAAGTCATACCCCTCACCCATGGTGTCTTAAGGTTCAGTTAATTGCAACTCTCTTATCTTTCCCTGTAGTACCATCATCTCAAGGGACCACTGACACCCCAGCCAATCAGCTGCCCTCCCAGGTCAGAGGCTCTGCCATGCCTTCTGTAATTAGAGCACATGCCATCATCACCTTAGGTAAGGGTACCACATGGCGAGGTGTGGCTTGTATAGTTTATGTGTAGTTTAGGCACAGTAAAGCTCTTTGAATGTTGTTGTTTGTGTTTATTTTTTTGTTTTTGTCTTTTCGAGACAGGGTTCTCCCTATAGCCCCAGCTGTCCTGGAACTCACTCTGTAGACCACCCAGGCTGGCCTGGAAACTCACAAGATCCCCCTGCCTCTGCCTCCCAAGTGCAGGATTAAAGGCATGTGCCACCACGCCCAGGCTAGTTTGAATGTTTTATGTGTATCATTATGTTGAGTGTATTAACTTGCATGTAATGCTCTCAAGTCCAGGAACGAGTGTTCAGACATCTGGAACTTTGGATGCTAGGAACCAACCAGGTTCTTCACAAAAACTAGTCAGTGCGCCTAATCACTGGTGCCACTTCTACCCCCAGCTTTTGTGTTTTAAGAGGAGTTTTGCCATGGAATGGCCCAGCTCTGCAGGTTAAGCCCGTATGCTGATCCGGAGGCACACTTTGTAACTAAAACTTTAAAGCACTACTCTTCTGTCACTGTAACCAAATACCGGACCGAGCACAGAGGCATTTCTGAGTACGTAGAAGTTTGTTTTGACTCATGGTTCAGAGGGTATTGTAGCCCATCTTACAGTGGGAAGAACATGGTAGAAGTGGCTGGTCACTTGAAGGTGACAGATTGCTATGGCTAGAAGCCAGGCTAAGATAGGACTCTCAAAAGCCCACCCGTTGTGACCCACGCCTCTTTCCCCAGAGGTTCTACATCCTCTGAAACCACAGACACCCCAGGTGGATCCTTGGGACTCACTGGCCGCCATAGCCTATTGGCAACACCCAGGCCAGTACAAAAAAAAACAAGACCATGTCCTCACGGGCAAAGGTGCGGTGGTGCCTGAGGACCCTCCAGTGTCCTCTGTCTTCCACAGGCACATACACACATGCACATGGACTTGTATCTACATGTGCATGTGTACACAGAAAAAGCAAAGAACTGTGGTCTAGGCACTGCTGAGTTTTAGGAATGGAAAATTTTGAAGTTCAGTTTATAAAAGGAAATGGTTTATTTAATACTTTCCAGAACTGGCAGATGAGCTATAAGCATATTTCTCCTTGAACTCAAATTGTTAATCTTTTTTTTATTAATTTTTTTATTTTATTTGTATGTGTAGGAAATGTACTGTCTTTGCCTGCACGTTTGTGCACCAGTGTCATGCAATGCCTCGAAGGTCAGAAGGGAGGTGTGTCGGATTCCCCTGGGAAACTGAGTTCTCCTGGAATGGAGTTTTCAGAACGGTTCCCAGCCCGCCATGTGGGTGCTGAGATTGACCCGGGTCCTCTGTACGAGCGGTCGTGCTCTTACCCGCTAGTCCATCCCTCATTGTTAATCTTAAACACACTGATCTCGGGTTATAGTTTTAATGTTCTTTCTTTAAAGTGGTGGTGTATTTTCTGATACATAGAGGATTTTTTTTTTTTTTGTTAATTTGGTTATTTTAAAAAATACATGGAGAATTACAAGTAAAAGCAAAACATTCCCAAAGCCAAAGAAAACACACAAGAGAATAAAATTAACAGCGCTCCTTACTATGAATAAGAAAACAGGGGCTGGGGAGATGGCCAGTGGTTAAAGAGTGCGACCGCTTCTACAGCGGCCCCTGGTTCGCTCCCCAGCACCCACATGGCGGCCGAGCAACGTCTGAAACTCCAATTCAAACCCACATGGCGGCTGAGAAACTCCAGTTCCAGGGAAATCCGAGACCCTCTTCTGACCTCCGCGGCATTGCACGCACGGTGCACACACCTGCATGCAGACAGTACAATCATACACATACCGAAATAAATAAAAATTTAAAAAAAAAAATTAAAAAAAACAAAGAAACAAACACAAAGAGGTTACATTCTTTCCTGCCTACCTAGCTCATGTTTCTAATTCAATAAAAAGGGTATTTGTATAATCAAAAGTAAAATGATTTGTGTTTGGTTTTATTGATCATTTTCTAGATAAGTAAGTAACCATGAAAATCAAAGTTTGACTTTAAACAGAAAATGATTTTATTAGGGCAAAGAAATGACTATGTGTCTCATGAAACTTATTTTCCTAATGGTATTTTGGTTTTTTTGGTTTTTTTTTTTGATTTTTTAAAAAAAAAAAAGGGTCTCCCTGTAGCCAGCTGTCTGGAACTCACCTGTAACCAGGCTGGCTTGAACTCCCCAAGATCCGCTGTCTCTGCCTCCAAGTGCTGGATTAAAGGCGTGCGCCCCACACCGGCCTAAATGGCTATTTTGATTCACATGTTGGTTTTCTTCCAAACATTTGTTGTTGTGATTGTGAGCATGATTTAACCTTAGTAAAACCTATAGAGTAGAGTTCAGGCATCTTCCTCCTTCTGTGACAGGTAAACCTATAGAGTAGAATTGAGGCATCTTCCTCCTTCTGTGACAGGTAAACTGTGTTTGCAGCATGAGGACCTTGCAAAGAAGAGCATTCCAGCCCTTGTTCGAGAACTCGAGGTGTGTGAGGATGTAGCTGTGCGCAACAACGTCATCATTGTCATGTGTGATCTTTGTATCCGATACACTGTTATAGTGGACAAGTATATTCCCAATATTTCCATTTGTCTGAAGGATTCAGACCCATTTATCCGAAAGCAGACACTCATCCTGCTTACCAACCTCTTAACAGGTCTGTGAGAGTTACCACTGCTTTTTTTCCTGTTTACCACTGCTTTGGTTTAAGGGAATATTCGTTCTAGTGGGAAAAATTGTGCTTGCTTATGTGTAGTAATGCAAAAACAATTATGCTCATCTCTAATTTAGAATGTCCCTCTAATAATATTTAGTACAGCCTTTTAAACAGATCCTTAACCTGCACTTATTCATTTGGGTTGTTTATGTAGGCATACTATCAAGCAATGCAAAATTTTATTTTTGCAAATAAGTAATATGTACAGATAAGCACTCTCAGTGACAAGTAGCTCTAGTTCTGTTCTGTTACTCTTCTTGAATTTGAACAGGTCCCTATTTTTCATTGGTAAAGTCTTCTGTTTTTAAATTTAGATCATAATATTTGTGTTGGGCTGTTTTATGGCATTGCTGGAAAAGTCCAGTGAGCTACTTCATTGTCTAAGATCATAGTGAACCTCACAGCTATGTAGAACATTTGGTATTTTTCTATACATTGAGAGCATGTGGTAAGCCTCTAATGAGAAGGAAATAATTTGATTATTTAAAAGAAGGCATTCACTATGGCATATCTGTTCTCATATATGTGTTCATAAGCTCATGTTCTCATGCATTATGACCTGACATGGGACCAGTGGCTCTTCCCATTAAACCTGTTCTTGTGTCATTTTTTTTTTTACACAGTCGAAGAATTTTATAGCTTTTGCCCGCATAATCTTCTACATCTCTAACAAATGCTGTGTATTTTGAAGAAGGCTTGGATGTATACATACTACCAAGCTAAACACATGTGTCCCAGATAGACTAGTAGCCTACACAAGGAAAATCAACAAATGGGTATGCAGCTTGGTGCATCTAATATTTGCATATTAAAATTCATCCTGAAATATGCTGATTACCTTTATAGGAAGAATTCGTGAAGTGGAAGGGCTGTCTGTTCTTTCGATTTGTCAGCACGCTGGTAGATTCACACCCAGACATTGCCAGGTAAATCTTTTCCTCCTGTGTCAGATAGCTCAACAATTTATCTGATTTCTGGTATACATTCTCTTTTCATTTAGATTATAGCTTAGTTATTTGGGATTTATTAAGCTAAATTAGCAACTGCCAGAAAAGTTTAAAATACTAATTTATGTAACAGATCTTGTATATTCATGTTAAAAGCAAAACCAAAGCTGATCAGATTCATAATTAAATAATCTCAGCTTTGACTACATTTACTAACATTGTTTGCTTTCCCTAAAAGGAAGTAAATAATAAAAATTAGTCTGTGTCTTTGTCCTATACACTTAATAGTATAGAAGCCCTAGTGTTGCTTTCTCTGGCAAAAGAAAAAAAAAACGTTAAAGTTTGATTGAGAGATTCCAAACTTCTTTAGTGTCGAAAATTATAAGAGAAATTCTAAGAATTAAGAGTGAATTGCACAGTGAAATACAGTATACAAGATTGCAAGGTCCTTTGGAAATTAGTCTATCTTTAGACCTAGGAGAGGTATTATTTTGCCATTAATTCCTATTCTCATATTATTTTTGTAAGACTTATTTTCAAAGGGTTGAGAAATGTCCTCATAGAATTTTCTGTCCCAGATTATGTTGTATGAATAATTACTTTTAAATAAGCTTAGTGGGAAACAGAATGTTGAATGCCATGGCAAAGGCCACCACAGTGGAGAAGATACAGAGTTCATTAACTATAAATAGACCGTAATAATGACTTCCTCTGGGTCTAAATATGGCCACCAATAATTTAGTCTACATACTATGGAAGAATTCTTGCTTAGCTTTCTTTGGGTGTAATTTTCCAAAGGAGAACATTTCACATAACAGAGCAGTAGACAGTTCACCTTCTAATACTCTTGTCTCGCTCCAGAGCAAAAAAGGCTAGGGGTGTCAGCTTTTCTTCTTTTGTATGTGGGAAAGGGATAAGAGGCTGTTTTACTCTACCTCCTTTACTGTGCTTCCCTAGCACTGGCCCTCATGGGTAGCTGTGGCAGACATGAGTGCTCAGAATGCTTTCAGATGAATATTGGATGTAAGATTGCCTGTTTAATTGGTGTTTCCATTTTTCCCCTCATTTTTATTAGCTCTTTATATGAGGATGTTTTATTTATTATTTTTTATGAGGATGTTTAAAAGAAGCAATAATGTTTAGCTTGATTTAAAGATTTTTATCATATTATGTGTGTGTGTGTTGAAAAACATTACATGGCACCATAAATTGTACAATTTATTGTTTTTATATATTGGTAAAAATTAAACTTTAGGGAAAATATATTTAAAGAGGAGTGTTAATCAGTTCATAAAATGTATGTACAAGATGTGATTATACATTGTCAGAATATCAGAAAGAAATTAAAGCTGGAAAAGAGATTCCTTACACTGTGGTAAGATTATCAGCAATTTTAGCATTTTACCTTCAATACTTCATTTAAAAATACGTATTTTGTGTACCTGTGTGGGCACATAACTTGCCATAGCCTGTATGTGGAGGACATAGGACAACTCAAATGAGTTTGTTCTCTCCTTTCACCGTGTGGGATGTGGGTCATGGAAATCAAATTAAAGGTATCAGTTTTAGTGGTAGGCACTTTTACCTGTCAAGCCATCTCACCAGCCCCCCTTTCAGTTTTGTTCTCTGTATTCTCAGTTTGTTCAAATGTGGACAGGAATCTACATTTGCTAGCCCAAATGTCAGGCTTTTCTTTTCATTTTGCTTCCCCTACCCCACCACCCCCCCCCCCTGGATATGAGTGTACTGTCTGCATGTAGGTTTGTGCACCTGTGTCGTGCAATGCCATGGAGGTCAGAAGAGGGTCTCGGATTCCCCTGGAACTGGAGTTCTCCTGGAATTGGAGTTACAGACGGTTCTCAGCCACCATGTGGGTGCTGGGGATTGAACCCGGGTCCCCTGCAAGAGCAGTCGGTGCTCTTAACCGCTAGGCCATCTCTCCAGCTCCTGAGTAGTGATTTCTAAGGGTCACTGCTACTACATAACATTTAATCGCACTTCTATGCCAAAGCATTCTCAATGTCTAGATTTCTCAGACTTCATTTTTTCTAGAAGGCCATTCCGAAATACCTAGGCAGAGGTGTCTCTACCCCAGAATGAACATTTACCCAACATGTACTTCTGTTTCAGGGACAACTGTATTATTGAAATTACTGTTCACAAGTATGTCAGTATAACATTGCAGGCACCTAAGAAAAACTGTCTTAGGAATCATACAGTGCCAAGTGGTACTAGAGCAGCACAGTACTAGAGCAGCATGGTATTGGATCAATATTTGCCAAATTGCAGGAAAACCACTATTATAAACAAAATATTTTAATATGACTTGGCCTAGAGTTTTTTATTTTTTATTTACTTGTATTTTGGTCTTTTCAAGACAGGGTCTCCCTGTAGCCCCAGCTGTCCTGGAACTCGCTCTGTAGACCAGGCTGGCCTTGAACTCACAAAGATCCTCCTGCCTCTACCTCCCAAGTGCTAGGATTAAAGGTGTGCGCCACCAAGCCCAGCTAGAGTTTTTTATTTTTTTAAACTACTGCCTAGTACTCTTTTTAAAAATTTATTTATTTTTATGTGTATGAGTGTTATGCTTGTGCATATGTAGGCCCACCATGTGTGTGCACTGCCGTGGAAGCCAGAAGAGGGTGTCAGATCCCCTGGAACCAGAGTGACAGATGGTTATTATTAATTGCTGAGCCATCTCTCCAGCTCCCTCTTTATTACTCTTAAAATAACATCAGACTAAGATTTTTAATCCATTCCACAAGCTAAACACCACATGCTGTCCAAGACAGCTCTTCAAGTCAATAGGCCTTATCTTGAGAAAGAGACAAAGACTAATTTGTACAAAAGTTCAAGACAACCACTTGGGTGATCTGGAGTAACGATTCAGCAAAGCTGTCAACTGATTCAGGGACTCTCTACACATAGCAGTTCATGTCAAGTCATGGTCTAGCTTCTTGTGAACACCTCCAATGACTAGGAGTGTGTCTGAGGCAAACCTTTTATTTTAGGCATATCTTGGTATGTGTTTTCTCCAGTTGGACAAAACCAATCCTTTGTGATTTCCATCCACTGATATAGATGGGACATCAAATGAATCCAATTCTTTTACTTTAAAGCCTTTCATGTATTTGTATTTGGCTATGTAGCCTGTCCCACACAATTTTTTTCTTCATACATGCTAAAAACCCTTCACTAGGCCCTCACTGACCTTTACATGATTTAATTTACAACCCCCTCATCTAATTGTTTTCCTCCATGTAAAGTCCATTTTATCAACACATCTCCCAAAAGGTGAACCTGAAATTGAATTACAGAACATGTCAACTTAAATTTAACTAGGACAAAGAGTAGAACCACTATCCCTCTTATTCCAGACAGGACTCCCATTAATATAGTCTAAGCTCTCATTGAGATTTTAATGGTAAGCTCTCATAAAGATTTTAATGATAGCTACGAAAAGACTAAATTGTGCTAAGATTACAGATAACAAAATGGCCCAAGACCTGTCTTTTTTTTTTTTTTTTTTTTCTTTTTGAGACAGGGTCTCCCTGTAGCCCCAGCTGTCCTGGAACTCACTCTGTAGACCAGGTTGGCCTTGAACTCACAAAGATGCGCCTGCCTCTGCCTCCCAAGTGCTAGGATTAAAGGCCTGTGCCACCACACCAGGCAAGTCCTGTCTTTAAATATATATATATTACTGTTGACTACCAAGAGAGATATTGGCAGAAGAGATTTGGCCTTTAAAACAAACAAACAGGGGCTGGAGAGATGGCCTAGCAGTTAAGAGCACTGACCGCTCTTACAGAGGACCCGGGTTCGATCCCCAGCACCCACATGGCGGCCGAGAGCCGTCTGAAACTCCAATACCAGGAGAACTCCAGTTCCAGGGGAATCCAAGACCCTCTTCTGACCTTCGCGGCATTGCACGACACGGGTGCACAGACCTGCATGCAGACAGTACATTCGTACACATACAGAAATAAATAAAATCAATAAAAAAAATTAAAAAAAAATAAAACAAACAAACAAAAAACATTGTTACCTTTTCTCTCAGCTCTGTTTCTAAATCCGGAGACAACTTTTTGTCTTCTCTCCAACTCTAATAATAATGTAACCTAACACCCTAACAACCATGGGCATTGCCAAGCATAGCTTCTAGTAGAGATGATCTTTTCCTAGCAAGTACTGGTAGAAAGAGCACAGTGAAGAGATCAGAGACCTTTGCTCTAATCCTATCTATCAGTAGGCTGTATATCACTCACTGATCCTCATGATCTGCCACTGATTTTCCCCAGATTTTATATTAGACTCAACACAGCACCAGCTATTTTGTGTGTGTGTGTGTGTGTGTGTGTATTGTTTGATACTATTCAAATGTGCTTCTTTCAAAAGATTATTTTCATATAATATTTTGGATCTTGAGATAAATAGTTAGAAAAATAATGCAGGGGCTGGAGAGATAGCCTAGCGGTTAAGAGCACCAACTGCTCTTGCAGAGGACCTGGGTTCGATCCCCAGCACCCACATGGAGGCTGAAAACTGTCTTTAACTCCAGTTCCAGAGGAATCCAACACCCTCTTCTGACCTCCATGGCACTGCATGACACGGGTGCACCAACCTACATGCAGACAATACATTAATACACATATGAAAATAAATTTAAAAAAAGGAAAAATAATAATGCATACATCCCTAATTACTATGGTTTTTTTTTTTTTTTTTGGTCTTTTTGAGACAGGGTCTCCCTGTAGCCCCAGCTGACCTGGAACTCACTCTGTAGACCAGGCTGGCCTTGAACTCACAAAGATCCACCTACCTCTGCCTCCCAAGTGCTAGGATTTATTATTACTACTCTTAAGTTTTGCAAGTCAGAAACAAGGAAAACACCATTTACACAAAAAGTACTCAAAAAGTTTTTAAGTATATGCCAATGTGTCTTAAATTGTCAGCAAAAATTTAAAATACACAATTTTATCTGTTCTTGTAAGTAGAAAATGTTAACATATATCAAAGAAGGACTCTTCTTGAGAGATCTAAAAGAAGGAAAGGAAGGAACCTGTGCAGCAAGATGAGGAGACTGGTTTTCTTTGTTCTTTTTTTTTTTTAATCTGGAAAACGTAAATAATCCTGGCTGATTTTTAAGAAAATTATAATTAAAGCACCATTTAAGAGTATATCTCAGGCAGAGTATATCTCAAGACCAGCCTGGTCTACATAGCCAGCTCCAGGTCAGCTGAGACTAAAGGGAGACTCTATCTCAAAAAAAAAAAAAAAAAGAGAGAGTATATCTCATGGAATTGAAGAGATGAGAGATGGTTCAATAGTTTAGAGAACTGGCTATTCTTCCAGAGGACCAGAGTTTTGTTCCCAGCATCTATGCTGGGCAGCTCACCTGTAACTCCAGTTCTAAGGGATCTTATGGCTTCCATGGGTACTAACAAACACAGTGCGCATGCCAAACACACACACACACACACACACACATACACACAAACACGTACATATACACACATACAATAAACAAAAACTAAAAATATTGATACTTTTCCGAGGTAGTTAATGTAACTGTCTGACATAACTCATTCATTTGGACTGGTTACTGTGCGTTCAGATAAATATAAATCATAGGCGAGGCAACTTTAGAGACAGTACCAGCAGGAGACATTTGAGTAATGTAACATCATAGTAATAGCATAGGCATCTTCCTGGATATGATATATAAAAGAATCTAAAACCATCTGGTCTTCATAGAACTGTATGATTAGGTAAAAAAAATGTATTAAGTATTTTTGGTATAACAGTCTAGCTTATCACTTACTAAAAGATAATCTTGTAAACCTGAAAGCAGGAAATAAACATCAATTAACAGACACACATTACCAAAAGACATTTTTACTTGGAGCCAAAGTAGAGACAGCTCAGGTAACTATGTCTTTAGCTGTCAAATCTTGAGGAATATCAGCTGCTAGACACATGGGTGCTGACCTGCAGCAACAGTTACTGGGGACTATACCTCCTTCTATTCCTCTATTTATAGAGAACACTCCACAGACTTAAAAACAGAGTAGGTACAAATGTATTAGAAACACACTAAGGAGCAAGTGTGGACATACCTGCTCTTCTGCAGCTGTCTCTGCAGATGCCCTACAAAGCCTTTGCAAAGTGTCAACAGCTGAGCCGATCAACTCCAGAGACCACTGAAATCCATTCAGCTTACCCTGGACAGCATCTAAGAAAGTCAAAGCATGCCAAGTTTAACTGCTTAAAAAATACACAGAAATATAAAAAACTGAAGTGAATGGCAAGGCATTTTCAAGACGGAGTCTCCAATACACACTCACCAGTGATCTTGTCCCGGGTGTTCTTGGGAAGGTGTTTTGCAATATGCCCAATGACACACAGCATATATCCTAAGGTGTCTGAACTGGGAGTCTTTTCACTAATGAAAAGTAAAGAGAGACAGAACTAAATTCAACTTGGTGCTACAAAAAAACAAAACAAAACAAAATAAAACTCCCTGCCTTTTCTGGACTATTAATGCTGGAAGTAGAGTAGTGAAGATGGTTTAACCATTGGCTATGGGCAAGTTAAGGTGCCAAAGTGAACTTTGACAAAGTTAAACTCTGACTACTTAAATGTGATTCTTATTTTTCATGTTTGTTCTTATGCCAGAATTTAAAGCACTAGCTCTGAAATAGCCATTTCCTGAGACATGAGCTTTGTTTACGATAACCTCTGCTGTCCCCGAGAGGCTACCTGCTGATTTTTTCCCAGGACTGCATTATCTTGGTGTAGTCCAGCTTGGGAGATGAACATGCAATCTTGGACAGCAGCATCCAGGCTGGTGCAGAATGTTCCGTGCCAGTGTGGGATATCACACTGTTTATAAAAGCGGATGAGAATTTATCTTTCTTGGACCAGATGTGAAAAGCCTTATTTAAATAGCGGCTAGAAAAAAAAAGGAAAGTAAAATTGTAACTATAAATATATAAAATAGCTCCAATCAGCCCCTCTCTGAAAGGGTATCAACTTCTACAGCTCCAGGATTCCTCTGGCACATAAAACATCCATGCTAAGAGCCCAGCTACTGCATAACTGATACCAAGCTAAGAGTCTTCTTAATTTTCCTTTTAGAATAAGTTGTCTTTATCTTTCACTTTACAAAACATTTATTCTTTACAAAAAGAACAAAATTTCATAATCATTTGAGGCACTTCCTATCCTCACTCCCTCCAGAATTTTACACAACTATGCAGTTTACCATTAACAGGTACGTGCAGAGCCAACAGGAGAGAGTGACTGAAGAACAGAAACACTGTTCTTTATTTGATAGGGGTTGGAGAAAGCAGAGTAGCATTTAAATATAGCAAAGCGAATAAACTAGAACTTGTTACACTTTATTCATTCAGACATAAAATAAAAATGCTCTAACATACAAAATGTTCACATGACTGTTCTGTGTGTCCTATGTATGGACCTGTTCTCACATGTACACATATATGTAGAAGTTAATAGCAAGTGTCTTTTTCAGTCCCTCTCAACCTAATTAATTAATTAAATAATTAATTAATTATTTTGGTCTTTTTTGAGACATGGTCTCTCTGTAGCCCCAGATGGCCTGGAACTCACTATGTAGACCAGGCTGGCCTTGAACTCACAGAGATCCACCTGCCTCTTCCTTCTGAGTGCTGGGATTAAAGGCATGTGCTGCCATGCCCAGCCATCCACCTTACTTTTTAAAAATATTTAATCATTTTTGTTTTATGTATATCAGTATATGCATGTAAGTACACCAGTGTCATGGAGTGCCCCCAGAGGACAGAAAAGGGTGTTGGATCTCCTGGAATAGAAGTTACAAACGGTTGTTAGCTACTAAGGGCAGCCAGTGTGCTCTTAACCACTGAGACATCTCTCTAGCCCTTCTCCACCTATGTTTTAAGACATTTTTTTTCTTTCTTTTTTTGTGTCTTTTTGAGATAGGGTCTCCCTGTAGCTAGGCAACCTGGCCGGGATGCCTCGGGATCCATGCTCACAGCCACCTCACTGTTGTTTTTAAATCATCTCTTATTTTCTTTAGATAGCATGGTAAGAAATCATGACTCATGAGACAGTACAAGCAAAATATAGCTCTTTTTTTAGACTTTTGGGAACCCCATACATAGATTAACCAGACTTTCTCACTAAACTTTTAAAATGTTAGCCGGGTGTGGCGGCGCATGCCTTTAATCCTAGCATTTGGGAGGCAGAGGCAGGCAGATCTTTGTGAGTTCAAAGCCAGCCTGGTCTACAGAGCGAGTTCCAGGACAGGTGGGGCTACAGGGAGACCCTGTCTCGAAAAGACCAAAAAAGAAATAAAAAATAAAAATAAATAAAATGTTGTGTGTGTGTGTTTCTGTGTACACATATGGTTGGAGGGTACAGGACAAAGTTGTGTGTCAGCCTTAGGAACACTGTCTATCTTCTTTGAGTCAGGGTCTCTCACTGGCCTAGAGCTCACCAATCAAGAGTAGACTGGCTGGCTGGCCAGTGAGCCCCAGGGATCCTCCTGATTCTACCACCCTAGCACTGGGATTACTAGTGTGTGCCACCACACCTGGCATTTTGACATGGGTTCTGGGGAATCAAACTTGGCTCCTCATGCTTGTTGAGTCAAATACTTTATCAACTAAGCTACCTGCCCAGGCCCTCATTAAACTATTTTTAAAAAGGAATTCTTTAAAGTATGTACTTCAAAGCAGCTGTAACAAAAGGGAAACATTAATTATCATACTACGTTTATCATAAATTCACTATCTAATGATTAAAATTCAGCCCAATGGTCAAGTGCCTTACCATAGTCAGCCTACATGACTTATACATGACTTACATGTAAACACAAGATATATTCAGTCATAAAATATTTTTAAAAGAATCACATAATATATGAAGTGATGTTTACTATAAGAAGACAATGTTTCTCCAAATGTTTAGCTTTCAAGTCTCAAATTTGGCCCAATTCTGACAACTCAGACCCCTCTATGTCAACTGAGTTGGTCCTGATGAATGTCAACCTTAAGTCAGTCAGCACTACTGCTACTGCCGGCCACTGTTCATCTAACCAGAATGAGATTCCACAATAACACGTCTCCAGTCCTACTTAACCAATGTGGCATTTACTAGAGGTGTGGGCTTTGGTTGTCACCCTTGCACTCTGACCTACCTGTGGGATATCTTCCGTTGTCCTTTCCTAGTCTCTTCTAACCACTGTACTATACTGACTTTGGAAAAACTTTATTCTTGGTTTTCTTACCCATGGGCTAACTCTGGGTAAGCTTATTCATTACAAAGAGCTCTGTACCCTCACTGATTAAGCACTCTAAGTGTATAATCAAAATCTGCAAGTCAAGCCCGCTCTTCCTCCCTTAGTTCCCACTTGCTTGGCATGTTTCCCATACACCCAGCAATGGCAAGTGAGGCAGCAATGTGCCATAAACTAGGGTTGCCTTCAGGCCTTAGCCTCTGCACTGTTTTCTTCTGTGTGGGAACTCTCATGGCTATAGCTGCTTGGCAGATTCCTACACACTTTGCAATATTTAGCTGTCTGTTATAATATGGGTGTGTCCTTCAAGTTTCATCTGTTGAAGGTGACAGAACCTTTAATGTGAGGTGGAGGCTGTGGGCTGATAGAAGATGGTTAGGTTACGGGGGTGTCACCATCATCATCAGAAAGAACAGGAAAAGATTCTTGGAGATGTCATGAGAACAAGTTTTAAAGTGCAAGCCTGGCTCTCTCTTACATTCCTATCTTTCTAGGAATCTCCCTGTCTCCAAAAGACCAAAAAAGAAAAAAGAAACAAAATCCATCTTCTTGTTGTCTACAAGAAACCCATCTCGCCTTCTATAAAACATTTCAAAAAGACTTACAACCATTATTACTCAAGTTGTTTAGAAGGATACAAAAAGAGGGAATTCTCCCAAATTCCATCTATGAAGCCAGCATCACTCTAATACCAAAACCAGGCAAACATACAACCAAAAAGGAGAACCCATCTCCCTAATGAACACAGATGCCAAAATTCTAAACAGGATACTGGCAAACTGCATATAGACCCACAGCAAGAAGATCATGATGACCAAGTTGGATTCATACCAGAGATGCAGGGATGGTTCAACATACAAAAATCAATAAATATCATAAAACATATAAATGGACTGAAAGACAAAAACCACACCATCATCTCAATTGACACAGAGAAAGCCTTTGACAAAATCCAGCATCCCTCCATGCTTAAAGTCCTAGAGGGAATTGGATTGGAGGGATCATTCCTCAATATAATCAAAGCCATATATAGGAAACCCACAGCCAATATCATCCTAAATGGAGAAACGACAGAAGCATTCCCCTTAAAGGTAGGAACTCGGCAAGGCTGCCCCGTCACCACTCCTCTTCAATATACTGCTTGAAACACTTGCTAGGGCAATAAGGCAAGAAAAGGAAATTAATCTAATTGGAAAAGAGGAAGTCAAGCTACCCCTTTTTGCTGATGATATGATTGTTTACTTAAGGGATGCTAAGAACTCCACCAGAAAACTCCTAGGAACGATTAAGAATTTCAGTAAAGTGGCAGGCTACAAAATTAGCCTATAAAAATCAGTAGCCTTTCTTTACACCAACAACAAGCAACTGAAGAAGGAATACAAGGAGACCTTCCCACTCACAATACCCTCAAAAACAATAAAATAGCTAGGAACAAAGCTAACCAAAGACACCAAAGATCTCCCCCCAAAAATTTTTAAACCCCTGAAGAAGGAAACTGAAGAAGACACCAGAAGATGGAAAACCTCCCATGCTCATGGATTGGGAAAATTAATATAGTAAAAATGTCCATTCTACCCAAATTCTTGTACAGATTTAATGCAATCCCAATTAAAATCCCCCGAGTTTCTTCACAGACTTGGAAAAAAAAGTCCTTAATTTCATTTGGAAAAACAAAAGACCCCGAATGGCAAAAGCAACCTTGAGCAAAAAGAGCAATACAGGGGGGATCTCTTTACCAGACCTCAAATTATACTACAGGGCTATAGTAATACAAACAGCTTGGTACTGGCACAAAAACAGACCTGTTGACCAATGGAACAAAACTGAAGACCCAAACTTGAGCACATACAATTTCAGCCACCTCATATTTGACAAGGGGACCAAGAAGACACAATGGAGGAAAGATAGCATCTTCAGCAAGTGGTGTTGGCAAAACTGGATCAACACTTGTAGAAGAATGAAATTAAACCCCTATCACTTGCCCTGTACAAAAGTCAACTCCAGATGGATCAAAGACCTTAACATGAAACCCCAAACTCTGAAGGCAACAGAAAAGCTGGCATCAGCCTACAAGACATAGGCATAAGAAAAGTCTTCTTAAATCAGACAGCAGGTGTGCAAGAAGTAAGGTCGACAATTGACAAATGGGACCTCATTAAACTCAAAAGCTTCTGTACATCAAAAGAAACAATCAAGGAAGTGAAGACAAAACCCACAGAGTGGGAGGAAACCTTCACCCCAGAAACATCTAACAAAGCATTGATTTCCAGAATATATAAACTACTCAAAAAACAAAGAAAAAAGAAAATAAATGACCCACTCAAAAGATGGAGCAATGAGCTGAGCAGAGACTTCACCAGTGAGGAATTAGAGATGGCTGAGAAACATCTTAAAAAGTGTTCAGAGTTGCTAATAATTACGGAAATGCAAATTAAAATCACTTTAAGATATCATCTCACTCCGATAAGACTGGCTAGGATCAAGAAAACAAATGATACCAAGTGCTGGAGAAGTTGTGGGGAAAGGGGAACACTCACGCACTGCTGGTGGGAATGTAAACTTGTACAACCACTATGGAAAGCAGTGTGGAGAACCGCTGGAAGACTTGGAATGAGCTTGCCACCTCACCCAGTCATACCACTCCTGGTATACACCCACAAGACTCATCTTACCTCAGAGATACATGCACAGCCACGTTTACTGCAGCTCTGCTCACAGTAGCAAAGAGCTGGAACCAACCCAAGTGCCCCTCAACTGATGAGTGGATAGAGAAAATATGGTATATCTACACAATGGAGTTCTATGCGGTGGTAAAGATGACATCATGAACTTTGCAGGTAAATGGATGGAGCTAGAAGATATCATGCTGAGTGAAGCAACACAGTCCCAGAAAAACAAATGATGAATTGTATCCCTCATCTGTGGATGCTAGCACCAATTATCTAATTGTATGGCAAATTGAGCAATGTTAATGTGATCTGAAAACAATTGTGCTCTTATATTGTGAATCCCTTAAAAAAATAATTAAAAAAATAAAAGATGAAAAAAGATAAATCTTAGTAAAAAGTCAATTCAAAGGTCAGCTATTCTATGAACTCTCTGGACATGGCTTGATATTATGGTAATACTTGATTCAAATCTTAAATAAATCCTATTTATGTTTATAGAACTTTTTCATTTTGCCAGCCTTATTGTTTTCAAGAGTGCTTTTCTGGGTTTGCATATATGTGTATCAATGTGTGAGTATGTGTGTCTGTGGGTGCACATGCACATGTGATGGTATGCATGCATGTGGACATCAGAGGTTGACATCAGGCACCTTCTTCCATCATTCTCCACCTTATTTTTTTGTTTTCTTTTCTTGGCGTGTGTGCTTGTTGTGAATGTACATGTTCATGTGTGCACCTGTCCATGTCTGTGTCCATCATGCATGTAAACCAAAGTTCAATGTCAGAAGTCATGTTCAATTACTCTCCACCTAGTCTGAGACAGGGTCTGTCACTGTCACTTAACTACATCCTAGTCAGAGATTCCCTTCAAAGTCCTCCAGATTACAGAATACCCTAAATAACTTTTATATAGATTACATATAAGATTAAGAATTAAAATCAAGAAATTTAAAGATGCTTACTAGTTGTTTAAAAATTAGTAATATCCAGGTCTGGTGGTGTATCCTTTTAATCACAGCACTTGGGAGGCAGAGGCAGGCGGATCTCTGTGAGTTGAAGTCCAGCCTAGTCTATAGAGTGAGTTCCAGGACAGCTGGAGCTACAGGAAGACTCTGTCTCAAAAAAGAACCTGAACCTGGTCCTCTGCAAGAGCAGTTGGCGCTCTTAACCACTAGGCCATCTCTCCAGTCCCTACTAATGACTTATAAATCAGTAAAGGACCCCTTCATAGAAAATAGATTACATGAAAAAGCAGTTCACAAAAGTTGAGGTGGAGATAAACAATAAATATAAAGGAGATGTTGAATCTGATATTAACTTTTCTAACAGTCAGAAGAATTAAAAGTAAAACAAATTTCAGTTTGTCAAAAATGTGAGACTTGACAGTTCATACCACAACCCAAGTATTGAGAATTTGAAAAAATGACATTTTTGCATACTTGATGTGTGTGTGCATAAATTGTTAAAAACCCACTTAGAGGACAACCTAGCACTATATATTTCAAGAGAAAAAGAGTTTATCACTCGAAGCCCATGTTCCTTCTCTGGTGTTCTCTAGCCCACAGGCAGGAGCTCCTCCCTCCTGTGCGTTTGCCAGTCCACCATAGCCCTTCCTACATAAATGGTTTCTTCAGAAACCGGGGCTGGAAAGACGGCCTAGCGGTTAAGAGCGCCGACTGCTCTTGCAGATGACCTGGGTTCGATTTCCAGCACCCACATGGTGGCTGAGAACCATCTTTAACTCCACTTCCAGAGGAATCTGACACCCTCTTCTGACCTCTGTGGCATTGCATGACACGGGTGCACAGATCTACATGCAAACAGTACATTCATACACATAAAAAATAAAAAAATAAAAAAGAGTCATTAGTAAATACAGGGCATCATCCTTTGTCTTGTTACAGTTTTCCCAATCTGTCCTTTGTATGTTAGTTGTGATGTCATCTTAGTCAGGCTTTTGAGTTGCTGTAACACCTGAGAAGGTATAAATGATAAAGAACAGAGAATCTACTGCTCACAATTCTGGAAAGTCTAAGCTTAAGGTTCCTTCCAGGTTTAGTGTCTGCTGAGGCCATTCTCTGCTCCAAAGTAGTACTCTGTATGCTGCATCCTGCAGAAAAGGAAAACTCACACGGCATATCCTCACAAAGACAGAGCAAGACAACCCACTCCTGAAAGCTCTTTTTATTCCAACATTAATTCAGGAGGATACAATCCTGTGAGCTAATCACTTCTTATAGCATCCCACCTCATGATATATTTTTTAAATATTTTTTATTTTTATATATATGAGTGTATTGCCTGGATGTATGTAAGTAAATACATGTTGTGCAATATTCATAGAGGTCAGAAGAGCGTATTTGACCCCCTGGAACTGGACTTACAGACGGTTGTTAGCCACCATGTGGGTGCTGGAAACCAACCCAGGTCATCTGCAAGCACAGCCAGCGTGCTTTAGCTGCTGACCCATCTCTCCAGCTCCATTCATGATATTCTATTTTTTTATTCCAATATTTTATTTTGATGTCAGCAAAGAATGCATGAGGTGTTAGTGCAAGAAAGAGAACTGACAAATCCAGATTCCCCAACAAGCCTTATCCAAAGAACAAGAAGTATATATGGAGTATATATGGAGTATATATGGAGTATATATACTATATAACAAGAAGTATATATGGAACAAGGAGTATATATATATAGCTCGAGCTACAGGAAGAACCTGTCTCGAAAAGACCAAAAAAAAAAAAAAAAAGAGAGAGACTCAACACTTGCAGACTCCAGGCATATGCAGGTACAGAGAAAAGACCAAGGTTACAGCAAGGCAGTGCAATGTGCAGACCAAGGAGAAGCCTATGAGAAGTTAAAGCCACTGGGACCTCGACCCTGTACCTCCAGTCTCCAGAATTGTAAGCCATCCACTGATATTTTGTTACAGTAGACCTGGCAAAGTAACACAGGAATTTATTGATTAAAACTTTATTTTGGGGGCTGGAGATATGGCTCAGCACCTCTTGCAGAGGATCCAGGTTCAATTCCCAGCACCCACATGGCAGCTAACAACTGTCTGTAACTCCAGTTCCAGGGACTCTGATGCCTTCTTATGATCTCTATGGGCATTGCATAACACAGGCACACTAACACACATGCAGCCAATACATACATACTCATACAAATAATAAAAAAAGTTAAAATTATATTTAATGTTCCTAGAAGAATTCTAGAGAACTGTGCCCCTTTTAAGAAAAAGATTAATATGGGGCTGGAGAGATAGCCTAGCGGTTAAGAGCACCGACTGATCTTGCAGAGGACCCAGGTTCGATCCCCAGCACCCACATGGCGGCTAAGAACCGTCTGTAACTCCAATTCCAGGAGAACTCCAGTCCCAGGGGAATCCGAGACCCTCTTCTGACCTCCTCGGCATTGCATGACACGGGTGCACAGACCTGCATGCAGACAATACATTCATACACATACAAAAATAAATAATAAAAAAAAAAAATTAAAAAAAAAAAAGAAAAAAAAAAAAAGAAAAAGATTAATATATGCTCTCCCACTGTAGTGGAAATATTTCCAAAAAGCAGAAAGCTATGGAACCTATTTAAGTATATCTAGGCCGAGTGGCTGGGAGCAGAGGACAGGGTTGGACAGGCAGCAGCTTCCTTCTGGGCAATTGCTGCTATTACTTTTGTTTATTCTGCAAACAGATGGTTTCTGTGTTTTAAAAAATTAAGAAATGTTGGGGCTGGAGAGATGGCTCAGCAGTTAAGAGCACTGGCTGCTCTTGCAGAAGACCTGGATTCAGTACCCAGCACTCACATGGTAGCTAACAAGAATCCACATCAGTTCCAGGATATTTCATTGTTCTAATCTGGCCTCGCTGGGCACTGCACACATGTGGTGCACTTACATACATGCAGACAAAACACTCATGCATGTAAAATAAAATAAAAAATAAAAAAAAGAAATGGGGCTGGGGCTGGACATGGTGGTATATACCTTTAATCCCAGTACTCAAGAGGCAGAGGCCTGTGAGTTTCAGGCCAGTCACTGCTACATAGTGGGACTCTGTCTCAAAAAAAAAACAAAACCCAAACATATAAAATGGGACTGAAATTAAATTGTAAATATTTTGTAAACAGAAACATTTGTACTTAAAGATATTAAAGGATATGTCCTACCAAGCAAAAGGCATAAAAAAGCAACCTTAAAAAATATTTTTAAAAATTTGAAAAAATTTTCTGAAAATTTTATTAATCTGTAATGTGACTGTAGTTATATTACCCATTTCAATGATATTATTTTTGACTTATGCCTGCAAACTTGCTTCTCTTTGCAAATTGTCACAGTAGTTGTCTTTGCCATTAAGCGTTGAAGAATCTGTTTTTCCTGATTAATCAGTTTAGATAAATCTTGTGTTTTGCTTTGTACTAGGATGGAACCCAGGATTTTGGACATGCTAGGCAAGTACAAACAGTACAGTATCAGGTCTTAATTTTAGTTCTTCTCTTCAGATTTAGTTACTTTTACTTTTTTTTTTTTTTAAGTTTTTTTTTAAGTTTTTTTTTTAATTTTATTTTTTTTTTTTTATGTGTACGAATGTACTGTCTGTGTGTAGGTTTGTGCACCCGTGTTGTGCAATGCCGTGGAGGTCAGAAGAGGGTCTCGGATTCCCCTGGAACTGGAGTTCTCCTGGAATTGGAGTTACAGACGGTTCTTAGCTGCCATGTGGGTGCTGGGGATCGAACCCGGGTCCTCTGCAAGAGCAGTCAGTGCTCTTAACCGTTAGGCTATCTCTCCAGCCCCTACTTTTACTTCTTAAACATTTAGCTCATTAACAGTCTTTTTCTTTTTATAATATACATTAATGGTATATGACTCGAGAATCCTACAACATGCATTCTATAAATTCTTATTTGTTATCTTTTTAATCTTTGGTATCACTGACCTTGGAGCTACTTAGAAATATCTCTTTTGGGGCTGGAGAGATGGCTCGGCAGTTCAGAGCGCTGACTACTCTTGCAGAGGACCCAGGTTCGATTCCCAGCACCCACATGGTGTGGCTAAGAACTGTCTTTAAGCTGGGCATGGTGGCACACACCTTTAATCCTAGCACTCAGGAGGCAGAGGCAGGCAGATCTTTGTGAGTTCAAGGCCAGCCTGGTCTATACAGAGTGAGTTCCAGACCATCTGGGGTTATAGGTTGACTCTGTCTCAAAAAAAAAAAAAAAAGAAATTATCTCTTTTGATTCCTCTCATACTCTATTTGGGATTTTCCCTACTGCTTATGTATTATGAACAGAGATTACTACCTAATTAACAAAGAGTTTTTGCTAATTTTTAAGACATAATACATGATTAATTTTTAAAACATTTTTGGAATGTAATGGCACAGAGCTAACACTGCCACTGGCCTCTGGAACTAGCAGATACACTTTAAAATAGTGTTCAGAATATCTGGATGAACAATATGATTAATTTTACCAGGGAACTGAAAAATGTACAAAATGAAAATTATAATAACTAATAACTCAGTAAGTATACTTAGCAGTGAGGTTACAAAAAAATAAAGAAGGCAAAGAATAAGTAACACTGTGCTCTATCTAAGGAGTCTCTGGTGTGCCAGCATGAGGACCTGAGTCTGGGTCCCCAGCATCCATGTAAATGCTGAGCATAATGGTATGCATGCTGGAGGGAAGAGTGCAATAGGCAGACTCCCAGAGCTTACTATTCAGCCAGTTTAGCCAATTTATAAGCTTCAGACTCACTGAGAGATCCTGTCTCAAAAAGTAAGGTAAAGAACAATGGATCTCTGTGAGCATCTACATGCATATGTATGCACGTCAACACACACACACACATCTCTGTGAGCATCTACATTCATATGTATGCACGTCAACACACACACACACACACACACACACACACACACGCATGCGCACCCACACACAAACCCTGGACACAATGTGACCAGCTCCCGGAAGCTCCTGCTGCTACAATTTCCCCACCAGGATAGACTATAACCTGGAACTGTGAGCCAAAATAAACCCCTTTTCTCTTAAGATGCTTTGTATTGGGATATTTTATCATAGCAACAGGAAAAGAAACAGAGACAATAATAATGAAAAAGTAGTAGATTCTATTGTGGGATAAATCTCTCCCTCCTAGGAAGCTCAGCAAAAAGTACATAGCTGATACAGAGAAAATATTTTAACTAGATGAATGAATTTCCACTCGTAAGGTTTTAATACCAAAAGGTATATGAAAATATCAAGTAATCTAGTTAGAACCTATTATAAATGAGGAAACTAAGGGCCAGAAAGAAGTAATCTGTGAAAGCCATAGAGCAATATTTTATGACACTGAATCTAATACTCTACTGCGTAATTCCTCCATAACAATATGTAAAAGGCCTGGTTTTTATGACAAAGAGATGTAACAAAAATAAAAACACACAAATGAATTGACTACTGCAGTAAGATTAAAAGGTATTACAGATTCCAATTCTTAACTATCATGTTCACTATCCACAGTATCTCCTCCAACTGATCAAAGATTTTGAAAAAAAGTACAGTGTTATTAAACCCAGTAGTCCAATAAGACTTACAAAGTTTAGCTTGAAAGAATGA
The DNA here is from genome assembly GCA_009823505.1 of Rhizomys pruinosus. Lineage (NCBI taxonomy): Eukaryota > Metazoa > Chordata > Mammalia > Rodentia > Spalacidae > Rhizomys > Rhizomys pruinosus. The sequence continues at coordinate 2,143,459 of VZQC01002030.1, read as the reverse complement.
GGGGTCACCAATCTTAACAGCAGTAGTGGGGAACAGTAACATTATAATGGTACACCATGTTGAATATTACATATGATAGAGTCTAAAATTGAAAGCAAAGAGAAACAAAGTGGTCAAAGGCACCACAAAAATACTCACCATAATGCTAAGAGATGTGAAGACAAGAAAGAAAGAGTGCACACAGTCTTCAGATAAAGTATTTGGACAACCGATTTTTCAAGATCAACTGAAAATTCTATTAAAACACCATGTGGCCTTCATAAGAAATTTAAGCCATACAGTTACCATACCTCAGATCCTGGCTTTCTGTGGTGAGGAGAGCAAGCAGCGCCCAAGCAAGCACCTGGCTTCTGTCCTCACTGTCAAATTTCTTGTGATGTTTAAGGTTCTGTAACAGGAGCTGGTCCAGGCATTCCAGGGCCTTCTCCTGCACAGTGCTCTCACTATCCATCACCACAGGGATGACTCCCATCAACCAGGCTTTCTGGATGGAGACACATGTAGGTTGGGCCTAAGGGTTGAAAACTTCTGTCAGAAGGTTTGGTACCACTCAGGTCTAAATATAAGCCAATGAAGTTGTAATCAACATTTTGAGAAATATGTTAAAAATAATCATACCTATAGGGGCTAGGAATGTAGCTTAGTGTTAGAATATATATTTTATTTGTTTAAAAGGTAAGATACAATCCCCGGTGTTGTGCCAAAACAACATACTGTACTTAAAATTGCAAATATGACATAAAGTTAAAAACAAAAAGCATTGAAAAGATATATAAAATGAAGCATAAGCTCCAACTTATTACAAATGATACTGAAATGTATACACTAAAGTGATTGATTATTTTATTATTAATGAATAGCACTTTTTGGTTATTCAAAACCAAAAGCAAATGATATTTACTCCACGGAAAAATGATAATAAATGTTGACAGAAAGTCAAAATATGCATTGCTTAATGCCTTCACTGATAAACATAAACAGACTTCCTTTAAAAATTCTTCAACAGTTAATTGAGAAGTAAATTATATACAGAATTAATGAACATAAGGCTGGAGAGATGGTTCAGTGGTTAAGAGCACTGACTGCTGCTGCAGAGGACCAAGGTTCAGTTCCCAGCACCTACATGGTGTCTAACAACCGTCCATACCCCAGGTTCAGGGGATCTAATGCCCTCTTTTGACCTCTGCAGGCATTGTACAAAATGGGTACACTTACATACATGCAGGTAATACTCTCATACTCATAAATAAAATACAAAAAATAAAGAAATTTTTATTTTATTTTATTTATTTTTTATGTGTATGAATGTACTGTCTGCATTTAGGTTTGTGCACCCATGTCGTGCAATGCTGAGGTCAGAAGAGGGTGTTGGATTCCCCTGGAACTGAAGTTAAAGACAGTTCTCAGCCGCCATGTGGGTGCTGGGGATTGAACCTAGGTCCTCTGCAAGAGAGATTGATGTTCTTAACCTCTAGGCCATCTCTCCAGCCCCATGAATATGTTTTTAACATAATTTAAAGATATCTTAACTGACAAAAATTAATCTATGCCTTTAGCTTAACCAAGCTGATTTAAGTTTCATTCTGGGTCTGAGAGATGGCTCAGTGGGGAAGAATGCTTATCAGTTTTCCAGAGGATCCAAGTTCCATTCCCAACACCTTCATCAGGCAACTCAACAACTGCCTGTTTCTCCAGCTCCAGGGGATCCAACAGCTCTGGCCTCCATGGAGCACCTTGGGCTCACCTTGCCCTCCACATATGCATACACACACACAGATACACACAAGTAAAAATTAAAATAAACAGAATAATTTTTTTTAAAAGTGCTCTACCCCTAAGCTACATCCCAACCCCAGAACTACTTTAAAAACAAAAACAAGGGGCTGGAGAGATGGCCTAGCGGTTAAGAGCGCCGACCGCTCTTACAGAGGACCCGGGTTCGATCCCCAGCACCCACATGGCGGCCAAGAGCCGTCTGAAACTCCAATTCCAGGAGAACTCCAGTTCCAGGGGAATCTGAGACCCTCTTCTGACCTCCGCGGCATTGCACGACACGGGTGCACAAACCTGCATGCAGACAGTACATTGATACACATACCGAAATAAATAAAATTAAAAAAAAAAAAATTAAAAAAAAAAAAAAAAAAAAAAAAAAAACAAACAAAAAAAAAAAACAAAAAGCAGGGTCTTAGCTGTAATCCAAGACAGCATCAAACTGACAGTCATTCTCCTGCCTCAGCCCTTTGCATTTTGGGACATCAAGGCCAGCTTGAAATTGCTTTTAATGTAAAACACTGTGCATTCAATGCACACTGTGCTTCTCGCCTACCATAACAAGTTCTGTGAGAGACTGTAAGGCCTGCTTCCGGACAGACATAGCAGGGTCTCGACAATGTTCCTGCAGAATCAACAGGTCTTCCTCCATGTCCAACATGTCACGGTGTTTCAAAATGCTCACTAACACCTAAAAGGCATAACATGAACTGGTGACTAAAGGGTCCAAATAAAGAAAGAGTAAAAGCAGATAAATACTTCAAGTTTATAGTATCTAACATTTGCGAATCCTGGAATAGTTTCATTTTCCTGAAGCATTCTATCTTTTGGAGGACTTGCTCTCTAGAGAAAATTTAACATTTATATAAAGAAACAACCAATTTCACAAACCTATCGAAATTCCATCGATGATCTCCCTTAGTTTGAACAAATTACATATAAAAAGTTGTGTTCTTTTCAGGGCATGGTGGTGCACGCCTTTAATCCTAGCACTTGGGAGGCAGAGGCAGAAGATCTTGTGAGTTAAGGCTAGCCTGGTTCACGAGTGAGTTCCAGACCAGCTGGGGCTACAGGGAGACTCTGTCTTGAAAAGACCAAAAAAAAAAAAAAAAAAAAAAAAAAAAAAAGAAAGAAAGTAAAGAAATTAAGTCCATTTCAAATAAATTGATTGATTTAAAAAAAGCTGTGTTTCTTTTTGTGTTGCTGTTGTTGGATAGTGTCTTGCTATGAACCCTGGCTGACTTGGAACTCACTACGTAAATCAAACTGGCCTCTAAATCAAACTGGCCTCAAACTCAAACTATGCCTCTCCCTCCTAAATGCTGAGGATTACAGATATAGTGCCACACATCCACAAAAGTTGTGAGTCTTAAAAAAGCCAGCAATTTGGCTGGAAGATGGCCTAGCAGTTTAAGACACTGACGCTCTTGCAGGGGACCAAGGTTTGATTCCCAGCACCCACATGGTGGCTGGAACCGTCTTTAACTCAAGTTGCAGGGGAATCCGACACCCTCTTCTAACCTCCAAGGATTGCACTACAAGGATGCACAAACCTACATGCAGCAATACATTCATACATATATAAAAATAAATAATATAATTATTTTTTTAAAAGCCAGCAATAAGAAATCTTAAAAAATGGGGAATTCTCCCAGTTCATCTGTACAGTTTATAAATTAGGAACTGAGATGAATTATGAAAACAAGTTAAGTAATAAATAATGAATTTTATGGCCTTAAAAAAAATTCCCGGGCTGGGCGTGGTGGGCGCATGCCTTTAATCCTAGCACTCGGGAGAGAGGCAGGGGATCTTTGTGAGTTCAAGGCCAGCCTGGTCTACAGAGTGAGTTCCAGGACAGCTGGGGCTACCGGGAGACCCTGCCTCGAAAAGACCCAAAAAAATAAATAATAATAAACAAAACAAATAAATAAAATAAAATAAATAAATAAATAAAACATTCCCGGGGCTGGTGAGATGGCCTAGCATTAAGGCGCACCGACTGGTCTTGCAGAGGACCAGGGTTCAATCCCCAGCAGCCACATGGCGTGAGACCGTCTGTAACTCCAATTCCAGGAGCTCCATTCCAGGGGAATCCAACACCCTCTTCTGACCTCCGCGCATTGCACGACAGGTGCACAGACCTCATGCAGATATACATTTACACATAGAAAAAAAAAAAAAAAAAAACATCCTTTACATTTTAGTTCTGTGCTTATTAAGGTATGTTTAAGGAAAAGCTCCCACCTGGAGTGCAGACTTCCTGACATTGATCTTCTCATCCTTGATTCTTTTTCTCAGCATTTCTATGATGCCTCTTTCTGTTGACAGAACACCAAAGAATTAGTCTTGAGGAAACCCGGCACTACCTAACAGCACACAACACTGAGAAAACAGGATTTTCCTAACAACTCCCTAATTCCTATGTTTTAAGTCCTAAGAAATGGAAATATCAAAAAGTGCAGAAAAAGAAGAAAATTTGAATAATCAATATTCACCATAAAAAGCAGTTTTAGAATATTAGTAATTTGATCTTAAATCCTACTCCACCTCTAAATTTTTTTATTTTTATTTATGTTATGTCTGTGTGTGCAGATGCCCAAAGAGCCTGGAAGATAGTGTTAGTTCCTCTGGAGCTGGAGTCAGAGGCAGCTCTGAGCTGCCTGATGTGGGTGCTGAGAAGTGTAGAGGGGTTCCTCTGGAAGAACAGAAGTGTTCTAACTGCTGAGCCATTCCTCTGGCCCTGCCCCTAAATTCTGAATGATTAATTACCTCTTCTACTTTGCTAGGCTACAAAAAGGAGTATCCCGACCCACAGAGTTTTTTTTTTAAGATTTGATGAGGTAATCTGTGACAACTTTAAACTTTCCACTAAAAAAATCTTGAGTTAGTATGCCAATAATTTTGCTATGTAGATTCTATTTTAGTATGAATTAGAAATTAAAGTAAGAATAGAAAGAATATTTAATAATTCATTTAAAATTAGAGGGGCTGGCAGATGGCTCACTGGGTAAAAGTACTTGTCTTACAAGCTCAACAACCTTAGTTTGACCCCTGGAACTCACGTAAAGGTGGAAGGAGAGGCAAAACTTTCCAGTTTCCTCCAGCCACCACATGTAAACCATGGCGTTTGTGTGCCTCAAACCCCCATTACACTACAACAAAAAATAAAAGTAACACCTGTTGCCACAAAGTCCATTTTAATAAAAAAACAGCTAAATTTTACAAAACATAACAAAAGAAAAAGTGAAGAGTGGTATTGATTCACATTTTTGTAAACTCTGATGTTTGGCTTAGTAAAAGCCTGTAATCCTAGCACTCTGGCTAAGACAAGGAAAATAGCTAATTTTTGGTCAGTGTAGGTCATTTAATGAGTTACAGACCAAACTGGGTGGAACGTGAGACTCTTAAAATAATTTTTTTTTGTTGCTCACAATGAAAACATTAAAACAAGTCAGACATGGCAGTACACAGATGCATATTGCCTGTAAGATTGAAGTTAGAGGTGGGGAGTTCAAAGCCAGCCTGGGATATACAGGAAGATTTGTCTAAAAAAAGGGGGTAGAGAATGCAACAAAAGCCTCAGTGAAACAAATTAAACACACCAAACAAGTAAGCACCTGGTATTGACAGATTAGAGGAATACAACATTAGTATGGTACTAATCTCTTTCCTAAAATTTTTTTATTTTTTTTCTGTATGTGTATGAATGTACTGTCTGCATGCAGGTCTGTGCACCCGTGTCATGCAATGCCGCAGACGGTAAGAAGAGGGTGTCGGATTCCCCTGGAACAGGAGTTCTCTGGAAATTGGAGTTTCGGATGGTTCTTGGCCACCATGTGGTGTGCTGGGGATCGAACCCGGGTCCTCTGCAAGAGCGGTCGGCGCTCTTAACCGCTAGCCATCTCTCCCGCCCCATAATACTCTTAAATTGATACCCAAATCAATTCCTACTAGAGGCACAATGGATGCTGTATTCTTACCATCTGGGGTTGAGGCAGGAGGACCTCTAGTTTAAAAGGCAGCTTGAGTTTCACAGAGAACTCCTATCTTAGAGAACCCACACACTAAGAGTGTCTTTTCTTTGGGGGGGGGGGGGTTACCTATCCAACAGGTGTGCTCTGAAAATTCATATGAAATACAAAGGACTTGGAAAAGCCAAACTGGTTTTGCAAAAGAGTAAATACAGAGAACCCATGCTTCCTGAGGTTTAAAACCTCTTGATGGAACCTAGAACATATCACCTCAAAAGATGGCTCTCTGGGGCTGGAGACATGGCTCAGGGGTTAAGAGCACTGGCTGCTCTTGCAGAAGACCTAGTTTGGAATCCCAGCACCCACATGATAGGTAACAACCTTTAGTAACTCCGGTTCCAGGGGATCTAAAACCCCCTTCTGATCTCTGTAGGCATTGCACTTACAAACATGTATGCATGCAGAACACTATACCAAACATAGTAAAAAAAAAAAATATGGCTTCTTTGACAAAAAAATTGTTCTTGAACCAAAAGCAATCAAGCAGCAGCAAAGAGAAAAGCTCTCTCTTGAACTTTCTTCGCCAAGTCATGGCATAATTATTATTAAAGACGAGTTTAGATTCTTACCAGCCCAGGGTAGCACTACAGAAATCGATAAAAAAAAAAATTCCCCTATTAAATTTCTCTCAGAGTTTTACCTTTCTATTGTTTCCCACCCTTGGAAACCTAAAAGTGCACCTCCAGACCACCATTTTTAAAAACACATTTATTGTTCTTTTTTGAAGATACTAGGTAAGTGGCATTTAAACCACTGTTTTAAGTTATTTTGTATTGAGGTTTCTTTCCCACGATTTGTACATGTTGGTAAACTTGACTTTCTTGTTAAGCTGTCTTTTTTACTTACAGAAATTTGACCCAATTAAGAACTCACAAGGGTTGGAAAAGAATATCCCGGGCTGGGATAGCCACGTAAGGAGTCTTGCGACCCGGTTTCCAACCACAGGGCTGCGACCGGTATATCCTCATGGTGCCTTGGGAAGGGCGGCAAGAAAGCAGGGAAGAAGACGGAAGAAGACGAGAAGGAGAGGGAAGCGAAAGAGGAGAGAGGATGAAACCCTGAATCCCAATCGAGAGAAAACGGAAAATCAGTTCCAGGGAATTCACCCTTTCTGACCCCCAGGAGGGTGCACGGACTGATGCAACATGTACATTCATACACATACAAAAAAAAAAAAAAAAAAAAAAAAAAAAAAAGAATACTCTCTAAAACTATAAAAAAGTAATCAATGCAGTGTGGCACTAGCATGAAAACAAACATTGATTGAATAAATGTAAAACAACTGAGATTACAGAAGTAAGCTCTTATTTCTACAGTCAAACTGATTTTGACAATGGCACCAAGACCACTCACAGTCTGAAGGGGGCTGTTTATCAAATGTGTGGCACTTTGTCAACTGGCTAACATGAAAAGAGTGAAGCCTTGTATCTCAACACACAGAAATAAGTAACATCAAATTGTGGTGTTGTGATGGCTTTATTCTTTAATCCTAGCACACTTGGGAGGCGAGGCAGGGGATCTTGTGAGTTCAAGGCCAGCCTGTTCCGCTCTACATGTGAGCTCCAGGAAAACTGGGGCTATAGGAAGACCTATCTCAAAAGACAAAAAAAAAAAAAAAGTAACTCAAAATTAATCCAGACCTAAATGTAACAGTAAAGTCATGAAATTTTAAGTAGGGAACAACACAGGACTAGCAGCACTTTCNAAAAAAAAAAAAAAAAAAAAAAAAAAAAAAAAAAGAAAGAAAGTAAAGAAAATTAAGTCCATTTCAAATAAATTGATTGATTTAAAAAAAAAGCTGTGTTCTTTTTGTTGTTGCTGTTGTTGGATAGTGTCTTGCTATGAACCCTGGCTGACTTGGAACTCACTACGTAAATCAAACTGGCCTCTAAATCAAACTGGCCTCAAACTCAAACTTATGCCTCTCCCTCCTAAATGCTGAGATTACAGATATGTGCCACACATCCCACAAAAGTTGTGAGTCTTAAAAAGCCAGCAATTGGGGCTGGAGAGATGGCCTAGCAGTTAAGAGCACTGACTGCTCTTGCAGAGGACCAAGGTTTGATTCCCAGCACCCACATGGTGGCTGAGAACCGTCTTTAACTCAAGTTGCAGGGGAATCCGACACCCTCTTCTAACCTCCAAGGCATTGCACTACAAGGATGCACAAACCTACATGCAGACAGTACATTCATACATATATAAAAAATAAATTAATTATTTTTTTTAAAAAGCCAGCAATTAAGAAATCTTAAAAAATGGGGAATTCTCCCAGTTCATCTGTACAGTTTATAAATTAGGAACTGAGATGAATTATGAAAACAAGTTAAGTAATAAATAATGAATTTTATGGCCTTAAAAACATTCCCGGGCTGGGCGTGGTGGCGCATGCCTTTAATCCTAGCACTCGGGAGGCAGAGGCAGGCGGATCTTTGTGAGTTCAAGGCCAGCCTGGTCTACAGAGTGAGTTCCAGGACAGCTGGGGCTACAGGGAGACCCTGCCTCGAAAAGACCCAAAAAAATAAATAAATAAATAAACAAAACAAAATAAAATAAAATAAAATAAATAAATAAATAAAACATTCCCGGGGCTGGTGAGATGGCCTAGCAGTTAAGAGCACCGACTGGTCTTGCAGAGGACCAGGGTTCAATCCCCAGCAGCCACATGGCGGCTGAGAACCGTCTGTAACTCCAATTCCAGGAGAACTCCAGTTCCAGGGGAATCCAACACCCTCTTCTGACCTCCGCGGCATTGCACGACATGGGTGCACAGACCTGCATGCAGATAATACATTTATACACATAGAAAATAAAAAAAAAAAAAACATTCCCTTACATTTTTAAGTGCTAGTGCTTATTAAGGTATGTTTAAGGAAAAGCTCCCACCTGGAGTGCAGACTTCCTGACATTGATCTTCTCATCCTTGATTCTTTTTCTCAGCATTTCTATGATGCCTCTTTCTGTTGACAGAACACCAAAGAATTAGTCTTGAGGAAACCCGGCACTACCTAACAGCACACAACACTGAGAAAACAGGATTTTCCTAACAACTCCCTAATTCCTATGTTTTAAGTCCTAAGAAATGGAAATATCAAAAAGTGCAGAAAAAGAAGAAAATTTGAATAATCAATATTCACCATAAAAAGCAGTTTTAGAATATTAGTAATTTGATCTTAAATCCTGACTCCTACCTCTAAATTTTTTATTTTTATTTATGTATATGTCTGTGTGTGCAGATGCCCAAAGAGCCTGGAAGATAGTGTTAGTTCCTCTGGAGCTGGAGTCAGAGGCAGCTCTGAGCTGCCTGATGTGGGTGCTGAGAAGTGTAGAGGGGTTCCTCTGGAAGAACAGGAAGTGTTCTTAACTGCTGAGCCATTCCTCTGGCCCTGCCCCTAAAATTCTGAATGAATTATTTACCTCTTCTACTTTGCTAGGCTACAAAAAGGAGTATCACGACCCACAGAGTTTTTTTTTAAGATTTGATGAGGTAATCTGTGACAACTTTAAACTTTCCACTAAAAACTCTTGAGTTAGTATGCCAAATAATTTTGCTATGTAGATTCTAATTTTTAGTATGAATTAGAAATTTAAAGTAAGAATAGAAAGAATATTTAATAATTCATTTAAAATTAAGAGGGGCTGGCAAGATGGCTCACTGGGTAAAGATACTTGTCTTACAAGCTCAACAACCTTAGTTTGACCCCTGGAACTCACGTAAAGGTGGAAGGAGAGGCAAAACTTTCCAGTTTCCTCCAGCCACCACATGTAAACCATGGCGTTTGTGTGCCTCAAACCCCCATTACACTACAACAAAAAATAAAAGTAACACATGTTGCCACAAAGTCCATTTTAATAAAAAAACAGCTAAATTTTACAAAACATAACAAAAGAAAAAGTGAAGAGTGGTATTGATTCACATTTTTGTAAACTCTGATGTTTGGCTTAGTAAAAGCCTGTAATCCTAGCACTCTGGCTAAGACAAGGAAAATAGCTAATTTTTGGTCAGTGTAGGTCATTTAATGAGTTACAGACCAAACTGGGTGGAACGTGAGACTCTTAAAATAATTTTTTTTTGTTGCTCACATGAAAACATTAAAACAAGTCAGACATGGCAGTACAAGCATGCCATATTGCATGTAGAGATTGAAGTTAGAGGATGGGGAGTTCAAAGCCAGCCTGGGATATACAGGAAGATTTGTCTAAAAAAAGGGGGTAGAGAATGCAACAAAAGCCTCAGTGAAACAAATTAAACACACCAAACAAGTAAGCACCTGGTATTGACAGATTAGAGGAATACAACATTAGTATGGTACTAATACTCTTCATAAATTTTTTTATTTATTTCTGTATGTGTATGAATGTACTGTCTGCATGCAGGTCTGTGCACCCGTGTCATGCAATGCCGCAGAGGTCAGAAGAGGGTGTCGGATTCCCCTGGAACAGGAGTTCTCCTGGAATTGGAGTTTCGGATGGTTCTTGGCCACCATGTGGGTGCTGGGGATCGAACCCGGGTCCTCTGCAAGAGCGGTCGGCGCTCTTAACCGCTAGGCCATCTCTCCAGCCCCATAATACTCTTTAAATTGATACCCAAATCAATTCCTACTAGAGGCACAATGGATGCTGTATTCTTACCATCTGGGGTTGAGGCAGGAGGACCTCTAGTTTAAAAGGCAGCTTGAGTTTCACAGAGAACTCCTATCTTAGAGAACCCACACACTAAGAGTGTCTTTTCTTTGGGGGGGGGGGGGGTTTACCTATCAACAGGTGGCTCTGAAATTCATATGAAATACAAAGGACTTGGAAAAGCCAAACTGGTTTTGCAAAAGAGTAAATACAGAGAACCCATGCTTCCTGAGGTTTAAAACCTCTTGATGGAACCTAGAACATATCACCTCAAAAGATGGCTCTCTGGGGCTGGAGACATGGCTCAGGGGTTAAGAGCACTGGCTGCTCTTGGCAGAAGACCTATGTTGGAATCCCAGCACCCACAGGATAGGTAACAACTCTTTAGAACTCGCATTCCAGGGGATCTAAAACACCCTTCTGATCTCTGTGAGCATTGCCACTTACAAACATGTATCATCAGAACACTTAAACAAAAATAGTAAAAAAAAAATATGGCTCTTTGACAAAAAAATTGTTCTTGAACCAAAAGCAATCAAGCAGCAGCAAAGAGAAAAGCTCTCTCTTGAACTTTCTTCGCCAAGTCATGGCATAATTATTATTAAAGACGAGTTTAGATTCTTACCAGCCCAGGGTAGCACTACAGAAATCGATAAAAAAAAATAAAAAAAATTTCCCCTATTAAATTTCTCTCAGAGTTTTACCTTGTCTATTGTTTCCCACCCTGGGAAACCTAAAAGTGCACCTCCAGACCACCATTTTAAAAACACATTTATGGTCTTTTTTGAAGATACTAGGGAAGTGGCATTTAAACCACTGTTTTAAGTTATTTTGTATTGAGGTTTCTTTCCCACGATTTGTACATGTTGGTAAACTTGACTTTCTTGTTAAGCTGTCTTTTTTACTTACAGAAATTTGACCCAATTAAGAACTCACAAGGGTTGAGAAAAAGAATTACTCTCCTGGGGGCTGGAGAGATAGCCTAGCGGTTAAGAGCACCGACGCTCTTGCAGAGGACCCGGGTTCGATCCCCAGCACCCACATGGCGGCTGAGAACGCGTCTGTAACTCCAATTCCAGGGAGACTCCAGTTCCAGGGGAATCCCGAGACCCTCTTCTGACCTCCGCGGCATGCACAGACAACGGGTGCACAGACTTGCATGCAGACAATAACATTCATACACATCAAAAATAAATAAAAAAAAAAAAAAAAAAAAGAATTACTCTCCTAAACTATAAACAAAGTAATCAATGCAGTGTGGCACTAGCATGAAAACAAACATTGATTGAATAAATGTAAAACAACTGAGATTACAGAAGTAAGCTCTTATTTCTACAGTCAAACTGATTTTGACAATGGCACCAAGACCACTCACAGTCTGAAGGGGGCTGTTTATCAAATGTGTGGCACTTTGTCAACTGGCTAACATGAAAAGAGTGAAGCTGTACTTCAACATCACAGAAAAAGTAACTCAAAATTGCTGGGTGTGATGGCGTTATGTCTTTAATCCTAGCACTTGGGAGGCAGAGGCAGGGGGATCTCTGTGAGTTCAAGGCCAGCCTGGTCTACATAGTGAGCTCCAGGAAAACTGGGGCTATAGGAAGACCCTATCTCAAAAAGACCAAAAAAAAAAAAAAAGTAACTCAAAATTAATCAAAGACCTAAATGTAACAGCTAAAGTCATGAAATTTTAAGTAGAAAACACAGGACTAGCAGCATTTTCCAACTTTTCAGTGGATCAGAGTCAAACACGTCACAAAACGGCTTCTCAGGGAATGCAATGATGTTTAAGACTGGGTACAGACACTTACAAAAGACCCAGAATCATCGGAAGAGAGGGGGAGGAACAGCACAAGAGTGTGGAGCCTGCAGTAGCCAGAAGAGTAGAGGAGCAAAGCAAGGGAAACAGGAGGAGGCACCGTGAAAAAATGGACACAACAAAGGATTTACAACAGAAAGGCAGTCTGAACTTGGCTGATCTGGGAGCCGCAGAGCATTTGGCACCTAGGAGGCAGTTGAATGGTGCTAACAGGGAGCCATGTTGAGGACACATCCATGCCTGCTCCTTTGGGAGAGAGCCTGTACATGTATGTCCCCTTTCTTGGGAACTCAGAGTAAGTACTGTCCCACTCTCCCAGTCAATGGTTGCCTTGTAGCAATGTAGACCTGGAGTGATGCCTCATCTCTAATAAGTACACTGTTCTTGTGAGACAGACAAAACCCAACTGGAAATATATTCAAACTTCACAACTATATGATATTCCTAGATGCAAAATCAAGACAAAGGTGTTCCTTACAAAGGCTTTCACACAAAAGTAGGAGGTATGTCCAACCTAACAGATGCATAAATCTCAAAAAAAAAAAAAAAAAAAATCAAATGAACAGCAAAGCAACATGACTTCTCCAAAAGGTTTTAATTCCTTAGAAACCAACTCCCCAGCACTTGGGAGGCAGAGGCAGGCAGATCTCTGTGAGTTCAAGGCCAGCCTGGTGTATATAGTGAGTTCCAGGACAGCTGGGGCTAGAAGAACCTTTCTCAAAAAGACAAAAACAAAACAAAACAAAACCCAATTCCAAAGATATGAAAGTAAATGAGATACTAGATAAAGAATTCAAAAGAATGATTTTATTTTGAAAGAACTGATGAATCCACTAAAATATAGAAATATAATGGAACAAATTAAGGAAGAAGATAATGCAGGTTATGAATGAGAAGTTAAATAGAAATTTAGAAAAAAAAAATGGTAGTGAAAATAAGTGAAATAAAACAGTAGAAAGCCTTACCTAGCAGAAGCATTTCAAAGCTAAAGACAAGGTTGATGAGTCTGGACAGTAATAAAGATGTAAAAATTATGAACAAATATGAAAAACCACTGAGACAGGATTAAAATAATAAATTTATAGGGCTAGAGAGGTGGCTCACAGGTTCAAGTCCCAGCACCCACAAGGTGGCTGACAATCAGCTGTAACTCCAGCTCCAGGGGATGCAACATCCTCTTCTACCTCTGCAGGCACTGCGTGATTAAGGTGCACTTATACACATATAAAAACCCACAAACATATATTTTGTGTGACTAAGCAGAGAGAACAAAAAACTCAAGAAGGAGCTAGAAAGAGAGAGAATGACAAATGTCAGAAAGAACTAGAGGGAGAAAATGACAAACTCCAGAAGGAAGTGGAAACACTGAAAAGATCCCATGAGGAGATTGAGAAGCTTCAAAAGGAAGTGGAAATACTAAAGAAATCACAAGATGAAATGAAAAGGGAAATCAAACACTCATCCAATCAAGAGGAAAGGGACAGAAAAAGTCTCAGAAGTAGAATGGAGGAAGCAGAACAAAAAATATCAGACCTGGAAGACAACACAGAACAATTAAAAACCTCAAGTAAAAATTATGAAAAATTTTAAAATACACAAAAGTGGAACAACCAGGAATTGTGGGACACTATGAAAAGATCAAACCTCCACATCATAGGGTCATAGAGGAAGGAGAAGAATCCCAAGACAATGGTATTGATCAGATCTTCAACAGAATAACAGATGAAAATTTCCCCAAACTAAAAAAAGACAAACCAATACAAATACAAGAAACACATAGAACAGGTTACTACACATGGTTTAGTAAGTACCCTTCAACCATGAATATAAATGGTCCTAAATTAAAACACATTAGCTAAATGACTGGCTTAAGAAACTGTTACCTTCAAGAAATACACCTTGTTAGCAAACACTTACACTGACTAAAAGTGAAAGGAAGGGTGGAAAATGTTATTCCAAGTAAATGGAAGCTGGAAGCAAGCAGGAGTACCAATACTAGTATCTATCAGACAATGCATAATTCGAGCCCAAATCAGTCAAAAGACAGAAACATATTAGTAAAATAAACAACGTATCTAAATCAAACAGCAGCTGCACAGGAAATAAGGACAACAGCCAACAAGTGGGACCTCATCAAACTCAAAAGCTTTTGTACAGCAAAAGAATCAAGGAAGTGAAGGGAAAACCCACAGAGAGGGAGGAAACCTTCACCACTGATACATCAGACAAAGCATTAACATCCAGAATATATAAGCTACTTAAAAAACAAAGAAGTAAGAAAACAAAGAAGTAAGAAAACAAATGTCCTACTCAAAAGACGGAGTAAAGAGCTGAACAGAGACTTCACCAGTAAGGAAGTAAAGATGGCTGAGAAACATTTTAAAATGTGTTCAACATCATTAATAATTAAGGAAATGCAAATTAAAACCACACTAAGGTTTCATCTTACTCCAATAAGACTAGCCAAGATCAAGAAAACAAAAGACACCAAATGCTGGAGAGGTTGTGGGGAAAGGGGAACACTCATCCACTGCTGGTGGGAATGTAAACTGGTACAACCACTGTGGAAAGCCGTGTGTGAGACCTTAAAAAAACTCAAAATAAGCCTACCACCTGACCCAGCCATACCACTTCTTGGGTATGTATATACCCACAAGAGGCATCCTAACCACAAGGATACATGCACAGCTATGTTTATATGCCAGCTCGTTCACAATAGCAAAGACCTGGAACCAACCCAAATGTCCCTCAACTGATGAGTGGATAACAAAAATGTGGTACATCTACACATTGGAGTTACTATGCACATAAAGAAAGAAAGATCATCAAGCAGCTTTGCGAAAAAAAATGATGAATAAAAACAATAAGAAAGTAACACAGTCCCAGAAAAAAAAAAAAAAAAACAAAAGGTGAATGATTTCCCTTTTGTGGATGCTAATACCAAATCCCCAGTTGGCAGGGAAACTGAGCAACTTTATTGTTTATTTTCATTGTACTGAAGAGGACTGTGTATTAATATGGGGTAGATTAGAATGCTCTAGATTCGTACCACTTATACTCATGCATGTAATAAACCAATATAGATGGAGGATTTAGTCAATTCTACAAGAGACCGTTAAATTACACGACTTTATACCTGCATGAAGCAAATTTCCGTATAGTTAAATGTGAATCTCTAAATGTGTTTAGGAATCAACCCATAGTTTATTTTCAGAATTTTTAATTTTGACTTATGTGTGGAGTGTATATATGCATATTTTGGAATAATATAAAAAATTAAAAAAAAAAAAAAAGAAATCGGAATCAAATCACAGCAGTAAATCTCAGCCAAGACTGTCACAGTGGTAAAGATCATTTTGTGAAAATTCTTAATGTCCCATGTGTCCTGATTTAGTCTTGGAAAAAAATGATCTTTATAGAACAGATGAACTTGATTAAAAAGCAAGTGCAGCACAGCTTTCATTCTGATTTGCTGCTAATGTCTGAGTATTTATAAGTCTTCCTATCATCCTTTTTTTTGCATTTCCATTGAGACTCAGTTACATGACACATGTTATTTCTTCCCACTCCTATTAAAAATCTCCTGAAATATATTTTGTTGCTTCACATTGCCTAAGAGGTAGTGTTCCCTCTTCTCATCCAACGATCAGCAAGTGAATTCTGGTTTGAACTCCCATTAGAACAGACTTTTCTCTGAAGGACTGATGATTAGTTTCATAATGGATGGCCTGCTTAAGGCATTGGGAATGAATGTTCTTTCTTTTTTGTATCATCTTATTGTTTTAGCTTGTCATTTCTCTCATTACAAAGTAACTATATACAACGCAGAAATTTAATGTGTGAAGTCTATTGCTTTGTTAACAAATTAGCTGAGAATGCAGTGGCTTTCTGCAACAATGACATGGTCTTAATTTTTGTAGGTCAAGCAGTGAGATTCAGCTAGGAAGCCAATGTAATTATTTATTTACTTCTTAGAGGTCGTAATTTTTATACGTATGTGATGGTTGTACAGGCATATGTTGGAGCAATACAAAGGGGAGGGAACAACAACAACAACATAAAGACTGGGTCAAAGAACTGACTGATGCAGTTAAATTCTGCCCCAAACAACAAGCCTCTGCACTGAAAAACTTTGGAAAGACTGAGAGAAAGATGTATGGCAGAATGCATGAACTGGGGGGGGGGGTATATGTATCTAAATTGGACTGAAAGATAATGTATGAAATACACAAATCATCAATAAAAGTATTTAAAAGAAAAGAAACATATTAGTAAAATAAACCATGTATCAAAGAAATACAATCAACATATATGCACTGTTAGTGTACTCCCTTTCATAAAAACAAACACTGACCTAAAGGGAGCAACAGGCTCTGGTACAAAGTGGTAGGTGACTTCAATATCCCACAGGAGGATCACATAATATGGGCACAGTGATGTACTTCTGTAATCCTAGCACTTGGGAGATGGAGGAAGGAAGATTACGAGTCCAAGGTCATCCTTGGGTATAAGAGACTGTCTCAAAATCTATAAACAAGACAAGCAACCAATGTGGGCAAGGATGCAGGATGAAATGGAGGCAATACACAGCTAGTAAGTCAGTTTCTTAACAACATAAAATAAAAAATAGAACCACCATACAATCCAGCTATACCACTTTGTGGGTTTTTATCTGAAGGCAATCAAGGTCAGCAAGTAACAGGTATGCCTACACATTCATGTTCACTGTGGCATTATTCACAATAGTGAAGGAACAGAATCAGCCTCAATGTCTCCAACAGATCAAGAAATGGTAATATATACATACAATGAAGTTTTATTTAACCACACAGAAGAACAAAATGATGCAATTTGCAGAGAAATGCAAGAAACTATAGATCATCATGTTAAACAAAATAAGCCATACTTAGAAACACAAATATCACAAATGTTCTCTCACATGTGAAATATAGATTACACAAAAGTACATTCATACGCTGGGTGTGGCGGCGCACCCCTTTAATCCTAGCACTTGGGAGAAGAAACACAAATATCACAAATGTTCTCTCACATGTGAAATATAGATTACACAAAAGTACATTCATACGCTGGGTGTGGCGGCGCACCCCTTTAATCCTAGCACTTGGGAGGCAGAGGCAGGCGGATCTTTGTGAGTTCAAGGCCAGCCTGGTTCTACAGAAGTGAGTTCCAGGACAAGCGGGGGCTAAGGGAGACCCTGTCTCGAAAACACCAAAAAAAAAAAAAAAAAAGTACATTCATATGAAATATACGTGTCATTAAAGTAGACGGGAACCTTTGGGAAGAAGCAGGGGTCAGCAGGAGGACAAGTGTGGTGATGACAGACATGAAAGTGACAATTCGGACAATGAACATATACTAATAAAGTTTGGTCCAAAAAAGGGAGATATAATAGGAATTACTTCATTCATAAGGAAAAACTATTTTAATTCTTAAGGATAAATTAATCAGAGGAAAAAGAAAGCCTCCAAGTTTTCTCACTCTGTTTATGTTTGTCTACAATCCAGTAGCATGACAGTGACATACCTGATATACCAGATCCAACTCTTTCACCACTGTCATCTGTGTTGTTCTGTGTTGAGGGCTTAGAAGAGGTAGGTATGGAATTCTGGCAAGAAAGTACTATATAAAAGAAAAAAGATCCAGGTAAAAGTGTGTTACATTTTTAAAAAGGTACATGCTGGGCTGTGGGGATAGCACAGTGGTGAAAGGCTGAGGATGAGAACCGCAAGGAATAAAAAGGTACATGCACTATGGTACTCAAGTGATGAAATGACTGAAAAGGAAGTTTGACTTCATGGAAGAAGAAAGAACAACATTAGAACAGGTAAATACAGGAGCAGAATAATTCTTTCAGATATTCAGTAAGTCTTCCCAATTATCCAGTATCAGAAAACAGTCTAATCTGTTACCTGATGAATGTTTCAGTAAGGTACCAGGCTGATTCTCTAGTCTTGAAACAAAAACACCTAAAAGCAAGCAGATAAAAGGGGGAAGATACCATAAATCCCAAGTAAATATCCACATGGGACTCAAAACAGACGGTTGGACCTAAAGCCAAAGCAGACAGAATATGAATTGCTGACAATTTTCTCTTCCTGTTTTAGGAAGATGTTCCAAATGTACCAGCCTTTCCTATTTAAAAAAGTATTTGAAGTTGGAGCAATATCAGAATTGTAGAGTATCTGTATAGCATGTGTAAGGTCCTAGGATTGAGCCTTTACAGAGGGTAATGATTTTTGTTTTTTCTTCTTGGCCATAACCCCACTTTCACTCCATTTTTTTACATTTGTTTTTCTCTCTCAGCCATGGTGGATATTGCACCCATGGCCTCATATACGCTAGGTAAGTGACCAGTGACATATGACCTAGCCTCCCCTACTTACTGTTAGTGAGGAACTCTAGTACAATCTCTGACGTGTTGTTAGCAGATGACTCCAGACAATGTGCAAAGCTGGACAGTGCCTTGCTGCGGACAGTAGGTGCCTTGTCTAAACAACGGTCAAACAAAATTTCTTGCACCAAGAATTTATGCTTTAGGAATTTCTGATGCTCCAAGGATAGACTGTCATCCACCTCTCTCTCAGGCAGCTCTAAGAGAGCTAAAACAACATCCAAAGTAAAAACCCGGTGTGAAATCTGGTAAGGAGAATCAGAAGGATCACCATCAGTAGGGAGTAAGAAGAAAATAGAACTCTTCTACTGAATTCAGACCTATCTATCATCAAGCTGGCTGAGTGAAGACCAAGGCTTTTATTCAGACAGGACTCTACCTTAGAACTCCGTGAGTATTTGTAAAGCCAGGCAATGAATGTAGCATATTCCCCAGAAGGAAGTTTATTAAGCAGCTGGACCAGGGACTGTGCTGCAAAGGTCCGATACTCCGATTTATCTATCACCTGAAACATACAAAAAAAAGAAGCTGATCAGCCATCTATTCATGGGATGACTGAAACTCATGCTGTAGCGGAAAATTAGTGAGTATAATTAGTTTAATAATCTCTAAAACTGGACAGTTAACTAAAATTTTAGATTTTGCCTCCTTTTTGAACACTAAACTATAAATCTCAGCAGAAAAATGAACATACAATTTCAGAGACTATGAACCTCTCTGGTTGATAAGGGCCAAATTAAGAACTGTTTGTTTAAATAATTGTATAAATTTGTAAGAGATCTTTGGAAAAATTTGAATAAGATTGGATATTTGATATTAGTTTATCTTTTAGGTATGTTAATATTAATGGTTATGTTTTTTAAAGTTCTTATCCTTTTAGAGATAAAGACTGAAATCTGATGAAAGAAAGAATAAGATTGAATCTGCTTCAAAAGAAATGAGAGAGAGAGAGTATATGTGTGTGTGCTGGTGTATACAAATCAAACAAAATTGATAACCAGGATGGTGGAAATGTGCTGATTCATAATACTTTCTCCCTGTTTCTGTTTATGTCCAACATTTTCAAACACAAAATTCTTATGTTTTAAAAACACTTTATTAGCTTAGCTGGCTGTGATTCTTGCCTATAATCTCAGCATTCAAGAACAAGATTAAGATTTGGAGGCTTGGAGCTGGAGAGATGGCTCAGTGGTTAAGAGCCCTGGTTGCTCTTCCAGAGGACCCAGGTTCAGTTCCCATTACCCCTATGATGGTTAGAAACCATGCGTAACTCCAGTTCCAGGGAAGTCCAACATACTCTTCTGACCTCTGTGGGCACTGAGTGCACAACATGGGTGTACTTACATACATGCAGGCAATATACGTAAGTGTATAAACACATAAAATAAAAATAAGACCCTGTCTAAAAACACCTAAAAAAAACAAACAAAAACTACTTTGTTTAGGATGATATCTATTAAATAAAACTACTTTTAGTAATGATACACTCATTCCCAAGAACAAATGCATACATATTTAATTATAATTCCTAAGGCATATAGTACCTTGGCACAGATATGCTGGAGTAAAATACGAAGGACTGGGAATATACTTTCTTGTAGTTCATCCACAAGGGAGCTATGTCAAAGAAAAACACAAATTCAGTTTACAATGTGTCTATTATTAAAACACAACACTATTTTCTTTTAACTTACTGCTCAAAAACCAGGACTCATATATTTTAGAAATCCCAAATAATAAAAACAATCTAACCCCTTGTGGCTGGCAAAGTAGCTCAGGAGGTAACAGCATTTGCTGCACAGAGTTGAAAACTTGGCTGTAATCCCCAGAATCCATGTAAAGGTGGAGAGAAAGAACTGACTATACAAAACTGACCTCTGACATCTACACATGAACAGTGACACACACACACACACACACACACACACACAAACACACACACACACACACACACAGAAGAACAAACTAAGACAGAGCACCACCATGTGGCAGCTCAGTGAATGCTACTACTTTAAACATACTGGTTTATTTCTCCTACTAAGGAAGGATTTACTGTTATTTGAACCATTACATAAATACTATTCAACTGGCAACATAATGAACTCATGGAAAAAGAAAGCAACTGTTTCCACTTTAAACATCCTAGTTGTTTAATATTTTCAAAACTCCTAGCTATGTGCCAGAGAGATGCTTCACCAGGTTAAGAAAGACACCTGCTGCCAAGCCAGTGATCAGAGATCCATTTCCAGGACCCACATGGTGGAAGAAGGGAACCAATTCTGGAAGTTGCCCTCTGACCTCCAAGGGAATCTCCTCCGGCCCCCTTCTCCACGCTCACACACACTGGAAAAGGGAGAAAAAAAAAAATCCTAGCCAGGCAGGGGTGGTTCACACCTATAATCCTAAAATCCAAGAAGCTGAGGCAGGAAGATTTTCACAAGATCACCAGGCTGGTTTACACAGTAAGTTCCAGGTCAGCCTGGGCTACAGTGTGACATCCTGTCTCAAAAAAATGAAAACAAATTCCCATGGAGAGGCATTATTATTCAGTGACAAGACAGCATTACCCAGGGCCACATCTCCAAGCACACCACACTGGAGAATCCAGCACATATTCATCATTTCTCCATAGTGAACACCAAATAACTGAGTGAAGAAGGAAATGAAACGAAGAAGACACAGCAAACTGTGTTATATGTTCCCAATAAGAGCGGAAACATAAGTGGAGCTAGATGATTTGTAGCAGAAAAGGCAGTCTACAACTATTGTTAAGAAAGTAAAATTGACTTACTTTTTTCCTTCAGCAAGTACTTTCTGTAAAGGATGGAGCAGAAAAGTGAGAAGACTCAAGGAAAAAATGGGCAAGAAACAAAAGCGAAGAAATGCAAGTAGAAAGATGGACATGAGGAAGAAGAGGCTGGCTGGTTGTATTCCAGAAAGGTGAATCCTAACTACACACTTGATATGAAAGACACAGCTGTCCTCTAAACTGACTGTGAGGAGGACAAAATCAAGACGGAGGCTGACTCTGGTTCACTGCTGGGTCTTTACCAATGTCCCAGCACAGAAACTGTCAACTGGGATACACAGCATAGGAAACAGATTGGCTATGAAGTGCTTAACTTTGAGCCACAAAACTGCCACTAAGTGTAGTCTAATACCTTGGTTAGCGCATGGCCCAGACTATTAAGGAAGAGTGACAACAGAAATTCAAGAGTTATGTGCTTCACCTGATAAACCGGACTGCCTGGTTTCTACTATTGATGACTTGTGAAGTAATAGCAATCGGGGCAGAATGAGACCTTTTCCCGACTTCTAACATCAGTATTACATTCAGCATTTGATGGAAAATAGAACCAATAACCTGGAAGAGAAAAGAAAGTTCAATTTAAGGAACAATAGAGAATCCAGTAGTCTCAAAGATTTTGATGCTGAACACTAAGGATGTGTTTCTTGGACAACTACTAGGTATTTAGTAAGTACATACCATGTATTTATGCATTACATTTATTTACAATTAAAGTAAATTATGTGCAAGTTTGCTTATAGATAAGAAGAATACCACCTCACCTGTCTCCCTAATCTCTTCACATCATAACCCAGAATTTAAGGCAACTGTCATACTAACAGTCTCTTATTGTAAAATAAGGAAAGGATACCTTGCCCTTTACTAAACATTTCCCAATATAATTTCCTATATAATTTATGCAACTGATTAATTTATTCAGCAAATGAAACTTTTTAAAAAAAATTTCTTAATTTTATTTATTTTTGTATGTGTATGAATGTACTGTCTGCATGTAGGTTTCTATAACCCAGAATTTAAGGCAACTGTCATACTAACAGTCTCTTATTGTAAAATAAGGAAAGGATACCTTGCCCTTTACTAAACATTTCCCAATATAATTTCCTATATAATTTATGCAACTGATTAATTTATTCAGCAAATGAAACTTTTTAAAAAAAAATTTCTTAATTTTATTTATTTTTGTATGTGTATGAATGTACTGTCTGCATGTAGGTTTGTGCACCCATGTTGTGCAATGCCACGGAGGTCAGAAGAGGGTCTCGGATTCCCCTAGAACTGGAGTTCTGGAATTGGAGTTACAGATGGTTCTTAGCCGCCATGTGGGTGCTGAGGATCGAACCCGGGTCCTCTGCAAGAGCTGTCGGTGCTCTTAACCACTAGGCTATCTCTCCAGCCCCACAAATGAAACTTACATTGAAACTCACGTACCAGGTATTAAACACTTTTGGATATGAAACTAGACTTTACTATTGTAACCACAGGCTTTTGGATAACTGATGAGGTAAGTAGGATGATATATAATTTCCATTTTACAGATTACAAAATAAACTCCAAAGGTCAAAGTCAAGTCATTAAAGCTCTGCTAAAACCAAGATTGTCTGACAAGAAATAAAATATTGTCAAAATTAAAAATTTTATACAAAATACACTTATAAGAATGAACCTTCTCATCTACTTCATTTTTAAAATGTTGAGGGTATGAAAATTAAAAACATTTTTGCATATTATATCACATTCATATTTCAAACACAGAAATCACAGATATAATAAATTTTATAATTATATTGTGTGCTTCAAAATAACGAGAGTTGCACTCAGCATTTAGCATAACTTCATTTAAATCTGTGGCAATTCTGGGAAGAAGTAAGACTTTCTTTCTTATCTAGATGCAAAACCTAAGGCTCTCCCAAGGTCAAATAACTCACAACAGGGTACACAGCTAGCAGGAACTAGAATTCGAACCCCGAGTAACCTCCAAAGCCTTTTGAACTACATATAGCCACTGCACATTAACGAATAAGACCCAGCAATAGCCAGATGACCTGATCTACCACATATCCCCCAGATAGTCTTCTTTTATTTATATCTAAGTTTAATAACACTATAATGCATGACATGCCCTTGCTCTATGTTTAATGAAGCAATACTATTAAGGTAACTTGGGGGCAGAAATCTAGGTTATCAATGCTAACCAGGAATGACAGCCTAAATATTTCTGTAGACTATTAATAAAAAGAATACAAATATTAGTAGGTATAACAAAGCACACATGAATTACCAAAGAAAACTTGAAAACTCTATATAAAACTATCTGGTAAGCACTTAACCTCTTTCTCCTAGTTAAGTCACACCAAAACACTATTTTCCTCTCTGAAGCTTAACAATAATATTTTGAGAACACCAAATATATTGGCTATATACTAGGTAATGAAAACTAGACAGCAACTAGAAACATTTTATTATACAAATATCAGAAAGTCCAGAAAATGACTTCATAAATTAAAATGGCATCACAGCCAACTGCCCTGTATCCACATAGCTTAAGTTCCAAGCCCATCCACCCGCCTATGGATGCCTAAACTTGTGGTTAGTACTGAATCCTATACTGTTTTTTCCTATAAAGATATACCTACAATACAATTCAATTCATAAACCCAGATAAAAGCTGAGCAGGCATAGCAGACACCTATAATCCTAGCACTCAGGTAGAATCAGGAGATACCTAAAACAAGCTATTAGCTCAACTAGGCAGAATGCAGATTAAGAAGAGATTAATCAAAATAAAAATGTAGAACAATTATAACAATATACTATAATAAATGATAACACACAGGTGTGGCAGTGCACACCTTTAATCTCAGCAGTTGGGAGGTAGAGAGGCAGGTGGATCTCTGTGAATTCCAAGTTAGCTTGGTCTACATATTGAGTTCCAGGCCAGCCACAGTTGCACAGTGAGACCCTTTCTCAAATAAATAAACAAACAAGCAAGCAAACAAACAAACAAACTGAATGCGCTCTCCTCCTCGAAGTACTTATTGTAGAATAGCCCCTTTTACCACACATGACTCCAGGTAACTGGAATTCTGCAAAGTAAAACTGAGGACAATGGGGATTAGCTAATGCTTTTAACATCTTTCCATTATGCAGTCTGCCCACTATCAATTCAACCAGAAAAATCAGACTAGTTAAGTCAAATTCCTCCTCTCTCCTACCTTATTTCCTTCTCCATGAATTGGGGAGCACAGCAAGTACAACCCACAATAGGCCAGCTCTGATATGTTTCTTGCTTCATGAAGATATCTAAAGAAAAAGACCAAAACATTAGCTAAAGGATTTGACTTTTCTAGAGATATTCCTTAGCCCTGGAATCAGCCTTGCTTATTTACTTCTTTTGGGATGCAGCATCACTGTGAAGCCCAGGCTGCCCTAGAACTCTTTTACTCAAGCTACTGTTCTGCCTCAGCCTCCCAACAGGCCAGTGCCACCCCAGCAGGTTTCTCTAATCTGTATTTAAATGAATGGACTTGATATACATGCTAATTAGAATGAAATAGCACTTAACAGTTCCAAAGCAAAAATCATTACACTATCACACTGTTAAGAGTTAATGACTTACCTGGCTGGTAAAATAAGACATCCTTGAAGAACTGGCTCAAAAGTAGTTAATGCAATAAAGACCTGGATAACAAGAAAATGTTTGGGTTTTGTTTGTTTGTTTGTTTGTTTGTCCTATTCATTAAGTATCAGCCATAGTCTATGTCCTAAGCACTTACCCCAAAGTTCTTAAGATTTATCACTTACCTCTATACAAGTCTGTATAGACTGTGGCTTTTCTTTGAGGGAAAACTTGGGCAGAAGCCTTAAAAAATTCTTTAGAAGATCAAATCTGGCATTTTGGATTTGAGAAAGGTCCTGAGAAGAAAAATAAAAATTCTCCTCCTCTTCCTCCTCCTCTTCTTCTGTAAATTCATCCATCTGAATGATGAAAAAAATGTGTGATTTAGTAACATCTCACACTTTTGTCCCATGATTTTCAATTTACCCAAATGAAGCAAATACCAGGTAGCTACTGAGTTGCTCAGATAATGTCACTTTGCCCAGGTCCCTATGACTGTCCCAGGTTTCCATGGCTATGGTGGAAAACCACTGGGCTCCATGACCATTATAGTCCTTTCTACCTTTGTACTTTTTGTGTGTCATTAAGATTTCCTGCATTTCTTCGACAACTTTATAAACCAGTAAACTACCATTCTACTTTATCACACAAGAATTTGGAAATCCATACTTTTATGGATACAAGCCCCAGAACACTTTAGCCACCTTATTGTCAATAAGAAAACATGAAAGCTGGGCATGTAGCTCAGTTGGTAGTTTGCCTAGCTAGCATGAGGCCCTGTGACTGATCCAGAGAGTATCACATAAATCAGGCATGAAAGTGCATGCCTGAAATCCCTGCACTCAGGAAGTAGAGGGAGGGAGAGATGTAGTTCAAAGTTGTCCTCGGTTATACAGGGAGCCCGAGGTCTCAAAATAATGATGATGATGATGATATAACAGTGTAGCAACATACTAGTTAGCTTGCCGCCAAACATACATGGGAAAAGTGACTAGAAGGCAGAACACAGAGAAGGCAGAAGCATTCTCCAAGAGGCAACTCAAGTCATACTGGACACCAGGTGATAAACAGTTTAGAAGCTTATAGTATAATCATGAGGCCTGAAACCATTATTTCATAAAAATTCAATCCTTAAATAGGGCAGGAGAGATTAACTCAGCAGTTAAGAGCAGCAGCTGCTCTTCTAGAGGACCCACGTTTGGTTCCCAGCACCCACACGGCAATTAACAACCATCCATAACTCCAGTTCCAAGGCATCTGATGCTCTCTTCTGGCCTCTTCAGGCATTGTATGATGCCAGTGTACTTACACACATGCAGGCAAAACACTCATATACATAATAAAAAAGTTAAATTTGGATGCTGGGCATGGTGGTGCACGCCTTTAATCCTAGCACTTGGGAGGCAGAGGCAGGCGGATCTTTGTGAGTTCAAGGCCAGCCTGGTCTACAGAGCAAGTTCCAGGACAGCTGGGGGCTACAAGGAGACCCTGTCTCAAAAAGACAAAAAAAAAAAAAAGTTAAAACTTGGGACTGGAGAGATGGTTCAGAGTTAAGAGCACTGGTTGCTCTTGCAGAGGACTCAGGTTAAGTTTGCAGCACCCACATGACAGCTAACAACTGACTGTTAACTCCAGTTCCAGGGGACTCCCACATCCTCTTTTGTCCTCTGGGGGCATTGAGCAACATGCGTGCAGGCAGGCAGTACATTCATACACACAATAAAAAAGTTAAAGTCATATACTGACAAAGTGAGATTTCTTATCCCACCACTTCTTACCTGATTATCCTCTTTCCTGGGTGGCTTTCCTCTTTTTCTGCTCCTTCTATAATTATCCTGATAACTCTTGGTTTGTTCTTTCTTCCTTTTCTGATTCAAGTTAGATTCTTGAGGCCAGCTCTTCTTTAGAATCTGAATACACTTGTCAAACATAACTGGGTGGAATACTTGATTGGCTACACTGCCTAGTCATAAAAAGAAAACACTGAGGTCAGATTTTATTTTAATTAATTAGTTAATTGATTTTTTTGGTCTTTTTGAGACAGGGTCTCCCTGTACTCCCTGCTGTCCTGGAACTCACTGAGCAGACCAGGCTGGCCTTGAACTCCCAGAGATCCGCCTGCCTCTGCCTCCCAAGTGCTGGGATTAAAGGTTTGAGCCACCACATCTGGGCCAGATTTTATTTTTTTAAAAGACAGGGTTTTGCTAACTTGAAATATCTGAACCTCCTGCCTCAGCTTTTGCTGGGATTATAGACATGCACCTCCATCATCTTAAGCAGGCCAGGGTTTAACTGTCTTAAAATGTGCAAGGGGAGGTAGGGGAGTAGCTCAGTGAATAAAACATTTGCTGTGCAAGTATGAGGAGGATTAGAGTTTGGATCCTCAGAACCCACATAAAAGCTGCCCATGATCCCAAGTCAAGAAACGGTAAGCTCTGGGGTCAGTGAGACACCCTGCTTCAACAAATGAAGTGGAGAGCAACAGAGGAAGACACCTGAAGTTATTCAGGCCTCTATACACAAGTGCATACTTATGTCACACAAACATGCATAAACATATGAATGTACACCACGGGAACACACACAGAAATGTTCATTAACAATAGCTAAGAATCTTAAAAAGAAAGAGATAGACTTCTTCCCAACTCTAAGTAAGAGTGAATCTTCAGGAAAAATGTGCCATTTTCAACTCTAGCCCTAGCCAACAGTAACAGTGTTGAATCAGAAATAAACAACTAACTAGACATGGTGGCACACACTGCCTAGCACTCCAGAGACAGGTAAATCGCTATGAGTTCCAGGCCAGCCTGGACTACATAGGGAGTTCCAGGCCAGCCAGGGCTACATAGGGAGACCATGCTTCAAACAATAAATACAAGGGGCTAGAGAGATGGGTCAGTGGTTAAGAGCACTGGCTGCTCTTCCAGAGAACCTGGGTTTGATTCCCAGCACCTACAAGGTGGCCAACAGCCATCTGTAACACCAGGGGATCCATGGATACTGCAGGACACAGATGCACTTACATACACACAGACAAAGCACTTATACATATAATATAAAAATAAATTTTAAAAATCCCATTAAATACAAAAATTATAAAACGGGACAAAAATACCTAAAATAACCACTGTAAAGCACTAGGAAAAGAGGTAAAATGTGAAATTATCCTAATTTTGTCTCTGTAGATAATTTCTGGGTAACAAGAAAGAAATGGAAAATCCAAGCAGATGATGATGGTCTTGCAAAGCAGAGATAACAGAGTCAACAGGGTACCTGGGATGTATGGAACAGAGTGTTAAGGAGAGGTAGGTACATAAAACAAGAGCTCCAGGATTCCACAAAGACTAAAGCATCAGCTGTGCACATGGGGTGAAACTCCACTGTGCTGAGCAAAACAAAATTCCAAGAAACCGGGAGAATTACTTCCACAAAAGAGCTGAGGCATTTGAGCTCTGTGCAGCCAGAATGCAGAGACCTTTTAAATACCTGAAATATTCAGTGGAGACAGCAGAAGACTATGTGTACCACCAAAGGTACTTTTCACTTGCAAAGTTTTTATTTTTTCATTTTTTAAATTTTTTTGCAAAGTTTTTAAAAACTCTTAAAAGGATCAATTTAAAGGTAAAGCATAAAATGCACATTATCAACAAACCTGTCTTTAAAACATCTACCATCTAGTAATAATTTATTGTGCATTCTAAAAAGGAAGAAAATATACCCCATAATGAGAAGAAAAGTCACTGAATACAAACTGTCCAAGTAATGACAGAGGCAAGGGAACTAACTTAAAGCCTATATCATAAATATGTTAGTAATTCGAAAAAAAAATCTAGCATGGCCTGGCATGGTGGCCTTTAATCCTAGCATGTGGGAAGCAGAGGAAGGTGGATCTCTGTGAGTTCAAGGCCAACCTGGTCTACACAGGGAGTTCCAGGCCACCTGGAGCTACAGGGAGATCCTGTCTCAAAAAGACCCCCCCCCCCAAAAAGGAAGAGAATATGTGGAAGAAATAACTGAAATTTTTCTAAATCTAATGATCCAAGATGCTCAATGAACCCAATCATGATAAAAGGAAAATAACAGAGAAGCACAGGAAATCTAATCAAATTCCTGAAACATAAAGAAAAACTTTAAAGTAACCAGATCTCAACATGGAGGTATTATACTGAAAATCAAACCAAAGTTGGGCAGCAAGATGGCTCAGCAGGCAAAAGCACATCCTGATGAGCCTGACGACTTCAGCTCAATCCTGACTTCTCATAGTTCATAAGCATGAACTCTAACCTTCATAAGCATGACACACACACACACACACACACACACACACACACACACAGAATAGAACAAAGCTAGAACTGGACGTGGTGGCACAGGCCTGTAATCGCAGCACTTAAGGAAGGAGGCTGAATCAGGAGTAAAATGCAGAGGACAGTGCTGGAGATTTTCAGGCCTGCTTGGCTAATAAGGAGAACTTGTTTCAAAACAAAACAAATATAAAACAAAAAGCACAAAGATTCCTCATCAGAAACAATGTAAATCAGACAATTTTTCTCAAGTGTACTTTTTATTAATTTATTTTTGACAATTTCATACACGTACATAATTAGCCTTCTAAAAAAATGCACTTTTTTTTTTTTTTTTTTGGTCTTTTTGAGACAGGGTCTACCTGTAGCTCTAGCTGTTCTGGAACTCACTCTGTAGACCAGGCTGGCCTTGAACTCACAGAGATCCACTTGCCTCCGCCTCCCAAGTGCTAGGATTAAAGGCGTGTGCCACCACACCTGACTAAAAAACCCCTGCACTCTTAAAAGTGACTTCACACAGTCAAAATTAAAGAGAGCTGATGGTGACAGACCTGCACTAAAGAAATAATATAAAACATTTAGGAAAATTATTTTGGGATGAAATCTAAGTATAAAAAGTGTTTACTTTCGGGGCTGGAGAGATGGCCTAGCGGTTAAAGAGCGCCGACTGCTCTTGCAGAGGACCTGGGTTCAATCCCCAGAACCCACATGGTGGCTGAGAACCATCTGTAACTCCAATTCCAGGAGAACTCCAGTTCCAGGGGAATCCAACACCCTCTTCTGGCCTCCGCGGCATTGCATGACATGGGTGCACAAACCAACATGCAGACAGTACACTCATATAAATAAATAAATAAATAAATAAATAAATAAATAAATAAATAAATGAAAGAAAAATTTAAAAAAAAGTGTTTACTTTCCATTGTAGGGTTGACAAAAGAAAACAGCGTTTTTTTAAGGTTATCTCGATAGATGTGAATTAGCCAGTTACCTTAAGATAAACTGCTAGTAGGGAGTGGTGGCGCACGCCTTTAATCCCAGCACCCTGGAGGCCTAGGCAGGTGGATCTCTGTGAGTTCAAGGCCAACCTGGTCTACAGAGTAAGTTCCAGGCCAGCTGGGGCTAGAGGGAGACCCTGTCTCAAAATAAAATAAAATAAAATAAAATAAAATAAATAATAAAATAAAATAAAATTAAATTAAATAAAGTAAAATAAAATAAAATAAAATTAAATTAAATTAAGTAAAATAAAATAAAATTAAGTAAAATTAAATAAAATTAAATAAATAAAATAAAATAAACAGTATACAAAAAAGCTTTTCAAATACAACACAGATAGGTTAAAAATAAAGGCACTGGGTGGGCTAGTGGCAGAAGGCTTTAATCTCAGTGCTCAGGAGGCAGAGGTAGAGGTAGAGGCAGAGGTGGAGGTGGAAGCAGAGGAAGGTCGATCCCTAAGATCTAGGCCAGGCTGATCTACATAGCTAGTTCCTGGCCAGCCTGGGGCTACAGGGAGACCTTGTCTCAAAACCAAAACCAAAATAAAGGCACAGAAAATGATGTGTCAACCAAGTACTGCATCAGCCCTAAGAGCTATCCTATAAATAGAGAAAGCAGACATCAGAACAAGGAATATTACAAGACTAGCAGGGATATAACCAAAATGATCAATTAATCAGGAAGATATGACAGTCATAAAGTTTTGATCTGCGGGGCCTGGTGGTGTACGTCTTTAATCCTAGCACTTGGGAGGCAAGAGGCAGGAGGATCTCTGTAAATTCAAAGCCCGTCTGGTCTACATAGTGAGCTCTGGGCCAGCTGGGACTGAAGGGAAACCCTGTCTCAAAAAGGCCAATCAATCAATCAATCAACCAATCAATCAATCAATGCATGCTTTGAGCTACTAGAATTTCAAAATATCTTGGCTAAAACTGAGAATTAAAAGAAGACTGACAATTATACCTGGAGGACTCCACACTGCTATAAAAATAAATGATAGAATAAACAAAATATCAAGCTGGATATAAAAGATTAGAATACTACAATCAACTTGATGTAATCGACATTTACAGAATAAAGAAAGAATACACGTTCTGTTCAAGTAAAGCAAAAATTCATCAAATTGGACTCATGCTAGGCTATTTTTTAATACAGCAACAGCTCGAGCATTTTAAAGTACCAATATAGAAAGACTGCAAATGAATTCTTGAGAGGGCTAATTCCTTGCATAGGCTATGCTGGCCTTCAACTCCTGACTTCTTGCCTCCACCACCAAAGTGCTAGAATTATAAGTGCCTGTCATCATATTTAGCTCTAACATAATTAAAATAAATCTATTGAAACAATATTTCAGGAAAGTCTTTAAATATTTAGAAAGTATTCACATTCCTCACAAGTGTAAGAAAAAAAATTTAATGGGGAAAATCACTTTACCCTAAGCTTTTCTTTTTTTTTTTGGTCTTTTTTCGAGACAGGGTCTCCCTGTAGCCCCAGCTATCCTGGAACTCACTCTGTAGACCAGGCTGGCCTTGAACTCACAAAGATCCGCCTGCCTCTGCCTCCCAAGTGCTAGGATTAAAGGCGTGCGCCATCATGCCCGGCTTACCCTAAGCTTTTCAACCTTCCAATATGGACTGAAGACTCATGTCTCTCCAAGAATCCTCCAAACCTTCAGTGCCACATGGGGACTGCTGAGACATCCAGCTTGTAGACTGAGCAACTACTGGGGTTTCAGCCTCTTCATAGTATAGACTTCCATTGCTGGACTACCCAGGCTGTACCAAGGAGGCCAGTACAGGAAGATCAAGACAGGACGCAGTGCTTACTGGACCTCACTTGGTGACCACGGGAAGGGAAGACCCCAGTGTGGAGCCCAAGGGCAGGACTGATGGTTGTTTGGGCTTGCCAAGGAGGAGCCTTCAAACAATTCCTTAAGGAAAACATGACATCTTTCAGCCTAATAAAGAAAAAAAAATAATATAAAAAAGAAAGCATAAGCTGAAGATGCTAAAACCTATGACATCATAATCTTGATATATGTGTGGCATGCGTATATGCATATTTTGGAGTGATGCAAACTGGAAGGAACAAGAACAACAACAACAACAAAAAAAGAGACTGAGTCAAAGAACTGACTGAAATGGTGAACTTCTGCCCCAAACAGTATTCTGCATCAAAAATTTTAAAAGAGACTGAGAAAAAGATGAAATGTATGGAATGGCAGAATGCATGAGCTCTGGTGGGGTGGGGGGCAAGGAAGGGGAATGGGTTTAGATTTGATTGGGAAATGTTGCATGAAATGCATAAAGCTTTAATAAAAAATTGGCTTTGAAAAAAAATGCAAAAAAAAAAAGGGGGCAGAATAAGGGGCTGCAAAGATGACTCAATGGCAAGTACTGCTTTTGCAAAGGACCTGAGTTCACTTCCCAGCACCAATATCCAGTGGTTCACAATGCCCTGTAACTCCAGCTCTGGGAATCCAATGCCTATGACCTCTATGGGCACCTGTACACACAGGCACATACCCCCACACTGAAACATAATTAAAATAAAAAATTTGACAATTTCAGCCACCTCATATTTGACAAGGGGGCCAAAAACATGCAATGCAGGAAAGGCAGCATCTTCAGCAAATGGTGTTGGCAAAACTGGATCACCACTTGTAGAAGAATAAAATTTAACCCCTACCTCTCGCCCTGTACAAAGATCAACTCCAAATGGATCAATGACCTCAACATGAAACCAAGCTGATAGAAGAAAAAGTTGGCAGCAGACTACAAGACAAAGAAGCAGGAAAAGATTTTCTAAATCAGGCAGCAGCTGTGCAGGAAATAAGGTTAACAACTGACAAGTGGGACCTCATTAAACCCAAAAGCTGCTGTACAGCAAAAGAAACAATTGGGAAGTGAAGAGAAAACCCACAGAGTGGGAGGAAATCTTCACCGCTGATACATCTGACAGAGCATCAACTTCCAGAATATATAAACTATCAAAAAAAGGAAGAAAGAAAACAAATGACCCACTCAAAGGATGGAGTAAAGAGCTGAACAGACTTTACAAGTGAAGAATTAGAGAAGGCTGAGAAGTATCTTAAAAAGTGTCCAACATTGCTAATAATTAAGGAAATGCAAATTAAAACCACTTTAAGATATCATCTCACTCCTATAAGACTGGCTAGGATCAAGAGAACAAATGATACCAAATGCTGGAGAGGTTGTGGGGAAAGGGGAACACTCATCCACTGCTGGTGGGAATGTAAACTTGTACAACCACTATGGAAAGCAGTGTGGAGAACCCTTAAAAGACTCAAAATAAGCTTACCACCTGACCCAGTCATACCACTCCTGGGTATATACCCACAAGACTCATACTACCGCAAAGATACATGCACAGCCATGTTTATTGAAGCTCTCTTCATAAAAGAGCTGGAACCAACCCAAGTGCCCCTCAACTGACAAGTGGGTAGAGAAAATGTGGTACATCTATACAATGGAGTTCTATGCAGTGGTAAAGAAAGATGACATGAACTCTGCAGGTAAATGGATGGAACTAGAAGATACTATGTTAAGTGAAGTAACACAGTCCTAGAAAAACAAACGAATGGTATCCCTCATCTGTGGATGCTAGCACCAAGTACCTGGTTGTAAGGCAAACTGAGCAACATTAATGTTATATTCCTCGTGATCTGAAAACAATTGTGCTCTTATACTGTGAATCCTTTAACAGGTTCTAGAATTAACCTACCATTTATTTTCAGATTCTGGAATTTTTGGTATATGGGTAGAGGGTACATATGCATATTTTAGAGTAATATAAAATCAAAAGAATGAGGAAAAAAAACTACTTTGTCATCACATTTTACCTAACCACAGTATTTATTTTATGGGAGTGCTTCTTAGTATTTCTTATACAAGGCTGCTTGAGCTTTTGTCCAAGACTTTTCTTTTTTTTTGGTCTTTTCGAGACAGGGTCTCCCTGTAGTCCCAGCTGTCCTGGAACTCACTCTGTAGACCAGGGTGGCCTTGAACTCACAAAGATCCGCCTGCCTCTGCCTCCCGAGTGCTGGGATTAAAGGCGTGCGCCACCACGCCCAGCTTATCCAAGACTTTTCTAAAATATTATACACTAATTAAAAGTATCAGGCTCGTGTAACTTAGCCTTTCTGGATGCATAACAACCATACTTAGTGCCCATACCAATTTGGCCAAGGGTCTTAAGGGATAACTTTGTTCCTTGCCCTCAGAGGTCAACTAAGTCCCAGGGGACTATGCATGGGGGCATCTCTTGAAATGTCCTGCAAATGTGAGTCACCAGTTTTTCTGTGCAGGGAGGTCTTGGAGATCCACTAATGGGACTTCAGCCGGTGTCCGATTTATAAAGAGGAAAGTCTGCTCATGCTTCAAGAAGGGAAGCCTGATCTAGCAAGACCTGACTTTGTCCACAAATGGATGGAACTGGTAAATGAAAAGCCAAAAGGAACCAGGGGCTCCCTTCCTCCCCCCCCCCAAAAAAAAAACCTGAGTGACCCCTGAGGACCAGATCCTCAAGTGACCTTGAAAAAACAAAAATCTTGGTTAATGTGGGCTGTATGGACTTAAACATCCAAAAGGAAAGTATAACCAGAAACAAATNAAAAAAAAAAAAAAAAAAAAAAAAGCACTGTTGTTTTTGCCTGTCTTCAATTCTTACTGGCAAATCCATCTACCCTGTGGCTACTTTTGCCATCCTTCAAAGACATGAGACACAGCTTTCCAACCTTCCAATATGGACTGAAGACTCATGTCTCTCCAAGAATCCTCCAAACCTCAGTGCCACATGGGGACTGCTGAGACATCCAGCTTGTAGACTGAGCAACTACTGGGGTTTCAGCCTCTTCAGAGTATAGACTTCCATTGTTGGACTACCCAGGCTGTATCATGGAGAGCAGTACAGGAAGATCAAGACAGGATGCTGTGCTTACTGGACCTCATTTGGTGACCACGGGAAGGGAAGACCCCAGTGTGGAGCCCAAGGGCAGAACTGATGGTGGTTTGGGCTTGCCAAGGAGGAGCCTTCAAACAATTCCTTAAGGAAAACATGACATCTTTCAGCCTAATAAAGAAAATAATAATAATAATAAAAGAAAGTATAAGCTGAAGATGCTAAAACCTATGACATCATAATCTTGATATATGTGTGGCATGAATATATGCATATTTTGGAGTGATGCAAATTGGAAGAAACAACAACAAAAGAGACTGGGTCAAAGAACTGACTGAAATGGTGAACTGCCTGAAACAGTAAACTTCTGCATCAAAAATTTTAAAAGAGACTGAGAAAAAGATGAAAAACGTGTATGGCAGAATACATGAGTTCTGGTGGGGTGGGGGGCAAGGAAAGGGGAATGAGTCTAGATTTGATTGGGAAATGTTGTATGAAATGCACCAAGCTTCAATAAAAATTGGCTTTGAAAAAAAAACAAATAATTTAAAAATCAGATTGAGAACAAAATCAAATTCCAAGTAAGAAGGAAGAAAACAACAGAGATAACAGCAGAAGTAAATGAACTAAGAAACAGATAAACTAGAGCTGGAGAGATGGCTCAGTGGTTAACAGCAGTAACTGCTCTTGCATTGAACCTGGGTTCAATTCCCAGCACCCACATAGTGGCTAACAACCATCTGTATGTAACTCTAGTTCAAGGGGATCTGACACCTTTTTCTGACTCTGCAGGCATTGCATGACAGGGGTATTCTCTCACATACATGCAGGCAATACTCATACACATAAAATAAAAAGAATAAAGTATTTAACAAACAGAAATAGATAAACTAGAGAATATTATCAGTAATGTCAAAAGTGGGCTCACTGAAATGATCAGTAAAATTAACATTCCCTTATTTAAATATCCCCCTATTTTAGACAAATCAGGAAAATTTTTTAGTTTTTTGTCTTTTTGAGACAAGAGCTCCCTGTATTCCCAGCTGTCCTGGAACTCACTTTGTAGACCAGGCTGACCTTGAACTCCCAGAAATCTGCATGTCTCTGCCTCCCAAGTGCTGGGATCAAAGGCAAGAGCTGCAATGCCCGGCCCGAAATTTTTTTTTTTTAAACTGCCAATATCAGGCATGAAAGAGAAAACATCACTACAGATTAGAACTTTCAAAGAAAACTCCAGGCCTAGACACTTTCACTAAGTTTTATAAATTTAAGAAAGAAACTCATTCTTCAAAAACTGACTCAGAATATAAAAGAGAACACTTAAATAACTTTATTTTAAATGTAAGACTGGTTAATACCCAGACATGAAAGTCAGACAAGAACATATAAAAAAATCTAAACAAAACAAAGCAAATCAGAGCTGATGAGATGATTCAGTAGGTAAATGCTTGCTGCTTGATCCTGACCACCTGAGTTTAATCTCTGGAACCCATGTAAAAGTGGAAGGAGAGAATCAACTCCATAAAGCTGTCCTCTGACCTCGGCTCATATATATATACATACACACACACACACACACACACACACACACACACACACACAAACACAAACACACAATAATTTTTCTAAAGAAAATTTTATTTGTATTCTTTAGTTTTATGTGTCTGAGTTGCTGCCTCCACATGTATAAGTGCAACCACGTCAAGAAGTGCCAGATAGGGGTCAGAAAAGGGGGCCAGATCCCCTGGAACTGGAGTTACGGATGGTTGTTAACCTGCCATGTGGGTTCTCTGCAGGAGCAGTCAGTGCTCTCAACCTCTGAGCCATTTTACTAGACCAAATCTTTTTTTTTTTTTGGTATTTTTGAGACAGGGTCTCCTTTTTTTTTTTTTTTTTTAGTCCCAGCTGGCCTGGAGCTCACTCTGTAGACCAGGCTGGCCTTGATCTCACAGAGATCTGCCTGCCTCTGCCTCTGCCTCCCAAGTGCTAGGATTAAAGGCATGCTCTACCATGCCCGGCTTCCAAATAATTTTTTTTTTAAAGCAAAACTGACACCATATTTTACAAAGATATGAAAACTGTCAATAAACTATCAGGACTGGCAAGATGGCTCTGTGGATAAGGGCACTTGCTAATCAAGCCTGATGACCAGAGTTTGATTTCTGGGACCCACATGGTAGAAGGAAGTTGTCCTATGATCTCTGATCTCCACACAAGTGCTACTGCATGTACAAACACACACACACACACACACACACACACACACACTACATAAATGCATAAATTAATCACATACTACCAAACTGAATCTAAAAACACTAAAAAGGATTATATACTATGACTAAGGTCATACAACATTGGTTTACTATAAGAAAATCAATATAATGCCTTTATAATAAGAGAAAAGAACAAAAATCCTAGTTTCATGGACAAAAAAGCAAATAAATTCCAACATTGTTTCATAATAAAACACATTTAAAAAGCCAGGTATAATGATTTGGGATAAAGACCATCTTGGGAAAAACCTGTAGCTAATGTCATATTTATTTAGTTAGTTTTTTATTTGTTTTCTTAGAGGTTTTTGTTGTTGTTGTTGTTCTTGTTTTGTTTCATTTTCAGAAATGGTGACCTCAAACCCATTATATAGCCAAAATTGTTCTTGAACTTTTCCTCCCATCCTCATGCCCCGAGTGCTAGAATTAGAGCACTGGAATTTTATAGGCATGAACTGCCATACCTAGTTCTAATCTAAGGACAGAGTCTGAATTTTTTCCCTATGGTCAGGAGAAAAACAAAGATGCCCATTCTCCACTTCTGACATCATATTGGAGGTGCTAACCAAGGTAATTAAAGGTGGGAAAAGCAGCAAGAGACATGGCTCAGTGGTTAGGAGCACTGGCTGCTCTTACAGAGGACCTGGGTTTGATTCCCAGCACCCAAATGGCAGCTAACAAACATCCACTAACTCCAGTTTCAGGGGAATTTAATGCCCTCTTCTGGCCTCCATGGGCACATGAGTGCATTTACATACATGCAGGCAAAATATGCACACACATAAAATAAAAATAA
Source organism: Rhizomys pruinosus (assembly GCA_009823505.1). Taxonomy (NCBI): domain Eukaryota; kingdom Metazoa; phylum Chordata; class Mammalia; order Rodentia; family Spalacidae; genus Rhizomys; species Rhizomys pruinosus. The sequence continues at coordinate 2,105,084 of VZQC01002030.1, read as the reverse complement.
ACAAAAACTATTTAAAAAGACTTCCACGGGGCTGGAGAGATGGCCTAGCGGTTAAGAGCACCGACTGCTCTTGCAGAGGACCCGGGTTCGATCCCCAGCACCCACATGGCAACAAAGAACCATCTGTAACTCCAATTCCAGGAGAACTCCAGTTCCAGGGGAATCTGAGACCCTCTTCTGACCTCCGCGGCATTGCACGACACGGGTGCACAAACCTACATGCAGATAGTACATTCATACACATAAAAAAATAAATAAAATTAAAAAAAAAAAAGACTTCCAGATTGGAACCAAAGAGTAAAATTATGACTATTAACAGGTTTGATATAAATAAGATCCTTTCAGAACTAGTGAGTTCATTCAGTGGGTCATAAGATCAATAAAAAAATTGTGTTCTATAAACTAGCAATAAACAGCCCAAATGATGAAATTAAAAAGCCATTTCATTGGGCAGAGTACTAAAGACCTATAACTCCATTACTTTAGAAGATGAGGAAAAAGGATCATGAGTTCAAAGCTAGCCTGGGCTACATATGGAATTGTAAGCCAGCCTGAGCTATATAGTAAAACCCTGTTTAAAATAAAGTAACAGAAAACATCTCATTTGAAAAAAGTGAAATAATCAGAACAAATGTAACAAAGTACAAGAATTGTATACTGAATGCTATAAAACATCAAAATACATTTTAAAAGAGCTAATATAAATGGAAAGACACCTTGTGTTCAGAGACTCTAAGAAAACATTAAAACAGTAATACTCTTCAAACTATTCTACAGATTCACTGTCATCTCTGTCAAAATCCCAGCTGCCTTATTTTGCAGAGACTCACAAGCAGATCTTAAAATTCCTATGGAAATGCTAGGAGCCCAGAACAGCCAAGACAATCTTGAAGTGTGAATGAATATCAAGTATCGATAGCATGGCAAACATCATCCAGAAATATTTAAAAACAGAAGGTAACTGGCAAGACCACAGCTTGTTGGAAAAGCTGCAAGTGGACCACGCAATTTGTAACAGCCACCTACCTGCTCTAGCATGAACAGCAACCTTAATCGGAAGAAAATGTATTTGGCGAGAGAAGAGAAGGGCAAAACTGGATTTCAAAACTACATTTCTCTGAGCCTAACTGCAACTAAGATCCTGCAGAACTTAGTAAGCAAGTTCTTTAGAAGCTTATTGTAAACGTCATTAAATAGCCTAATTTACCTTTCCCAAATCAAACAATAAATCTACAAATGTATCTATATAAACAATGACAAGCAGGATGCTGAGGAAAGGTTATTTTCTTTTCCCTAAGAACTTTACATTCTCCAGCTCTCTGTTTCAGTCTCTTTCCTTGGTTTACATCAGAAGACAAGACTTCTTCACTACCCACAGGGAACAGCCACACACCTGTTCAATAAACACCAAGGACAAGAAGAGTAGCAAAGTGTCCACAGACAGTACTCTGGTGCTTTCTTTCTATACTTACTTGATTTTAACCTATTTTTGCAATACCCACACAGGAGAGAACTAACACTGTAATTCCTCACTGCAGTTTTTCCCAGTGTGAACATGGGAGGAAGTTGGGAGAGCGGGGCACTATCAGAATTTTATCCTGAGGTTGGAAAGGGTCGGAGTCAGGCTTTTTCCAGTGAGAAGAGCATTCTCTCTTCAGCCTGATTCCTTTTAGATTATCTGTATTAGGTTAGATAAACCATGATTTCAGAAGACAAGTGAAAAAAAAGTGAAGAATCTTCCACAGACTACAATATGCCATGTACTTCCTGTTTACTCTTCACACCAACTCTAGATGACTCATCACTGCCTAATTTTATATGTGAGAAAGTATAAGAACTGAAACACCCAGACATGATCCTTGCATGTGTGTTAAGCGGTAAAAGGTTCAAGGCCGGCCTGGACTACACAGAAGCTTAGAGGCCAGCCCAGGTTACATGAGATCTACTATGGAGTGTGTGCTATCCTGCAAGCAGAACAGTCATCATCTTTATCACAGCAGCTGTGATCACATGCAAGATGTCCTCGAGATCAGGCCTGTTAGGCCAGGCTTGGTAGTGCATGTCTTTAGTCCCAGCACTAGGAAGGCAGAGGCAGGCAAATCTCTGTGAGTTCCAGGCCAGCCTAGTTAATATAGGGAATTCTAGGCTAGCCAGATAATGATATCCTTGTCTCAAACAAACAAACAAACAAACAAACAAAACTCTTTATACTAAAATCTGAGGATAGTAAGGTATTTGAGCACCTTATGTAAAATGGCTTACTATTTGAATACCTTACACACACCCTACTGAATCCTTTAAATCAGCTTTAGATATCCAATATAGGGTGACTGCTATGAAATAACTGCTCTACTGTATTGTTTAGGGATTAGAAGTCTCTATTTTTTCAGTACAGATCCAATCAGCATAGGTTTAAGTATACAACACACATTAACAACAATGGAACATTTTTCTTTTCCAGTATTCTCCCATCCAGTTGTCTGAAGACACAGATATGGAACCCATGAACACAGGGGGCCAAATGCATACATACCTGGTATTTCTAGTAGCAAAAAATAAAGCCCAGCAGCATGAAGGCCATATTCTCGATACTGTACACTGGCATTTTTCTTATGGACTACTTGGACAAAGTGATAGAATAAAGCCACCAATGTACTATGGGAAATATTATTCTCAATGAAGAAGGTCCAAAGGCTCTGGAAGGAGAAAGCAAATCACAAAAACCAATAATTAGAGGAATAGAAAAATCTTACTTGATTTTCACTAATACCTAGTATGTTTTGAAAAAAAGCTTAACACTCACAATGCCTTGGGTTTGATCCCCAGCAGAGTACACACAGACACATAGACATACAGATAGACACACAGACACACAGACACACACACACACACACACACACACACACACACACACGTGACAGTACGGGCTATCTCCTAATTACAAATGCTTTCCATCTTCAAAGAGGCTGAAGCAAAATATCATAATTCATTATTCAAAACTGCCAAGATGAATACGTTGCTACAATCTGAATGTCAAACGTCACTGAGACTCGCATATGGAGCATTCCCCATTGCTCCCTACCTGCTGGTGTTCTGTGATGCTCTGGAAGCCTTAGGAAATAGAGACTAGCTGGCAGAAGTAGGCCATTAGCCCTGGTTGCATCTGCTTCTGCTTTCAAGTCCACAACCATGGGGGAGTGTTTTAGTTTGCTTTCTATTGCAGTGATAAAAACCACCACCAAAAACACCTTGACTCAGGGGGAGCGTGTTACTGAGCTTACATTTCCAAGTCATAATCCATCACTGAAGGAAGTCAGGATAGGAACCCAATTAGGAACTGAAGCAGAAACGATGGAGGAACACCACTCTTGGGCTTGCTCTTTATCTTCTGCTCAGCTAGCTTCCTTATGCAGTGGAGAATCCTCTACCTAGGGACCAAACTGCCCACAATGGACTGAGCCCTCCTACATCAGCTAGCTTCCTTATACAGTGGAGAGCCCTCTACCATGGACCACACTGCCCACAATGGACTGAGCCCTCCTCCATCAGTTAGCACTCAAGTAAATGCCCCACAGACATGCCCACAGGCCAGTTTGATCTAGGAAATTCCTTAACGGAGGCTCCCCTTTCCCAGTTCTCTATGTGTGTAAAATTGACAATAGAACTAAACAGCACAAGGAGCCTCCTACCACAACGAATTTTGCCTTTTCCTACTGTGAATTCTCCCAAAACTGTGAGCCCAAATGGACCTTTCCACCTTTAAAATGTTCTGTTGGGTACTCTGTCACAGCCATGCAAAAGTAATTTTAAAAGTTTCATGCTGGGCGTGGTGGTGCACCCCTTTAATCCTAGCACTTGAGAGGCAGAGGCAGGTGGATCTTTGTGAGTTCAAGGCCCACCTGGTCTACATAGTGAGCTCCAGGCCAGCTGGGACTAAAGGGAGTGTCTCAGAAAAAGACAAAAAAAAGTTTCAAAAAACTTCAAGTTTGAAGCACAGGAATTTCTGAAATTGTTATATAGTATAAAATTATGCTGACATTTCAGATTCTATATTAGTGACTGCTCAGATAAGTTACCTCTTCATCTATGTTAAATGTACTCAAGTCAGAAAATCAGAGCAATTATTCAAATTTAAATGTTCTGGAGGCTGAGGTCAGTAAGTTTTTTTTTCGGTAGAGTTCTCAAGTAGCCTAGGCAACAAAGGAAATAATCTCTGGAACAGAAACCAAAATCTTATTAATTTTTTCATTGTCCCACAGTTTCTAATATTAACAGCATAAAGAGGAAATGTATTATTTCTATAAACTACAAACTAAGTACACCAGGATATAAATATGGCTTTGTCATTGTTATTTTATCTGTATTTTTTTGGGGGGGGTGTCCTTTGGAGACAGGGTCTCCCTTTAGCCCCAGCTGGCCTGGAACTCACTAGAGATCTACCTGCCTGTCTTCCCAAGTGCTGGGAGTAAAGGTGTGTACCACCATGCCCAGCTCTGTATCTTTTTTTAAAAGAAAGGATCTTCTATGTAGGTAGCCTTGAGTTGCTACAAAATTCAAGAAATCAGGGGCTAGAGAGATGGCTCAGCAGTTAAGAGCACTGAGTGCTCTTGCAGAGGACCCAGGTTTGATTCCCAGCACCCACATGGTAGCTAAGAACCATCCTTAGCTCCAGTTCCTGGGAAATGGAACACTCTCTTCTGACCTCCATGGCTTTGCAGGACACAGGTACACTCATATGCAGGCAATATACTCATACACATAAAATTAAAATAATAAATAAATAAATCAAGAAATCAGAATGCGTAATTTCTTCTTCCTTGAAAATACAGGGTAGGTAGTAAGCAATGTTGCAGAGCAGCCCCACTGCATAATACATAGCCGATCATCACAATCCTAAGCTAGGTATGAGGGCGCATACCTGTAATTGCAGCACTTGGAAGGCTGAAGCAGAAAGACAGAGTTTGAGGCCAGCCAGGACTATATACCAAGATGGTGCAGAAGAATAAGGAAGAGGAAGGGTCTAAGTTGGGAGTCCTAAACTTCTCCTTTATTATGAAACTTCTAGAAATACACCTCCTCCTGCCTATAAGCAGTCACGTTCTCACTCCAACACCCTGTGCACCTCTTCTCTGCTTGGCTGTACCATCACCAGGACTCTGCTTGCTGTTTCATCTCTGCAGATGTGATTCCATGGCTGCTGGGTCAGCCACAGTAGCCTGTACTCCCTATGCTGACTGCTCCTCTTAAAGCCTTCTCTACTCCTACCTGCCCTCTTCTCTCCCTAGCTAGTATCAAGCATGTCTCAATTACTACATGATCCAGAACATTCTACTCTGTCTTTTGAACTGCATTTTCCTACCTAAATTACACCTCCCAAGGATCTCTAAACATCTCACTGTGGTTAATACTATCTTCCTGCTGTAGAGATTTTTTTTTGGGGGGGGGGCACAGCACTGAGGATTGAACCCAAGGACTCATGTATGTGAGGCAAGCATTCTACCAATGAGCTACAACCTGGCCTTTCTTTCCTCATACCTAATTTAGCAATTTATGCCATACTTTATATATCTGTAAAGTTTTCTTGATTGTTGAGTGATGTGGGAGGGCCCAGCCCACTGTGGGCAGTGTCACTTCTGGGCAGGTTGTTGTGTATTATGTAAGAAAGCAGGGCGAGCATGGGCCAGGGGAATAAGCCAGTAAGCATTATTCTTCCATGGCCTGTGCTTAAGTTCCTACCTCGAGGTTCCTCCCCTGAGTTCCTACCTTGGGCTCCTTCAGTGATGAACTATGACGCAGGAGATGAAGACTGTAAGATGAATAAACCTTTCCCTCCCCAAGTTGGTATTGGTCAGAATGTTTTGTCACAGCAATTGAAAGCAAACTAGAATAGTGCAACGGTGTGAATGTCATGGGGGATAACCATTGGTTGGGGGACAATCAACCAATTTCTGATTGTATTTAACATGACTGGTACTATAAATCTGAGAACCCATGGTTAGGAGCTTATAGGCCCCAGGAGTGAACCTCCTATTATTTTGCTAAATGGATACAGTATCAAACTTCCCTGTAAATTAATTATCTCTATGACTACAGACTAGTGCAGCTCTCAGACCTCATCAGAGAAGTTTCTTCATGGAGTGGATGGCAGCTAACACAGAAACTCACAACTGGTCAAAGCTCAAAAATAGGTGTGTATGGTATGCCTAGGATGCTATACATGCTAGGTAAGTGCTGAACCACTGTGCATATCTCCAGTCTTAGTCTACAGTGTAACCAACCATGAAGATTTGCCTCTGGCTACTTTCTTTCTACAATGACCAATCCTATCCTGCTCCTTTTCCCGAGGCCTTATTACAAGACATCCCCATATGATTCACACAGCACCCCTGTAGCTGCACGTAGTCACTGGACTTGCTTTAACTAGTACTTAAGAGTCTTAAGAGGGCCTTTGATCCAGGGAGACTCTTTGTACCTTAGTCCCAACTCTACCTTCTATGGTTCTTGTCTTCCAAGGTACTTAACACAGTGCTTAGTATTATTCTAAAAGGAATGTTTAATTTGATGATTTAAACAATTATATGAGTAACTTGAGCAACTATGTGAATTTTTTACTAAAATGATTTTTGTTGATGGGGGCTAGAGAGCTGGCTCAACAATTAAGAGCACTGGCTACTCTTGCAAAGGATCTGGGTTCAATTCATAGCACCCAAGTGGCAGCTAACAACTGTCCATTACTCCAGTTCCAGGGGTTCCCTCTCCTGGCCACTGTGAGCATCGCACCCAAGGGTGCACTTATATACATGCAGGCAAAACACTCATACACAAAAAATAAATAACATACTTAAAAAATAACATACTTTTAAAAATTGTGGCCCCTTTTAAACTGCTATTGTGAAAAGGTGATCACGCTGTAAAAAAAAAATCATAAGTAGAACACAAAATATTTTAGAACAAAGTGACTAGGACAGTCCAATACTCTTATCCAACAAATTTTTCTCTTTTAATTTAGAGTCTAATGATTTTTATCTTCTTTAACATCTACAAATGGGTACCCTGACATTTTTTTTTTACCTCCAAAGATCCATGGTCTTTGGTAGCAAAGGGGAGAAGGCATTCATAGAGTTTTGTGAATGCACTTAATCCAGTTTCTATGATCTCTGCTTCTATGCTGGGATCCAAAGGCTCAGTCTCTGTGAAGTCCAGTTCCCATACTGTGTCAACCCATTCTAAGGAGAAAAAGACAGCAAAATTAATAAGTGCTCTCTCTCAAGCAAGTAAAAAAAAAAAAAATCACCTTTAGACTTCAGGATACAGGAAAAAGGTCACAACTCACATCTTACAAGTATAGTGTAATCAGGGTTGGAGAGATGGCTCAGCGGTTAAGAGCACCACCGACTGCTCTTGCAGAGGACCCGGGTTCAATTCCCAGCACCCACATGGTGGCTAAGAACCGTCTTTAACTCCAGTTCCAGGGGAATCTGACGCCCTCTTCTGACTTCCGCAGCATTGCACAACACGGGTGCACCAACCTACATGCAGACAGTACACTCATACACATAAAAAAAAAACCCCTCCATATATTATTTATTTATTTATGCATATGAATACACACATGTATGTATATTTATTGTTATTGTCTTTTTTTGAGGCAATCTCTCCCTGCAGCCCCAGCTGTCCACCAACTCACTACATAGTCCAGGCTGCCCTTGAACTCACAGAGATCCACCTGCCTCTTAACTGCTAGGCCATCTCTCCAGCCTCCAAAACACCTCTATAGTAAGGGACGCTGGAGTTACAGGGATGGATGAGAGCATTCTAGTTAAGATTTTTTTTTTTAATTTTGTTACATTTATGGAGATTAGAGGACAACTCGGCACAGGTTCTGGACTTACCATATGGGTCCTGGGGATCAAACTCAGTCCCCAGTTGTAGCTGCAAGCCCCATGCCTGCTGAGCCATCTTGCCCCTTTTTTTTTTTGAGATAGGCTCTCACTATGCGGCCCAGGCTGGCCTCAAACTCAACACAATTCTCCTCCCTCCGAGTCTGGAGTGATGAGATTCCAGACTTGTGGTACCAGGATTTAGTTTCTTCTGGGAGTTTCCTAGTGAACAGGATACCCCTGCCCCCGAATCACCTACTTTCTAGCCTAGAACCCAGGAAGAGGCTGTCATTTAGAAATCGTGTCTTTCGGGGCTGGAGAGATGGCCTAGCGGTTAAGAGCACCGACCGCTCTTACAGAGGACCCGGGTTCGATCCCCAGCACCCACATGGCGGCTGAAAACCGTCTGAAACTCCAATTCCAGGAGAACTCCAGTTCCAGGGGAATCCGAGACCCTCTTCTGACCTCCGCAGCATTGCACGACACGGGTGCACAAACCTGCATGCAGACAGTACATTGATACACATACAGAAATAAATAAAAAATTAAATAAAAAAAAATTAAAAAAAAAAAAGAAAATCTCACGAGTAAGTTCATAAACTCAAATAAAACACATGGCATTTTCTTTCACTGGGCTCTTGGGTATAGCATAGCATATTTAAAAAGACACCATTTCCTTGCAAATTAAAACCACTTTAAGATATCATCTTACTTCAATAAGACTGGCTAGAATCAAGAAAACAAATGATACCAAGTGCTGGAGAGGTTGTGGGGAAAGAGGAACACTCATGCACTGCTGGTAGGAATGTAAACTCATACAGCCACTATGGAAAGCAGTGTGGAGAAGCCTTGGAAGACTTGGAATGAACTTGCCACCTGACCCAGCCATACCACTCCTAGGCATGTACCCATAAGACTCATCTTACCGCAGAGATACATGCACAGCCATGTTTATTGCAGCTCTCTTCACAATAGTAAGGAGCTGGAACCAATCCAAGTGCCCCTCAACTGACGAGTGGATAGAGAAAATGTGGTACCATCTACACAATAGAGTTCTATGCAGCGGTAAAGAAAGATGACATCATGAGCTTTGCAAGTAAATGGCTGGAGCTAGAAGATACCATGCTGAGTGAAGTAACACAGTCCCAGAAAAACAAACGACGAATGGTATCCCTCATCTGTGGATGCTAGCGCCGATTACCTAATTCTATGGCAAACTGAGCAACGCCAATGTGATCTGAAAAGAGCTGTGCTCTTATATTGTGAATCCCTTAAAATATAATAAATTTAAAAAAAAGAAAAAAGAAAGACACCATTTCCCCCAAGAAGTTTAAACTCAAAGAGACAAGCCAGGCTTACATAAAGCTACTCAGTGACTTCCAAGCACACCAATGAAAATAATACATGTTAAAGATCCAGCTGTAGTCCTCCCTAAACTCAATCTAAACAGAACTCATATTTTTCTAATCATATATTTTTCTTCAGTGCTTTAATTTTTATTTGTCAACATCTAAAATTAAGACTAGATAAATATATGGACATCTCAAATTATTAATTTGATATATCAAAATCAGATATAGCTCCAAATTAATACTCTTTATTAGTTCACCACTGATTTAGGAAGTTGAGCAGAGGATGAATGTAAAACTATACAAACCTAATCCTTTATTAAGGACTTTCTCAACGTCAAATGGAAATAACAAACCATTTGCTTTTCAACAAACACTTTCATTTTAAGAAAATAGAAGATGAAGTCTTTATGGGTGGTAGATACATAAAGATGAATCACAAAGATTAATATCTCACACTTTCATTCTATACCCCCCCCAAAAACCCCAGCCTACAACAGAAAAATTCCAAGTTTTGAGCTAACTTATAACTAACCTACTCATCATCAGCTTCATTACATGAAAGGCAATGTACATAAAAGGCCAAAAATAGTATGTGCCACATAAAAGACTCTCATTGAACAATAATAATTATTTTTATAATGGATGAGTGTCAACGCAGTAACAGATATGGAAAATGTATAATACTGGATTAAACCGGAAATATAACTGGGAGTGAAGGAGAAGTGGCAAGGATGACGTCTCAACTGGATCTGAACATAGTAGGAGTATTATGTTAGTTAGGGAAAGAAGTGAAGAGAATACAGGATGACAAAGCACAAGGGGACATTTGTACTTCTTAAGTATAAAGTGTTTGGAAATAAAATAGTCACAACATGGAGCTTGAGTTGGGGAATCAGAACCATCATGGGTATTTGTTCCTTAGTTACTATATGCCAAACACTAAGCTCATCTTTATAAAAACCCTGTTATATATATTTTAAACCATATCTGACAGAGAAGGAAATTAGGCCTATCAAGGTTAAGCAACTTGTCCATGATAACTAAACAAACTAACCGAAGCATCTGTGACTGGAAAGGTAATGTTCTTAGAAAACTGGACTGGAGAGAACCAGGGAAGTTTTGCTGTGGAAGGGCCAGGCCTGGGCTAAGGGGAAGCAGGAGAATACTGGCCACCACTGCAGTTGCTTCCTAGTCTAAAAGCCTCTGGACAGCACTCTCCATGAGTCACTCCAGCCTGGGCAAGCCATCTCTAGCCCTTGTATACTCACTGCAGGGGAGAGATATACCTAGTATATTCTGTGAGAGGGATAATTACGTACCCTGCGAATAAGTTTAATCTGTTATGCACCACTCTGTCATTTCTCCCTTCAGTGAACTGTTGTTGGCTTGGGCCTTACAGCCTTGAAGAGGTGCACAAGCGCATAATTTGCCTTTCTGTCAACTTTTCCCCTAGGAAGTCTGACTAGACACAAATCGTCTATTTTCTTCCCAGGGACCCAGGCAGGCCCTATTATGTGCTTTCCATTTTTTTTCACCCCTCTGGAGTGCTTTGTCACCTTTTACATCTGATTTCTATGTCCCTAATTTACATGGCAATCTAAATCATTCAGAGCTGCCAAAGCCTCACCTATCTCTAAAAAAGATGATGTCTCACTATGGGGTCAACAAAGCCAGCAAAGCCTAATACCAATACCAATCCTGATGTCCCTGCTGAATTCCTTAACTCTCCTGTGAAGACAGTCCTTTCCAGACCATTGAACTGCAAACACATCCCTTCTCTGCCCAATTCATTCAATAATGGCTATACTTTCTCCATTGTCTTCCGGTCCCTGACATTCATGAAGACTTTGACCAGTGATGACCAAGTATGTCTACTGGCTTCTATGGGCCAGTGCATCAAGGACTAATTCCCCTCATTTTACCTCAAGATTATGTAGATTTTGTCTCAAGGAGGGAGTAGCAGTTATATTACCCAGTTTATCTGCTTCCGCAGCATTCAGACTGATCCCATCTGCCCTTTGTCCCACAGTCTCACAAGCCAGGCTGAAAGAGCTCTTTCATTGCTTGCTTAAAAGTCTTTCCCAAGTCAAGTAGTTTAGATGCAGAGTATTCCCTGATTATGTTTCCTCTCCTGGCCCCCAATTGCATTCAAAATTATGGGTTTCTCCTTCTTCTGTATGAAAAGTCAAACCTGAGGCACATCTCCTGTATCCTCCATCATACCTCCCTTATTTTCTACCTCCCACTGATTTTTCCCATAGGTTTCAAACCTTTCAATCTCAGCAGCTCTTTTGCACAGACTTAATTTGTATTCTTTTCTTATGCCTCACCAATGATAAGAAACAGCAAGGCAACACCTTTATCTTATCCTCCCCATTTTCCATTTTTCCAGCTAAACCATAAACTAATGGAGGACAGCATCAAGGTCTTTTTCCCACTTTAATTCCTCCTTTGAAGACAAGTTCTGGGTAGATAGCTGAGCCTTAATTGCCTGCCTTACTGTCCAGAGCAAGACTCACAAAGCTGCTGCCTTAACTTGCTTACTACCTGGCTGCTTCTGTGCTGCTTTCAACGACTACAATATATGTGGGTAAGCCACCGAGATTTGTGGCGGGGGCCCATCTAATCCCAGGACAATCCATGTGGGAAGCACGCTCAGGACAGCACACCACATGGACACATGTTGAGGTCCAAATGCAGAGAGAGCTTTTATAGCAAAATGCCTGGTTATATATCCAGCATGACTTAATTCTCAGAGCCAAATCCTAAACCTTTTCGTCACTATATCCCACCCCATGGGTCTGGCCAGGGAGGTCCCATTGGTTTAGAATGCAACCCATCTTAACTAAGTTTTCCCACAAATATATTCTCTAGTAAGCCATTTTCAGGACATCTCTATCACCACAGCCTGCTTGTAAAGTGAACTCCATTCATCAAGGAGGCATGGCAGCCCACACATTCCCTCTAAACATTCTTCACCCTCAGCTTAGCCTCAGGTGCATGTCTTACCACCAGACAGAAAGAGCGTCAACATCCATGTTCAGTTTGGTGAGTGTGTACTGGATAGCTTTAGTGTCAAAACCTGGGTTGGGGGAGCCTCAAATGGACTTCCATTGGACTGGCCTGTGGCTGTATCTGTGGGATATTTTCTTGATTGTGAGTCATGTGGAAGGGCACAGCACACTGTGGGTGGTGCCACTCCTAGGCAGGTGGTCCTGTATTGTATAAGAAAGCAGGCTGAACATGGGCCAGAGGAACAAGCCAGTAAGCAGCATTCCTCCATGGCCTATGACTAAGCTCCTGCGTCCAGGTTTCCTGCCCTGAGTTCTTACCTTGGGCTCCCTCAGAGATGAACTGTGACCTGGGAGACATAAGATGAATAAACCCTTTCCTCCCCAAGTTGGTGGTGTTGGTCAGAATGTTCTGTCACAGCAATGTAGAAGCAAACTAAAACAGAAATTGGTAACAGAGAGTGGAACATTTGGAACTTTGGGCTGGAAAAGCCTGTGGAACTTGAAATAGTTATGCTAAAAGTGTTACAAGCCACAAAGCCTGGCTTGTGACACTTCAAAGGGAAGCAGAGACCATAGGGCTGTTTGCATGATATTCTGAATTGAGAGTCTTTGGGTTCTGGTTGGCTGGGACTGAAGAATCAGCTGTAACAAGAGACTAGAACCTGAAGTGAAACCTTTGCTGGGACAAGTGATGCTGGCTAGCTGGGGCTGAAAAATCAGCTGTAAGGAACAAGAGACCAGCATCACTGTGGTGAAATCTTGGAAGCATTCCAAAGGGTCAGCACACAGAAGCTGTGGTCCCGAGCTGCCCTTTCAAGCCAGAAGCAGGACTTGGTAAAGTGTAAGAGTCTCCTATATGGTTCTGGTGTTGAAAGTGTGAAGTGGTCACAGACAGCAGCTGAGGCCTGGCACTGTGAGAGGTCAGGAAAGAACAATGATGAAAGAGCAGAGTCAGTTGCAGTGAAGACCCCAGGATTGCAGGGGTCATGAAGAGAATCTGAGGCTTTCCATTGGTGAAGGTGCAGCCTCAGTTTCAGTGGAGACCCCAGCTTTTTGGAGATGCCAGGACCATGGGATGACCACTAAGGGCAGTAGCAGGTGTGGAACAGAGATGAGCTGTGTGCTGTGAATGGCAGAGTCAGAGAAGTGGAACTGCCGAAAGCCTTTGGAGCCCAGAAGATCATGAGTAAATGGGTTTCTCAGGGTTACCTCCAGGAATATGGGTGACAACTAGTGAATGCTACATCACTACAGTTGTCACCCTACCTCCTGCATAGCCTAGCATAGCCACTCCCCCAGGACCACATGCAGTTAGGCCAGGATTGTCCTGAGATGGGAAGGGCAACAGGGAGTGAGTGGCATGGCTGGAATTTCAGGGTCTACTGAAACCCCCCTTTCCCTTCTAAACCTGTGAATGATTCCTATGGATAATTACAACTGCTCTGACTTCAAGATGTTATATGCCATGATGGCATGCCTGGAGAACAGAATTCAACAACTCATCTTATGTGGTAGGCCAAGGATCTATCTGGTCATTTATTTAGGAAACAAATGGGAAAGACCTGAAGAATTGGACCACTCAAAGTTGTAGCTTCAAAAGTGGTACCACATAGTGTGCAGATATCAGGGACAGTCAGCACCAGAGAGCAGATAGGTTCCAATCCTAAGGCTGCTGTCCAGGCAGAAGTCCTTATAGTCAACCAACACAACTGCTTTACTAAATGTTTTCTGGAAAACTCCCAAGTTTGTGGTTTGACTGATGCAATTAGTTGGCTTTGGGAATCTTGGTTTCATTCAGCCACCTAGCTGAAGTTATGACTATGAATTTCAAGAAAAAAGACTAAATAGTTGCTATTTAAAACCACTTGAAGGTGCTGGAGAAATGGCTCAGGGGTTAAGAGCACTGGCTGCTCTTGCAGAGAACCCAGGTTCAGTTGCCAGCACCCACATGGGGGCTCATCACTGTCCATAACTCTAGTTCCAGGGCTCCGACACCCTCTCCTGGACACTACGGGACTGTAGCCACAGGTGGACTTATATACATGCAGGTAAAACACTCACACACATAAAATAAAAATAAATTAAAACCACCTGAAGAGATAGGAATAGGGAGATCCAGGAAGACTCGGCAGATAAAAAGGATGACAGATGGAGAAAACAGACGCTTTAGCACCGGAAGAGGCCATGTATTCGATTGGGGGTTAGAAGGGGGTTGCAGTTTTAGCAGACAAAATCTCGCTTTGTATTCGCAGGCTGGCTTGAACTCACTGTATAGCCCAACCTGGTCTCCATCGTGGCAATCCTCCGCCTCAGCTTCCTGCATACAGAGCCAGTCTACCTCTTTTTAAATCGTTACTTGTCTGGACTAGGCCCTCTATAGTAAGGCGAGCTGGCCACCACCCAGGGTTAGCACAGTCCAGGGAGTCTCAGGCCCTGCAGAGCAGGGGCGACTCTGGCCCCACCCCCACCCGCCCAGGCCCTCCGCCCGGGTCGGGGTATCGTGGGCGGCGCCAAGCACCCCAAGCCAGGTCCCCAGGCCTCGCGGCCGCGCTTCCTCACCTTGACTAAGATCCAGGGGACACCAAGGCTGCAGGCCGCGGCCGAGGTCCCGCAGCGCCATCGTGACTGCGGAGGTACCGGCAATCCTCCGCACAGCTCAACTTTTGAAGCTCGCTCCCGCGCGCGCTCCGAGACGTTCCTGCAGACCAGTCACAACGTTCGGGATGTACCATCGACCAATCACCTCCGAGCCAAATTCATTCTTTCAACCAATCACCCGGATCGTCCTCCGCATGCGCAAAAGAAGCGGGGGCGAGGGCTGGAACCGAAACCGGGCTCAGGGAGATAGGATTCTGCTTTCCTGTCAAAGCCGGTGCCAGGAGCCAAGTTAAACCTAGGGGCTTCGTTTCCGCCCTTTCTTATAAGGCAGGAAACCTAGAGGACCCCGAGGCAGGGTACTTCCTGTAACTGTCACCTTTGCCCCAGTCGAGCGACATTTCGTGTGCATGTCAAAGTACCTCACCCGTGCGACAGCGCCCCAACGTTGTACATGTTAGGATGTGAAAAGGAGCCCCGAGTCTACCAGGCTAAGAAATAAGGGAAAAGCAACCCAAAGCATTCCGTGATCGCACCTGCTGTTTTTAGGATTTCACTCAATGTCTGGGTCCGGCTTCTGCTGGAAAGAGGCCGCGGCTGCCATATTATCTAAGGGAAAGACAGGCAGCCTCCTTCCAGTGCACATGCGCAGTTGAGTGCTCCTCGGCAGCTTGGGGGCCAGAGGGAGAAAAAGAGCTGCGCTTGCGCGCGGCATCTCCGTCGCATCCGGGCTGGAGCTCCTCAGGTCCCCTCCCCCGCTAGCAGCCGCCGAAGCACCTCGGTGCGTTGCACCGCTGGAGGCTGGGCCGCTCCCTTTGCTGCTGAGCGCTGGACCCCACCCGGTGGGCGGCTGTCTGGGGCTGCCGTCGCCAGCGCTGCACTGCCCGCCCTCGCCCGCTGGCCGTCGCCGGGACCGGTGAGGTGCGGTGCCTGGCCTCGCGGTTCATCGCCGCTCCGGGCGCCGCAGCCCGTCGCCGCCGGCCTCCCCCGGCCTTGCCCCTCCCCCGGGGAGCCGGGAGTAGGTCCTCGCCCACTGCCCGGCTCAGCGGAGCGGGGCAGCGCGGCAGCGCCCAGCGCGCTACCGCAGCCGGCCCTCTGGCCTGCGTTCCCCGAGGGCAGCCCGGGCCTTGGAGGACGGGAGCTGTTTGCACTGAGACCGGCGCGGCCCGGCGGGGAAATGAGCTTCTTCGGGTTCGGGCAGAGCGTGGAGGTGGAAATCTTGCTGAATGATGCGGAGAGTAGGAAGCGAGCAGAGCACAAGACCGAGGATGGGAAGAAGGAGAAGTATTTCCTCTTCTACGACGGGGAGACAGTCTCCGGGAAGGTGAGCCTGTCGCTGAAGAACCCTAACAAACGACTGGAGCACCAGGGCATCAAGATCGAGTTCATTGGGCAGATAGGTGAGTCGGTTCCCCGGGATCTCCCCACGACAGCGACGTCCACCCGGGCTCCGGCGCCGCGAATGGGGCGGGCGGGGAGGGCCCAGCTCCCGCGAGGCCTGTCACTGGCTCTTGTCAATTGAATCTCAAGTCTGGGATTCAGCCACAAGTCCCACCCGTGGGTGACGCCTCCTGCATTAACCTTCCATGCCAAAAATGACGGCGTGCTGCCAGGGAGGTGGGGACAGCCTGGGTGGGAGAGAGCCTGGCCCCTGGGTACCCCCATTGTCACCACAGCCTGCTCTCCTTTGCTTATTACCCTCAGGATTTCAGAATGAGGTGCTTAGGCCATATTCTGCAGATTGGGTTTGTTATGCGGAGATCCTTCAGCCCATTCACTGGACAGCTAGAGCTGTCAGATCCAAAGTTAAGATGTAATCCCTCACCCACCCCCCTTTTAAAATATGTTGTGTGAGACAGGGCTTACTAATTCTCTTATCTCACTTCTACTCCGAACCACCTATTCTGTGCATGTTTTGAAGAAGACCTTTAGCCTGCATCGGTCTGGCTATCTATAATATTTCTCAGACGTCTTTATTAGAATGCTAGTCTTGAGTCGTCTGATTTTCTTAAAGTCAAAGAGACCACGATTAATAAATGATCACTATTTTTCAATACTTAGTAGTAGCCTTCAAATATGGTTGTTAACCTTACTAGAACTAGACACGGAAAGGCAGTGACAAAGATTTGGGGAGCTTCCCATCATGGCTGAGTTTCTCCAATTCTCAGTATTTGGAGTCCTGTGTATTACTAAATTGTTCGGTACTTGTAAAATAAAACATTTTTTTTTCTTTTTTTGTTTCTTTGTTTTTCTTTTTTTTCAGACAGAAGCTCACTATGTAGCATGGCTGGCCTGGAACTTGCTATGTAGATCAGGCTGGCCTTGACTTCACATATCCTCCTGCCTCTGTCTCTCAAGTGCATGCACCATCATGGCCAACTAAAATAAAACATTTTGGGCATAAAGTCAAGAGTAGATTTATACTATGTGAGTTGTGAACGCCTCTAGCAGAAAATCTCTATGCTGTACCCCATACTGCACATATGGGCACTGATTTTTAGAGACTTCCTTGGGAAAGTTTGTAAAGTTTTATACTGAGGGTTCAGCAAAGTCCTCATACTTTCCCTTCTACAGAAGCAGGGAAGATGGATCCCATGTTTCCCAGGTAGGAGGAACCCTGGGAAAGGAGTCCTGGTGGCCAGATTCTGCAGTCCACTAGATAGCGTCAAGCATTTTTCTCTGGTATTTAAAAATATGAAATTGGGCTGGAGAGATGGCCTAGCGGTTAAGAGCGCTGACCGCTCTTACAGAGGACCCGGGTTCGATCCCCAGCACCTACATGGTGGCCGAGAACCGTCTGAAACTCCAATTCCAGGAGAATTCCAGTTCCAGGGGAATCCGACGCCCGCTTCTGACCTCCTCGGCATTGCACAACATAGGTGCACAAACTTGCATGCAGACAGTACATTCATACACATACAGAAATAAATAAAAAAAATTAAAAAAAATAGGAAATTCAGCTGAAGACTGGCTGCTAGTAAAGGACTTTTTTTTTTTTTTTTTTAAATCTTCCTTGGATATCTCTTCCTAGGCTTCTGGCCACTCTGGCCTGAATAGGCCATGAAACTTTAGGCAGGCTAGGACCCCAGCTTTCTGAGCTGCAAAATCAAGAATAATGAAATTACACAGTTATTACCAGGTGTTTGGGAACCATTCCTCATGCCCTGCCCAGATAGAGGGCTCCTTTAGAAAAGTAATAGTAGTTAGTGGAGCAATGCATCCTTTACACAAATTCAGTTCCAGCCACTGACTTACAGCCCCCCCACCCCGACTCTCATACTAGCATATGGATTTTTACAGAGACTTTGTATTTCAGCCCTTTGCCTTAAAGCTTTTGCTTCTGCTACAATGGGCCAGTCACAGCTGCCAGTGGGTGTGGTGCTTAACGTGTATAGTTCACTCTCATTTTCCATGAGAACGTAAGAGACTAGTAATAGAATGATATGGAAATATGAATAACGTGTATTTTTGTTTCTGACATGGATTTCTTGATCAAGGACAAGGCATCAGAAAAATAAAAATTAAAACAAAACCCTTTCTAACCAGGCATAATGGCATAGACTTTTAATCCCAGGACTCCAGGGCCAAGCCAAGAAGATCCTGAATTCAAGACTAGCCTGGCTGCATAGCAAGACCCTGACTTAAAACAAAGCAGAACAACAAAACGAAGAAGAAAAACCTTTCTAGTTAATGTTTGATCTAAAAGGTTCTTTTCCTCTTTCTCCTCTTCCCACCTCTCTCTCATGTTTTTAAAAATCGACTGATGTTGAAAGTATGCCAGCTTATTCAGAGGCACAAAGTACTTAGGCTGTGTCCTTATTATCTTCAGGGCTCCCCCAAAGAAGCAGGGTATAAGTATTGTGTATACACCTGAGACAGTTATGAACTGACTAAAGGGCACCAGAGCGAAGCCAGTGGTAATTTTGCTGAAGTTGCGGTCCTGTGGTTTTCTCCTTCATTGCATTCTTTGACTATGTATCAAGTGGGTGGAACTTCTCTCAGATTCTAAGGTCAGGCTACAACCAAGACTGAGTTCTGCAAGGATGAACTTCTGAAAAGGCAGTTCTCATATTACTAATCCCTTCCTTATAATGTCATGTCCCCTACCCCCCAACTCCCTACTTGTTATAGGGGGAAAATATATTTTCTTCCTAAGCTCATTACAGTCCATCTTTTCAAATCCATTTCTCTCTGAAGCTTCACCCTCACATATTGTGGTTTCCTCCAAATATTCTCTTCTGGCTGGGCATGCTGGCTGGCACCTATAATCCCAGCCCTTGGAAAACTGAAGCAGGAAGATCGTGAGTTCCAGCCCAGCCTGGGCTACATAGTTAAACCTTATCTCAAAAAAAATTAAATAAACAAATTCAATAAACTAACCTTCGGCATTAGTCCCTGAGCTCAAGCCCTAGTACTGCCATAAAGTTCCTTCTGAAGTTCTGATGTCTTCCTTTTGTATATTATCATCTTTCTGGAAAGTCCATTTTAGGTTGCCTGTCTTCTCGAAGGCCAGGGACTGCCTTCAGTCCATAACTAGTCCAGGGATAGCACATAGAAGGTGTTCAGTAAATGTAGTTAACTGGTCAGATCTAAGGTTTTGTTTTGTTTTGTTTTTGGTCTTTTTGAGACAGGGTCTCACTGTAGCCCCAGCTGTCCTGGAACTCTGTAGACCAGGCTGGCCTTGAATTCACAAAGATCTGCCTGCCTCTGCCTCCCAAGTGCTAGGATTAAAGGCGTGCCCCACCACACTCGGCTAGATCTAAGATTCTTTTTTTTTTTAATTTTTATTTTTGTATGTGTATGAATGTACTGTCTGCATGTAGGTTTGTGCATCCATGTCGTGCAATGCCACGGAGGTCAGAAGAGGGTCTCGGATTCCCCCGGAACTGGAGTTCTCCTGGAATTGGAGTTACAGACAGTTCTTAGCCGCCATGTGGGTGCTGGGGATCGAACCCAGGTCCTCTGCAAGAGCAGTCAGTGNAAAATATATTTTCTTCCTAAGCTCATTACAGTCCATCTTTTCAAATCCATTTCTCTCTGAAGCTTCACCCTCACATATTGTGGTTTCCTCCAAATATTCTCTCTGGCTCGGGGCCATGTGGGCTGGCAACCTATAATCCCAGCCCTTGGAAAACTGAAGCAGGACGATGTGAGTGCCAGCCCAGCCTGGGGCGACCATAGTAAACCCTTATCTCAAAAAAACTTAAATACACCAATTCAATAAACTAACCTTCGGCATTAGTCCCTGAGCTCAAGCCCTAGTACTGCCATAAAGTTCCTTCTGAAGTTCTGATGTCTTCCTTTTGTATATTATCATCTTTCTGGAAAGTCCATTTTAGGTTGCCTGTCTTCTCGAAGGCCAGGGACTGCCTTCAGTCCATAACTAGTCCAGGGATAGCACATAGAAGGTGTTCAGTAAATGTAGTTAACTGTCAGATTAAAGGTTTTGTTTTGTTTGTTTTTTTTTTTTTTTTTGTGTCTTTTTTGAGACAGGGTCTCACTTTAGCCCCAGCTGTCCTGGAACTCTGTAGACCAGCTGGCCTTGCAATTCACAAAGATCTGCCTGCCTCTGCCTCCCAAGTGCTAGGATTAAAAGGGCGTGCCCCACCACACTCGGCAGACTCTAACGATTCTTTTTTTTTTTTTAATTTTTTATTTTTGTATGTGTCTTGAATGTTACTGTCTGCATGTAGGTTTGTGCATCCATCCGTGTCGTGCAATGCCTCGGAGGTCAGAAGAGGGTGTCGGATTCCCCCGGAACTGGAGTTCTCCTGGAATTGGAGTTACAGACAGTTCTTAGCCGCCATGTGGGTGCTGGGGATCGAACCCAGGTCCTCTGCAAGAGCAGTCAGTGCTCTTAACTGCTAGGCTATCTCTCTAGCCCCTAGATCTAAGGTTCTTAAAAGAAACTGTTGTCTGGATTTTTTTTTTTTCTTATGTTCTAGAGAAAACAGTTGATTTTTGCAGTGCTGAGGCATGGATTTAGGGCCCCAGGTATGCAGGAGGCATTCCATGATGAAGCTGCCTCCCTAGCCCAGTGGAATTACTTTCATGAAAGAAAGGGACAGCTTAGATCAAACAGCTGGGCTTCATGTACATACTTGTGCGGGAGAAACTGATGAGCTGGCTGGGTACACCTTTCACTCAAGGCCACCCAAAAGTCAGATGACATGTGGCTAGCATGCACCCACCAAAGCATCCTCCTCCTGAGGGAGGGCTCTAGGGTATGAAATAAATCTGATGTCACTTCACTTTTGGTTTGTTTGGGGTTTTTTTTCATCATGTTATTATGTCAAATTGAGACTGACCTCTCCCTGTTTGAGAAAAGAGGAGTTGCCAGCTCTATCTTTGGTCTTGTAACAACTGCTCAGATATGACAGTTCGAATATTGCCCCAAAACACAGTAGTAAGTTCCTGTATCTTCATTTAGGTCCTCTAAGTTTTTGTCATTTTCAACAAGTTTTTGAGCTGCATTGGTACCCTCTGTATACCTAAAGTGTTTTTTTCTGATGATTTAGTGTCTGTTCCAACAATCCCAATAAATGTATGGTAAGGGAGGTCGTCTGGGTTAGACCCATGGGGTTGGAAAGAAGCAACAAAGAGCAATATGAGCATTACCGTATTGTTATAGAAGAAAAGACCATAGGGTGCGTGTGTGTGTGTGTGTGTGTGTGTGTGTGTGTGTGTGTGTGGAATCCTTTGGGAAACACTAACAGAGATAGACTTGGGAACCTTGGAGGTTAGTAGGGTTAAGTAAACCAAATATGATTAGAAGGCCAAACTCTCAGAGGTTCCGGGAAGACACAAATATCCTTGTGTTCCTTAGCTAAATAGTTCATTTTTAAAGTTGTTAATGATCTCATCAATCAGTACAATAAGCCTATACTTTTAGAAACTTCAGAGACAGGGCTGGAGAGATGGCCCAGTGGTTGAAAGTATGTACTGCTCTTCCAGAGGATCCAGGTTCAATACCTAGTACCCACATCAGGCAGCTCACAACTATATATAACTCTAGATCCAGGGGCTGTGATGCCTTCTGGTCTCTGCAGGCTCATTCAAATAAATTTTGTAAAAAATATATTTTTTTTTACAAAAGAAGAAACTTTGGAGACTTTCTATTTTAATTCATTAACCTTTGAAGTACTAAGTTTAGAGGTATGTTGAGCTTAACTAGATTGATTCTGGCATGCTTACTAAGTTTCCAGCAGTGCTTAGAGGGCTGCACAAAGCAGAGCTAGGTATGGGCAGCCCAGAGGCGTAATTGCTCCCACGGGTTTGCCAGGGGTAGGAGCTCTGAGTGGGCTAGAGCAAGTATGGATCTTGATCAAATTCCCAGTCAGCAAATAAGAGGCTGCCAGGATCAGATGAAGAGGAGGTTCTTGCTGATTTGTATTTCTGAAGTCTAATATCAAGCCTACAATCCAGCAGCAAGTCCCAGGCTGTCTGTCACAGAATCAGCCTGTGATGCAGAGCTGGCTGAGTTTCTTTCCATTGTGGTAACTTCACTTCTTGGCTGTTGCTTCCAAATTTTACCATGAAAACATCCTAAGTACAAAAATTAATTCCTCCCATTGGATAGAGAAGGAAACTAATAACATGTTACTTTAAAAAAAAAAAAAAGGGAACAGAGTGAGGGGTTCAGTTTCTACTCAGAGAATTGAGAAGACTCTGAGGGATATAGTGGTTGGGATTATTTGTTCTTTGAAATGGAATAGAAGCTGTTTTTTACAGTCTTTTAAAGGCCCAGGCCTCTTGGTAAAACATTTTGGATTTTCTGCCTTGATTTATGCAAGATGAATCCAGTCTTTCTGGCAAATAGCAGTGTGAGGCTACCCTTTCAGCCTTTTTAGCCTACAATGTTTACAAAAGCATTCCAAGTGGCATATAAAATTATAAATTGCTGGGTGTGGTGGCACACGCCTTTAATCCTAGCACTTGGGAGGCAGAGGCAGGGGGATCTTTGTGAGTTCAAGGCCAGCCTGGTCTACAGAGCAAGATACATTCTCAGTATCTTGCCTTTGAGGATGGTAGAGTGCACAGTGGATTGCTAACAGAAGCAGTGGCCTGAAAACAGGATTACTGTGGCTTTTCTTTGTACCATGGATTCTCACTGTTTAAAAAGAGGATGGGCTGGAGAGATGGCCTAGCGGTTAAGAGCGCCGACCGCTCTTGCAGAGGACCCAGGTTTGATCCCCAGCACCCACATGGTGGCCGAGAACCATCTGAAATTCCAATTCCAGGAGAACTCCAGTTCCAGGGGAATCCGACACCCTCTTCTGACCTCCGTGGCATTGCACAACACGGGTGCACAAACCTGCATGTAGACAGTACATTCATACACATAGAGAATTAAATAAAATTTTTAAAAAATTAAACAAAAAAGAGGAATCAGCTGAACATGGTACATACCTATTCTAACAGATAAGCTGAACATGGTGCATACCTATTCTAACAGATAAGCTGAACATGGTACATACCTATTCTAACATATAAGCTGAACATGGTGCATACCTGTTCTAACAGATAAGCTGAACATGGTGCATACCTATTCTAACAGATAAACTGAACATGGTGCCTATCTATTCTAACAGATAAGCTGAACATGGTGCATACCTATTCTAACAGATAAGCTGAACATGGTGCATACCTATTCTAACAGATAAGCTGAACATGGTGCATACCTATTCTAACAGATAAGCTGAACATGGTGCATACCTATTCTAACAGATAAGCTGAACATGGTGCATACCTATTCTAACAGATAAGCTGAACATGGTGCATACCTATTCTAACAGATAAGCTGAACATGGTGCATACCTATTCTAACAGATAAGCTGAACATGGTGCATACCTATTCTAACAGATAAGCTGAACATGGTGCATACCTATTCTAACAGATAAGCTGAACATGGTGCATACCTATTCTAACAGATAAGCTGAACATGGTGCATACCTATTCTAACAGATAAGCTGAACATGGTGCATACCTATTCTAACAGATAAGCTGAACATGGTGCATACCTATTCTAACAGATAAGCTGAACATGGTGCATACCTATTCTAACAGATAAGCTGAACATGGTGCATACCTATTCTAACAGATAAGCTGAACATGGTACCTACCTATTCTAACAGATAAGCTGAACATGGTACCTACCTATTCTAACAGATAAGCTGAACATGGTACATACCTATTCTAACAGATAAGCTGAACATGGTACATACCTATTCTAACAGAGACTTGGGCAGGAGAACCACTTGAGCCCAAGAGTTAGTGGTTAGACTGGGTAACATAAGAACCTGTCTCGAGCAGGGCATGGTGGCACACGCCTTTAATCCTAGCACTTGGGAGGCAGAGGCAGGCGGATCTCTGTGGGTTCAAGGCCAGCCTGGTCTACAGAGTGAGGTCCAGGACAGCTGGGGCTACAGGGAGACCCTGTCTCAAAAAGACCAAAAAATAAAAAGAACCTGTCTCAAACAAATGAAACAGGAGGGATCTTTGGAAAGGTATGTTTATGGGGACTCCAGTGGAGGGGCTAAGGTCAGGGAAAGAGAAGGAACCCCCAAACAAGGCAGAAGGGATCTGGTTTTGGGGTGAGCCTTTAGAAGAGTGGTGCTTTCAACCTGGCCCTGTGTAATCCAGGTCTGTGTAGTCCAGGTCTGCTAGAGGAGACTCTGTTCTCTCTCCAGAACTCTACTATGATCGTGGGAACCATCATGAGTTTGTGTCTCTGGTGAAGGACTTGGCTCGGCCAGGAGAGATCACCCAGTCACAGGCTTTCGACTTTGAGTTTACTCACGTGGAGAAGCCGTATGAGTCCTATACAGGACAAAATGTGAAGCTGCGGTAAGTGGTCCCCTGCTGTTTCCCTGTCATGATCCAGAACCTGTTCCATGAAATTCCCTGACTTTTAAGGATCTTTAAATGGCTGTTCTGAAGGAAGACTATTGCAAGCAGTGGTGTGCTAGTAAATATTTAATGTTGGGCTCCTTTAGGGGAAAGCTCCTTGACCAATGTGGCTAGTGTCCACTTAACTAACCTGAAGGCAGAGGTGGAGGAGAGGTGCACAGTCACCACCTTTATACACAGTTTTACCATCACAAAGATTCCTTGGTATGTGTTCCCTCAAGATCAAGAGCTTCATAGAATGTAGGAAAATAATTAGGAAGCAGAAAGAGCTTAATGCATGCTGCCCTTGTTTCTGATATAATTCATTTAAGTTGTAAGTTTTTATTATTTAACTTCAAATAATACCCATTTTTTAAAAATTTTATTTATTTTTGTATGTGTATGAATGTACTGTCTGCATGTAGGTTTGTGTACCCGAGTCGTGCAATGTCTCGGAGGTCAGAAGAGGGTCTCAGATTCCCCTGGAACTGGAGTTCTCCTGGAATTGGAGTTACAGAAGGCTCTCAGCCACCATGTGGGTGCTGGGGATTGAACCCGGCTCCTCTGCTAGAGCAGTCGGTGCTCTTAACCGCTAGGCTATCTCTCCAGCCCCAAATTATACCCATTTTTTAACAAACAGTTTAATTCTTGAAAATTCAGTAATTGGCTTTCATAATTGAGCTGGCGTCAGACACCCCCAGCTTGGTTTCTAGAGGCACTAAGCCCCCATCTAGCTCTGCCACACTACAGCAGTGTAGTATGCCCTGTATACAGCTTTGTCTTTTGAAAAATGGATACTAGGTTTGGATTCTAGCTCTAGCTCTGTCCTCAACCATCTTTTGGAAGTGATAAAGAAAACAGTATAGCACAGTTTAACAAAGTGGTTAAAAACTGAACATAGGCCTGAGGATTTGGCTCAGTGGTACAGAGATCTGGTAGCACGCACAAGGACCTGAGTTCTTTCTCCAGAAACACACAAAAATGGTTAATGTGCACAGACGCACAGGAGATTGCTTTTACTGTTCCAGTTGTGGAAACTCTGAGGATGGAGACTGATGGCAGGGACTCTGGTTTGAAAACAAGTTCCATGGCAGCTCTAGACTCTTCAATATGATCCTGAGATTAGGTAACACCACTGGGATAAAGCAGGCTCCTCTATCACCCTGAACACTGGATCCCAAGTCTTGATACCATCTTGTAAGATCGACTTGTATTTGGCACCTATAAGCCTGAGCCTTAGGATGGCGAGACCAACACCTCCCCTATTCCTGGTTCCCTTCCATCAGAACGGTATTTGTATACTTCTAAAATATTTGTTGAGCAGTCTAAGCTGGACATTATGTCCACTAAAGACAATGATTTATTGCATCACAGAAAGAAGAAAGAAGCAGTGGTGAGGATTACCTAGAAACCACTTTGCTTGGCTACGGGAGTTGTTAATTTTTTTTCTTGAGATAAAGCCTTCTTTTGTAGCCCAGGCTGGCCTCAAAGTCTCCATCCTTCTGCCTAAACCTCCTGAGTGCTGGGTTATAGGTGTGTCTACCATGCCAGGTAATCTTTTTGTTGTTGTCGTTGTTGTTGTTGTTCAGTGGATTTGCCTTACTGTTTTTGTGTCAGAGCGAAAAATACTGAGGCTGGGCATGGTGGCACATACCTTTAATCCCAGCACTCCAGCAGAAGGAGGCCAGTCTGTTTGAAATTGCCATCAGCCTGGTCTGTCTACATAGTGAGTTCCAGGCCAGCTGGGGCTACCGGGAAACCCTATCTAAAAAATCCCTAAACAACAGCAACAACAACCTGAAAAAAACAACAAGAGTTATTTAAAACAATAGGGTTGCTCCTCAAAAAAAAAATTAAATACGGGCCTGGAAGTATAGCTCAGTGGTAGAGCAGCGTATACACATACTTGAAGAATGTCTAATGCACTGGGATTCAGTCCCCAGTAACACACACATACACAGTTAAAGAGGATTACTCTATGATCCAGCAGTTCCACTTCCAGTTATAGATCCAAAATAATTGGGCAATGGGTCTAGAACAGATATCTCTACACCTATGTTCACAGCAGTATTATTCAGATGATATAGGCACTGGGAACTGAACTTGGTTCCTCTGCAAGACCAGCCAGTGCTCTTAACTGCTGAGCCATCTCTTCAGCCCCAGTGGTAGATCTTATAGAAGCAGAAGAACAATGAAAAGATTGCTCTGGGCTTTTTTTTTTTTTTGGAAGATTAAGTTCAATATGCAGCATTGGATGGACAGAACAACTAGAGCAGATCTAAAAGAAGGCTGAGTTTTACTTTGGTGGAGACAGTGGGAACAGGCAGAAATCAAGCAATTCAATAGATACTACCGGAGTTCACTAAGAGAGAAGACTTGCAACAGTGGAAGTGGAGACTAGACCATCAGAAGAAAGAAATGATTTGGAAATGAAGATCATTCAGCTAATTCTAGAGAGGAATTTAAAGTACTAATAATATGTAGCCATGTAAAAGTTCACCAAATTAAAAACATGGGCCCAGTGGTAAGGACAGGGAACCTAGAAAAGCATGTGTGCCCAGGAATAGGAGCTATTGTCTTTTAGTGGGGGAACAGTGTAGGGAGATAAGCCATTAGGAATGGAAGGAATTACAGACCTATCAGGAAGGGAAGGAAAAGGAGGTCAGTTAGGATACTGTGCTCCTATAGAGTGTCAAGAAACCCATTTCGGGTTTGCACCAGTCAGAGTAAAGGACTGTTGGAATTGGCACCCTAAGCCTACAACATCCCCTCCAGGAGCCCTGTTTATTTTAGATGGGAGGTGGCTGAGAGAAGCAGGTGGTGGAAAGGTCGTACTTGCCTGTTTAAGACCTGCCTTCTAACAGCTGTCAGTAAAGGAAGGAGAGAAACTGTGGTAAGTCAAGACTAGTTTGGCAGAGAGTATACAGCCTAGAAAGGCTTTAGAGGTTGATGAACTTGGGGCTTTTTTAAATAGGTTCAAAGGAAGAAGACTTTAGCTAGAAAGAGAAAATATTCTGGGAAAAACAAATGGATCAACATGACAGATAAAAATTCCTATATCACAGTGACTTGGGGAGCTCTTAAAAATGCTGTGTCCAGCTGGGCGTGGTGGTGCACGCCTTTAATCCTAGCACTTGGGAGGCAGAGGCAGGCGGATTTTTGTGAGTTCAAGGCCAGCCTGGTCTTCAGAGTGAGTTCCAGGACAGCTGGAGCTACAGGGAGACCCTGTCTCAAAAAGACCAAAAAA
>VZQC01002030.1:1890174-2076067 GCA_009823505.1 Rhizomys pruinosus | reverse complement strand
ATCTGCAAAAAAAAAAAAAAAAGTAAAGTTATACTTCTTTTTACCTGCATGCAACTTTACTGTTAAAATGTGAATCTCTAAATGTGTTTTGGAATTAACCTATAGTTTATTTTCAGATTTTGTAATTTTGATTTACGTGTGGAGTGTGTATATATATGCATATTTTGGAATAAATATAAAATCAAAGGAAAAAAAATAAAATAAAAAGGATTGCCTAGCTGAGCATGGTGGCACAAGCCTTCAGTCCCTGTACTCAGGAGGTAGAGGTCGGCTTAGTCTCCTTAGCAAGTTCCAGGCTAGCTAGGGCTACATGGAGACTCTGTCTCAAAAAAGACCAAAACAAACAAACACCAACTACAACAACAAAAATTATTACCTAGAAGCAGTCAGTATTACACAGAGGATTGTACCCTAAATATGTAGTTCTTATGGTTGGTATATTTTAATAACTTTTTTCCAGTAATGCTTAACAGGTGGTCAGGATTATTGAGATGTCACTTAGAAGAAATTATAACCAAGGGGTTCTTTCTCTCTCACTGGATGTTAGCATAGTATTACTCCAGGGGACAGGGGTGTTGGGGAAGGTAGTGTTGAATGGCTGTTAAACCTTTACAGTAGGGCTGGAGAGAGGGCCTAGCGGTTAAGAGCTCCAACTACTCTTACAGAGGACCCGGGTTCAATCCCCAGCACCCACATGGCGGCTGAAAACCATCTTTAACTCCGGTTCCAGGGGAATCTGACGCCCTCTTCTGACCTTCGCAGCATTGCATGGACACGAGTGCACAAACCTACATGCAGACAGTATATTCATACACATACGAGAATAAAAAGAAAAAGTGTTCAGGTCTCTAGCCATGACAGCTTTCTTGTGAGACAGGCTCCTTCTCACTTGCTTCACAAGTGGAAATAAAAGCTTAAAAAAAAAAAAACTTTACAGTCTATGTTTTATTTTATTTTATTTTTTATTTATTTTTTTTATTTTTTATTTTTTATTTTTTTGTCTTTTCGAGACAGGGTCTCCCTGTAGCCCCAGCTGTCCTGGAACTCACTCTGTAGACCAGGCTGGCCTTGAACTCACAAAGATCCGCCTGCCTCTGCCTCCCAAGTGCTAGGATTAAAGGCGTGCGCACCATGCCCGGCAACAGTCTTTGTTTTATTTCAAGCCTACTATGTACCCTCTTCCTCAAGGTTAAGCCAGAGATTTCTTTGCTATTCAAAGAGGATCTGTTGATTTATGTGAGGGTTTGTTCTCCTTAAAGTACCCTTTTGTCACCATAAACCTGGATTGTGGTTTCTGAATTGCACCTTCCCTTCTGATTTTTATGTTTATTTTCCATCTCCCTCAATGGACTGTGCACTTCAAAGGAGGCTGTATTTTACTCACCCTTTACCTAGTACAGGGCTAGCTAAATAAGACTGCTGAATGGTTGGCTTGATTTCTCCATTTTCTTTTTTTATTTTTCTTTTTTTATATTATTATTATTATTATTATTATTATTATTATTATTTTGGTCTTTTCGAGACAGGGTCTCCCTGTAGCCCCAGCTGTCCTGGAACTCACTCTGTAGATCAGGCTGGCCTTGAACTCACAAAGATCCACCTGCCTCTGCCTCCCAAGTGCTATGATTAAAGGCGTGCGCCACCACGCCCGGTGATGTCTCCATTTTCTATTCCCCTCTTTTATTGACCAAATACTTAGTGACCAGACATGAAAATACAAGAGTATATAACAGATCTGTGTGCTGAAAAAGCCAGGAGTTAGATAAAGAAATAAGCCCTGTACACAAATATGTGGTAGATAGTCATAAGGGCCCTGAAATGCCTTCAGATAACATGCTACTAGAGTACACAGCAGAGTGATCGTTTTTACTTAGACAAGGCTCCTAGTCAAGAGGCATGGGCTTCAAAAGGGCTTTATAGGAAGGCTCTGTCTTCTTGAAGTTGCAATTGCAGAGTCTGCATTGTGCATATATGCACCTTTTTTCTGAGAGTACTCAAAGGAATTTAAAGCCCCAAAGGCTAAGCATTACAACAGGGTTTTCTCAAGTGGGCTCTTTGGGTACCTCTATCTAGGCAGCATCTGGAGTCTGGACACGTTCACTCATGACACCTCTGTCTCTTACAGATACTTCCTTCGAGCCACCATTAGCCGCCGTCTCAATGATGTTGTCAAAGAGATGGACATTGTAGTTCACACACTCAGCACATATCCAGAGCTAAATTCATCCATCAAGATGGAAGTTGGGATTGAGGACTGCTTGCACATTGAGTTTGAATATAACAAATCCAAGTAAGTATCCTGGGCCCCAAGATCATGCAGTAGGTATTTCAGAAGGTTAAGACAGATCTTGATTCAAGTATTTATTGACAGAGAACCTCAGGACTACACAGTTTCATGGTGAGATGCTGCAGGGGCAGTCTATAGCAGATGTGCTAGGCTAGGGACAGATGGATGACTAGGAAATGGAAACTTCATTTTTCACTATATTTAATTATTTAAGATAGCATATTAAACATCTGAAGATGCATTAAAATTTTTTATTTATGTGTTTGAGTGTTTTGCCTGCATGTATGTGAGTGCACCCTGTCATGCAATGTCCACAGAGGGCAGGAGAGGGCATCAAATCTCCTGCAACTGGAATTACAGACAGTTGTTAGCTGCCATGTGGGTGCTCAGAACACAATCCCCATCCTCTGCAAGAGCAGCCAGTCCTTAACTGCTGAGTCATCTCTCCAGCCCCCTAAGATGCCTTTCAAGGTCAAGCCAAACTAGCTTTTAGGTCATTGGTTTTGGATGCTAGGTATAGCTGTTTTCTTCTGTGGATATGAATAATCACAGAACTGTAATTCCATTATCAGTTGTTTCCATGTATTTAGAAATGAGTGAGGAAACCAAACACTACTGATGGCCTGCTACTTCTCTGGACACAATGAATTGTACCAAAGAATACCGATGCATTTTTACAAAGGTCTTAAAAATAACCATAACTGGCAAGTTGGGAAGGTATGCATATTTTAAATTGTATTTACTATTAGAACATTAAAGTATTTAACTGCTTGTAAACCACAAAATTTTCTGCCAGTCTTGGCAGTTTCTTACGAATCTCAAAAGACTCTTTCTTTTGAAAATATTCTGTTCTTGAAAATATTTGGAGATAAAATATCCAAAAATGACAGGGCTGGAGAGATGGCTCAGTGGTTAAGAGCACTGACTGCTCTTGCAGAGGACTGAGGTTTAATTACCAGCACCCACATGGCGTCCAGCAAAAACCATCTGTAACTCCAGTTCCAGGGGAATCCAACATTGCATGACACAGGTACACTTACACACATGCAGGCAATACACTCATACACATAAAATAAAATTTAAAAAAAAAGAACTTCCAAAAGTGAAATTCTGTTCACAGAGACTTTTCCACAGTCTTCCCATCCTCGTTTTAGTGTCCCTCCCCGAGGCCGACTCTACCAGAAGCTAGGATTTAAGGAGAGCTAATCTACATGATGTGCCTTTGAAGGGGTTGGGAATAGAGGGTTTTGTTTATTTTTGTGTAGGGGATTGTTACTGGTTTTGGGGGGACAAGGACTCACTATAAGTGCCTCAGACTTGTAGTAATCTTCCTGCTTCTGCCTTACAAATGCTGGGCTTACAGACATGTGCTACCATACCTGGTTGGAACACAGTTTTAATCCACAAATGTATTCGAATCCCGTAACAGCTGTGAAAGGAAATTCTCTGTTCCTCTGCTCCCTAGCACCCAGTAGGGTTGATAAAATGAGCATTGTGACCTGGAGCTAGTCATGTTTGGCTTGGCCTACCTGTGAGACAGGAAGTGGTTACCGAAGTGGAGTGTCCCCCAACCCCCAAGTCTTGGAACTCTATGTGGTCCTGTCCACTAGTTTCCCAGGCATCTGATAAAGGCAGCAGCTAGCATCAGTACCACCTATAAGATCTTCAAGCAGCCACCAGGCAATAGCTTTCTACATAAAAAGTGTTTTAGTGTAAGTTATATTCAGTTAGGGGCAGATGCTTCTAGGCTGCTCCTCTCCTTGTACAACAGACTGCAACATATGGAAACATGTGGTTTATATGTGGTAGAAAGAACCCAAGACAAGAAATTTGGCCCTATTCTGCCCTTAAGAAGTTTGGCTAAAGTTAGCAACATTAAAAATAAAAATATAATGTAGCACTGGGTGTGGTGGCACACACCTTTAATCCCAGCCCTCAGGAGGCAGAGGCAGGCGGATCTCTGTGAGCCCAAGGCTAGCCTGGTCTACATACCGAGTTCTAGGACAGCTGGGACTAAAAGGATACCCTGTCTCAAAAAATATATATGTGTGTGTGTGTAAACAAAAAATATTTTTTGAGACAGGTGTGTTTACACACACACATATATATTTTTTGAGACAGGTGTGTAAACACACACATATATTTTTTGAGACAGGTGTGTAAACACACACACACATATATATTTTTTGAGACAGGTGTGTAAACACACACACATATATTTTTTGAGACAGGTGTGTAAACACACACACACATATATTTTTTGAGACAGGTGTGTAAACGCACACACACACATATATTTTTTTTGAGACAGGGTATCCTTTTAGTCCCAGCTGTCCTAGAACTCGGTAAGGGACAATAGATGCCAACCCAGGTTACTATACCCAGCAAAAATGTCAATCATAGTTGAAGGAGAGAGAAAAATCTTCCACGACATAAACAACTTGAAAGAATACATGTCCGGAAAACCAACCCTTCAGAGAATACTTGAAGCAATTCAAAGAACAGAAGAAAGGAGCAACCAACCCAGGCACCTAGAAAGAGAAATCAATAAAAGCATAACTGCAGAAGTAGAAACCTAAATCAAAACCGCAGATGGATAATAAGGCAAAAGGAAGCAACACAAACCTATCAGTCATAACCTTAAATATTAATGGACTAAATTCCCCAATCAAAAGACATAGACTGGGAGACTGGATTAGGAAACAGAATCCATCGATATGCTGTCTGCAAGAAACACATCTTACCTTCAAGGACAGGCACCACCTTAAAGTGAAGGGATGGAAAAAAATATTCCAAGCAAATGGTACCAAAAAGAAAGCAGGTGTTGCTATTTTAATATCGGATAAAATAGACTTCAAAGTAAAAGAAATCAGAAGAGACAAAGAAGGCCATTACATTTTCATCAAAGGAACAATCCACCAAGAAGATTTCACAATTATGAATATATATGCCCCAAATTCTGGTGCACCAAACTTTATAAAGACAATTCTCCAGGACCACAAGTCACAGACTAACCCCAGCACACTCATAGTGGGAGATTTCAATACCCCACTGAGTCCTTTGGATAGGTCAACAGGACAAAAAATAAACAGAGAGACATCTGAACTGAACGATATGATACACCAAATGGACCTCATAGACCTCTACCGAACATTCCATCCTAATACCAGAGAATACACTTTCTACTCAGCACCCCACGGAACATTCTCCAAAATCGACCACATCCTGGGACACAGAAGAAACCTCTACAAATACAAAAAGATTGAAATAATTTCATGCATCCTGTCAGACCACAGTGCAATGAAGCTCAACATCAACACCAGGACAAGCCCTCCTGCCTACAAGAACACATGGAGACTAAACAACACACTCTTGAATAATGAATGGGTCAAGGAAGAGATAAAGAAAGAAATAAAAACATTCCTGGAACTGAATGACAATGACAATACAACACAACAAAACTTATGGGATACCTTAAAAGCAGTCCTAAGAGGGAAATTTATAGCCCTGGGTGCCTACATTAGAAAAACAGAAAGAGCACAAGTGAATGATCTAACACTACAGCTAAAAGCACTTGAGAGGCAACAACAGATGAACCCTAAACGCAACAGACAGGAAGAAATAACAAAAATCAGAGCAGAAATCAATGAAATAGAAACAAAGAAAACAATACAAAAAATCAATGAAGCCAAAAGTTGGTTCTTTGAAAGAATAAACAAGATAGACAGACCTCTAGCCCAGTTAACAAAAAGAAAGAAGGAACAACTCCAAATCAATACAATCTGTGATGAAAAGGGAAATATCACAACGGACAAGGAAAAGATCAAGAAAATTATATGGGAATATTACAAGAACCTATATTCTACCAAGTTTGAAAATCTAGAAGAAATGGATGAATATCTGAAATCTTGGGAATCACCAAAGCTTGGCCAAGAGGAGACCAGCAGCTTAAACAGACCCATAACATATGAAGAAATAGAGGATGTAGTAAGAAGCCTCCCAACTAAAAAAAGCCCAGGCCCAGACGGTTTCACAGCAGAATTCTATAAAACATTTCAAAAAGACCTACAACCATTATTTCTGAAACTGTTTAGAAGTATACAATCAGAGGGAACTCTCCCAAATTCCTTCTATGAAGCCAACATCACTCTATTACCAAAACCAGGCAAAGATACAACTAAAAAGGAGAATTATAGACCCATCTCCCTCATGAACACAGATGCCAAAATTCTAAACAGAATACTGGCAAATCGCATACAGACCCACATCAAGAAGATCATCCATCATGACCAAGTTGGATTCATACCAGAGATGCAGGGATGGTTCAACATACGAAAATCAATAAACATCATCAAACACATAAACGGAATCAAAGACAAAAACCACACCATCATCTCAATTGATGCTGAAAAAGCCTTTGACAAAATCCAGCATCCCTTCATGCTTAAAGTCCTAGAAGGAATTGGATTGGAGGGATCATTCCTCAATGTAATCAAAGCCATATACAGGAAACCCACAGCCAATATCATCCTAAATGGGGAAATGACAGAAACATTCCCTTTAAAGGTAGGAACTCGGCAAGGCTGCCCCCTATCACCACTCCTCTTCAATATAGTGCTTGAAACACTTGCTAGAGCAATAAGGCAAGAAAAGGATATTAAAGGAGTACTAATTGGAAAAGAGGAAGTCAAACTATCCCTATTTGCTGATGATATGATTGTTTACTTAAGGGATGCAAAAAACTCCACCAGAAAACTCCTAGAAACGATTAACAGCTTCAGCAAAGTGGCAGGATACAAAATTAACCTTAGAAAATCAATGGCCTTTCTTTACACCAAGAACAAGCAACTGGAGAAAGAATTCAAAGAGACCTTCCCACTCACAATAGCCTCAAAAACAATAAGATACCTAGGAACAAACCTAACCAAAGACACCAAAGACCTCTACAACAAAAATTTTAAACCCTTAAAGAAAGAAATTGAAGAAGACCTCAGAAGATGGAAAAACCTCCCATGCTCATGGATTGGGAAAATTAACATTGTAAAAATGTCCATTTTACCAAAACTCTTGTATAGATTTAATGCAATCCCAATCAAAATCCCCAAGAGTTTCTTCACAGGCTTGGAAACAAAAGTTCTTAAATTCATTTGGAAAAACAAAAGACCCCGAATAGCCAAATCAATCCTGAGTGAAAAGAGCTACACAGGAGGGATCTCTATACCAGATTTTAAACTATACTACAGGGCTATAGTCATAAAAACAGCCTGGTACTGGCACAAAAACAGACCTGTTGACCAATGGAACAAAACCGAAGATCCAAATCTGAGCACATACAATTTCAGCCATCTCATATTTGACAAGGGGGCCAAGAAACCACAATGGAGAAAAGACAGCATCTTCAGCAAGTGGTGTTGGCAAAACTGGATCACCACTTGTAGAAGAATGAAATTAAACCCCTACCTCTCACCCTGTACAAAAGTCAACTCCAGATGGATTAAAGACCTCAACGTGAAACCCCAAACTCTGAAGGTGATAGAAGAAAAAGTTGGCAGCAGACTACAAGACATAGGCGTAGGAAAAGACTTCCTAAATCAGACAGCAGCTGCACAAGAATTAAGGTCGACAATTGACAAATGGGACCTCATCAAACTCAAAAGCTTCTGTACATCAAAAGAAACAATCAAGGAAGTGAAGAGAAATCCCACAGAGTGGGAGGAAACCTTCACTGCAGATACATCTGACAAAGCATTGATTTCCAGAATATATAAACTACTCAAAAAACAAAGAAAAAAGAAAACAAACGACCCGCTCAATAGATGGAGCAAAGAACTGAACAGAGACTTCACAAGCGAGGAATTAGAGATGTCTGAGAAACACCTCAAGAACTGCTCAACATCACTAATCATTAAGGAAATGCAAATCAAAACCACTTTAAGATATCATCTTACTCCAGTAAGACTGGCTAGGATCAAGAAAACAAATGATACCAAGTGCTGGAGAGGTTGTGGGGAAAGGGGAACACTCATCCACTGCTGGTGGGAATGTAAACTCGTACAGCCACTATGGAAAGCAGTGTGGAGAACCCTTGGAAGACTTGGAATGAACTTGCCACCCGACCCAGCCATACCACTCCTGGGCATGTACCCTCAAGACTTACGCCACCACAGAGATACATGCACGGCCATGTTTATTTCAGCTCTCTTCACAATAGCAAAGAGCTGGAACCAACCTAAATGCCCCTCAACTGACGAATGGATAGAGAAAATGTGGTACATCTACACAATGGAGTTCTATGCAGCAGTAAAGAAAGACGACATCACGAGCTTTGCAGGAAAATGGCTGGAGCTAGAGGACATCATGCTGAGTGAAGTAACAGAGTCCCAGAAAAACAAACGACGAATGGTATCCCTCATCTGTGGATGCTAGCGCCAATTACCCAGTTGTAAGCATTTCTTGTGTAGGGCCCCCAGAGCTTTTGTACAAAGCAGTTGGGTGTAATGCATATTGGAAACAACAACAACAACAGAAAGGACTGCATCAAAGAACTGACTGAAACAGTGGAAAAAAAAAAAAAGACTGAGAGAAATATTCAGGGCATGTATCACAGAATACATAATCTGGGTTGGGGTGGGGTAAAGAAAAGGGTAATATGTTTAAATGGAACTGAAAATGATGTATGAAATACATAAAACATCAATAAAAGTATATTAAAAAAAATGAAATGTGGAATGTGATCATTGGGTTTCAGACTTATACATAGTAAGTGAAAGTAAAGAGTCAGGAGCCAGAGGTTGTAGGCCTCTCTTCTCAGTCCAATAGCAGCCACTTTGTGTCTCTCACATGGATGTGCCCCTTGTGAGATTTCATTATGCTAAAGAAATGCTCCGTTTATATAAGTATAGAAAGCCTTGGAATCCATGGTCTAAGAAATGGCTAGGTGAGCCTCCTGCTGTTTCTACAGCTATACAGGTATTCGAGGTCATCTACTCCAATAACAGCCTGGGGGGCACTAAAGCCTGGGAATTTGGAACCTCCTTTGTAAACCTCACATTTGGTCAAATGGTCTCTTCTCTTCCAAATTCTTTTTTTTTTTTTTTAACGTTTCATGTAAGAGGCCTAATTCTGAAGTATCTGTTAGGGTTCATGTACTATAAGTCCGAGCCTCAGGTTTGAAGAGTTTGCTGTCTTTATGTGATACCTGATATAGGACTGTATATGCTATCTACCAGCATCATTGTCTGACCCAGAGAGAAAAACTTGAAAGGTTAGAAGTGTTATGCAATATGGCTCAATTCCTAGTAGCTCATGGAGCACAAGTCATGCAAGCAGAGAACAGGGGCAGATGCAGAGGGAGACTCATTTCCACTCTATTGCTCCTGACTGGCCTGTCCAGCAACAGAGCTAACAGAACTATTTGCTGCAAACTGTTGAGGCCCAGATCCCAGAAGACATTGTATGGAGACTAGAAAAAAGGAAGACACCTAATTCCTGTGTTTGTGGAACTAACCTAATACAATAGAAAACACATACATTTAAAAAACAAATACTTGGGGTACATGTACTTAGGGTACAGAGCAGATGAACAAATATTAATGTGCAGGGTACATATCTCCTTTGAGCAGGATGTGGAAGGCACTCAGATTCTGGGAAAGGATATATGAGGAAACCATTCGGGCAGAGGTTGAATGTGCACTTCAACTAGACCTTTAACCACATGTGACCAGATAATATGCTGTGCTGACATGTAAGAGGAATAGCCACCGTAGGACCATTTACTTCCTCTCCTTTATCTTCTTCAGATACCACTTGAAAGATGTCATTGTAGGGAAGATATACTTCCTGCTTGTGAGAATCAAAATCAAGCACATGGAGATAGACATCATCAAACGAGAAACAACAGGCACAGGTCCTAATGTGTACCATGAGAATGATACGATAGCCAAGTATGAGATCATGGACGGTGCACCAGTTCGAGGTGAGCTTCCTCCCCCAGGACTACTTCTGTCCTTTGCTCCTGGGCCTTGTACAGAACTTAGGAAGGGTTTGAGACATTATACTATTGAAATTAAATGTCATTATTATTATTATTGTTGTTATTATTATTGTTATTATTATTGTTATTATTTTATGTGCATGACTGTACTGCCTGCATGTAGATAATTGCACCCATGTCATGCAGTGCCCGTGAAGGTCAGAAGAGGGTGTTGGATCCCCTGGAACTGGAGTTACAGATAGTTGTTAGGTGCCATGTGGGTGGTGGGAATTGAACCCAGGTCCTCTGTAAAAGCAACCAGTACTCCTAATGACTGAGCCATCTCTCCAGCCTCCTATCCCCCTTTTTGAGACAAAGGTCTCACTATGTAGCCAAGGTTGGTCTAGATCACACCATGTAGACTAGGCTGGCCTGGAACTTGAAGTGATCCTCCTGCCTCTGCCTCCCGACTCCTGGGATTACAGGTGTGTGCCACCATGCCTGGCTGTCAAATGACCTATTAATCTGTGATTTCGTGATCTCAAATTGTGTGTGTACCATCGTTGCCAATGTGAAGGAATAGAAAGTGATTACTATAACAACTGAAACAACCAGATAGGCTGACTACGCACAGGGTTGCATGTCAAACAGCAGAGCGAGCTTCTGAGTACAAAAGAAATTTTGAACATCTCTGAGTAATCTTAATAGACTTGATCCAGAAAGTAAAAATTAGACTGCACATTAACCTTTGGTTATTCAGATCTTCACAAGTGAGGCACCTGAGAAACAATTGTTTACATGCATGTTATGAATGTTTACACAGCTGCCACATATTAAAATACAAGCTTAAAAGCTTAAAAATTCAGCTGACAGAAGAGCTGAAGAGATGGACCAGCTGTTAAAAGTGCTGGCTGCTGTTCCAGGGGATCTAAGTTTGGTTCCCAGCACCCAAGTCTGGCAGCTCCCAACCTTCTGTAAATCTAGCCACATGGGATTGACACCTTCTTTTCTTCTTTGTGAACAACTGCACACATGTGGCACATACAAATCCAGACTCTCACATACCCCAACTAAAATACATGGTTTGTAATATAATACTTTTATTGATGTTTTGTGTATTTCATACATATTTCAGTTCAATTTAGACATATTCCCCTTTCCCTTCTCCTACCCCACCACATTTCATGCATTCTGCCATACCTGTCCTGTATCTTTCTCTCAGTCTTTTTTAAAAGTTTTTCTCTGTAGAGGTTTAATGATTTGGGCAGAATTTAACTGTATCTTTGATCCAGTCCTTATATTGTTGTTGTTCCCTCCCATTTGTATTGCTCCAAAATATGCCTATATAAATGTCATATATGTACTAGAATTATGTCCTCTGCAAATAAACTGTTATGTTAACTCCAAAATATGTTTAGGAATTCACATATTTCCTTTTAATTTATATTACTCTAAATATGAATACATAACCTTCCACCCATATACATTAATTACCATGTATGAGAATAAGTGGTAAGTTAATTCTAGGACCCATTAAGAGATTCACATTATAGCAGCACAGTTGTTTTCAAATAGAAAGAAATATAAAAATAACACTGCTCAGCTTGCCTTTCAACTGGGTATTTGGTGTTAGCATCCACAAATGAGGGAAAATATTCCCGGTTTTTTTTGGGAGTTAACATAAACAGCTTTATACTTGTGCAGAGGACTTAATTCTTGTACATATATGACTTTAATAGGCATATTTTTGAGAGTAATACAAATGGGAGGGAACACAACAATATAAGGACTGGATCAAAGTATTACAGTTAAATTCTGCCCAAATCAATTAAACCTCTACAGAGAAAAACTTTTTAAAAAAGACTGAGAGAAAAGATACAGGACAGCATAGCAGAATGCAGAAAATGGTGGGTATGGGGTGGAGGAGAAGGGAAAGGGGAATATGTCTAAATTGAACTGAAAATAATTCATGAAATACACAAAACATCAATAAAAGTATTATATTTACAAACCATGTATTTTAGTTGGGGTGATGTGAGAGTCTGGAATTTGTGATGTGCACATGTGTGCAGTTGTTCACAAAGGAGAAAAGAAGGTGTCAATCCCATGTGGCTAGATTTACAGAAGGTTGGGAGCTGCCAGACTTGGGTGCTGGGGAACCAAACTAGATTCCCTGGAAACGCAGCCAGCACTTTTAACAGCTGCGGTCTCATCTCTTCAGCTCTTCTGTCAGCTGAATTTTAACGCTTTTAAGCTTGTATTTTAATATGTGGCAGCTGTGTAAACATTCATAACATGCATGTAAACAATTGTTTCTCAGGTGCCTCACTTGTGAAGATCTGAATAACCAAAGGTTAATGTGCAGTCTAATTTTTACTTTCTGGATCAAGTCTATTAAGATTACTCAGAGATGTTCAAAATTTCTTTTGTACTCAGAAGCTCGCTCTGCTGTTTTACATGCAACCCTGTGCGTAGGTAGCCTATCTGGTTGTTTCAGTTGTTATAGTAATCACTTTCTATTCCTTCACATTGGCAACGATGGTACACACACAATTTGAGATCACGAAATCACAGATTAATAGGTCATTTGACAGCCAGGCATGGTGGCACACACCTGTAATCCGCGGGAGTCGGGGAGGGCAGAGGCAGGAGGATCACTTCAAGTTTCCAGGCCAGCCTAGTCTACATGGTGTGATCTAGACCAACCTTGGGCTACATAGTGAGACCTTTGTCTCAAAAAGGGGGATGAGGGGCTGGAGAGATGGCTCATCATGTAGGAGTACTGGTTGCTTTTACAGAGGACCTTGGTTCAATTCCACACCCACCATTGCCTAACAACTATCTGTAACTCCAGTTCCAGGGATTCCAACACCCTCTTCTACCTTCACGGGCACTGCCATGACATGGGTGCAATTATCTACATGCAGGCAGTACAGTGTCATGCAACATTAAAATAATAAACAATAATAATAACAATAATAATACAACAATAATAATAATAATGGACATTTAATTTCAATAGTATAATGTCCCAAACCCTTCCTAAGTTCTGTACAAGGCCCAGGAGCAAAGGACAGAAGTAGTCCTGGGGGAGGAAGCTCACCTCGAACTGGTGCACCGTCCATGATCTCATACTTGGCTATCGTATCATTCTCATGGTACACATTAGGACCTGTGCCTGTTGTTTCTCGTTTGATGATGTCTATCTCCATGTGCTTGATTTTGATTCTCACAAGCAGGAAGTATATCTTCCCTACAATGACATCTTTCAAGTGGTATCTGAAGAAGATAAAGGAGAGGAAGTAAATGGTCCTACGGTGGCTATTCCTCTTACATGTCAGCACAGCATATTATCTGGTCACATGTGGTTAAAGGTCTAGTTGAAGTGCACATTCAACCTCTGCCCGAATGGTTTCCTCATATATCCTTTCCCAGAATCTGAGTGCCTTCCACATCCTGCTCAAAGGAGATATGTACCCTGCACATTAATATTTGTTCATCTGCTCTGTACCCTAAGTCATGTACCCCAAGTATTTTTGTTTTTTAAGATGATGTGTTTTCCTATTGTATCTGGTTAGTTCCCACAAACACAGGAATTGGTGTCTTCCTTTTTTCTAGTCTCCATACAATGTCTTCTGGGATCTGGGCCTCAACAGTTTGCAGCAAATAGTTCTGTTAGCTCTGTTGCTGGACAGGCCAGTCAGGAGCAATAGAGTGGAAATGAGTCTCCCTCTGCATCTGCCCCTGTTCTCTGCTTGCATGACTTGTGCTCCATGAGCTACTAGGAATTGAGCCATATTGCATAACACTTCTAACCTTTCAAGTTTTTCTCTCTGGGTCAGACAATGATGCTGGTAGATAGCATATACAGTCCTATATCAGGTATCACATAAAGACAGCAAACTCTTCAAACCTGAGGCTCGGACTTATAGTACATGAACCCTAACAGATACTTCAGAATTAGGCCTCTTACATGAAACGTTAAAAAAAAAAAAAAAAAGAATGAAGAGAAGAGACCGATTTGACCAAATGGTTGAGGTTTTACAAAGGAGGTTCCAAATTCCCAGGCTTTAGTGCCCCCCAGGCTGTTATTGGAGTAGATGACCTCGAATACCTGTATAGCTGTAGAAACAGCAGGAGGCTCACCTAGCCATTTCTTAGACCATGGATTCCAAGGCTTTCTATACTTATATAAACGGAGCATTTCTTTAGCATAATGAAATCTCACAAGGGGCACATCCATGTGAGAGACACAAAGTGGCTGCTATTGGACTGAGAAGAGAGGCCTACAACCTCTGGCTCCTGACTCTTTACTTTCACTTACTATGTATAAGTCTGAAACCCAATGATCACATTCCACATTTCTTTTTTAATATACTTTTATTGATGGTTTTTATGTGTATTTCATACATCAATTTTCAGTTCTCGATGTTAAACATATTACCCTTTCTTTACCCCCACCCCAACCCAGATAATGCATTCGATTGTGATTACAGGCCTAATATTTCTCTCAGTTCTTTTTTTTTTTTTCCCACTGTTTTCAGTCAGTTCTTGATGCAGTCCTTTCTGTTGTTGTTGTTGTTTCCAATATGCATTACACAAAACTGATTTGTACCAACAAGCTCAGGGGGCCCTACAAAGAAATACTTACAACTGGGAAGTTTGGCACTAGCATCCACAGATGAGGGATACCATTCGTCGTTTGTTTTTCTTGGGACTGTGTTAACTTCCCATCCAGCATGATGTCCTCTACGTCCAGCCATTTTCCTGCAAAGCTGTGATGTCGTCTTTCTTTACTGCGTGCATAAGAATCCATTGTGTAGATGTACCACATTTCTCTCTCCACTCGCAGTTGAGGGCATTTGTGTTGGTTCAGCTCCTTGCTATTGTGAAGAGAGCTGCCAATAAAACATGGCCGTGCATGTATCTCATGTGGTGGCGTAAGTCTGAGGGTACATGCCCAGGAAAGGTATGGCTGTGGGTCTGGTGGCAATTTCATTCCAAGTGTTCCAAGGTTCTCCACACTGCTTTCCCATAGTGGCTGTACGAGTTTACATTCCCACCCAGCAGTGGGATGAATGTTCCCCTTTCGCCCACAACCTCTCCAGCACTTCGGTAGGGGTCATTTGATTTCTTGATTCTAGCAGGTCTTATTGGAGTAAGATGATATCTTAAAGTGGTTTTCGATTTGCATGTCCTTAATTGATTAGTGATGTGAACACTTCTTGAGGTGTTTCTCAGACATCTCGAAATCCTCACTTGTGAAGTCTCTGTCAGTTCTTTGTCCACTCTATTCGCAGCTAAGGTCATTTGTTTCTTTTCTTTGTTTTTTTGAGTATTTTATATATTCTGGAAAATCAATGCTTTTGTCAGATGGTGTCTGCAGTGAAGGTTTCCTCCCACTCTGTGGATTTCTCTTCCCTGGCCTTGATTGTTTCTTCTGATTTACAGAAGCTCT
Source organism: Rhizomys pruinosus (assembly GCA_009823505.1). Lineage (NCBI taxonomy): Eukaryota > Metazoa > Chordata > Mammalia > Rodentia > Spalacidae > Rhizomys > Rhizomys pruinosus. Next base: position 2,060,350 of record VZQC01002030.1, on the reverse strand, counting down.
TGAGTTTGATGACGGTCGTCCCATTTGTCAATTAGTCGGACCTTATTTTTTTGCAGTTGCTGTCTGATTTAGGAAGGTCTTTTTCCTACGCCTAAGTCTTGTAGTCTGCTGCCAACTTTTCTTCTATCGCCTTGAGAATTTGGGGTTTCACATTTGAGTCTTTAATTCCATCTGGGACTTGACTTTGTACAGGGCGAGAGTAGGGGGTTTTAATTTCATTCTTCTACAAGTGGTGATCAGTTTTGCCAACAACACTGCTCAAGATGCTGTCTTTACTCCATTTGTGGCTTCTTTGGACCCCCTTTGTCATATTTATGAGGTTGCTGAAATTGTTATGTGCTCAGATTTGGATCTTCGGTTTTGTCCATTGGTCAACAGGACTTTTTTTGTGCCAGAGTACCAGGGTTTTTTTTGATGACTATAGCCCTGTAATATAGTTTTGAAGTCTGGCATAGAGATCCCCCCTGTGTAACTCCTTTCACTCAGCGTGGGTTTGGGTATTCAGGGTCTTTTTGTTTTGCCAAATGAATTAAGAACATATTGTTCTCCAAAGCCTGTGAAGAAACTCTTGGGACTTTTGATGGGGTTGCATTAAATCTATACAGAGTTTTGGTAAAATGCGACATTTTTACAATGTTAGTTATTCCCCAATCCATGAGCATGGGAGTTTTTTTTTTTTTTTTTTTTTTTTTTTCCTTTAAGCAGTATGTTTTCTTTTTTTCCCAATTTCTTCTTTAAGGGTTTAAAAATTTTTTGTTGTAGAGGTCTTTTAGGGTCTTTGGTTAGATTGGTTCCTGAGGGTATTTTATTGTTTTTGAGGCTATTGTGAGTGGGAAGGTCTCTCTTGAATTCTTTTTTCCTGTTGCTTCGTGTTGGTGTAAAAGAAAGGCCATTGATTTTTTACAGATTAATTTTGTATCCTGCCACTTTGCTGAAGCTGTTAATCATTTTCTAGGAGTTTTCTGGTGGAGTTTTTAGCATCCCTTAAAGTAAACAATCATATCATCAGCCAAAAGGGATAGTTTGACTTCCTCTTTTCAATTAGTACCTATTTAATTTCCTTTCTTGCCTTATTGCTTTGGCAAGTGTTTCAAGCACAATATTGAAGAGGAATGGTGGAAGGGGGCAGCCTTTTGCTGAGTTGTCCTACCTTTAAAGGGAATGTTTCTTGTCATTTCCCCATTTAGGATGGATATTGCTGGGGATTTCCTGTATATGGCTTTGATTTACATTGAGAATGATTCCCTCCAATCCAATTCCTTCTAGACTCTTAAGCATGAAGGGATGCTGGGATTTGTCAAAGGCTTTTTCAACATTTCAATTTAGTTGATGGTGTGGTTTTTGACTTTTATTCCGTTAATGTGTTTTGATTGATGTTTATTTGATTTTCATATGTTGAACATCCCTACATCTCTCTGGTATAATTCCAACTTGTTCATGATGGATGATCTTCTTTGATGTGGGTCTGTATGCTGTTTGCCAGTATTCTGTTTAGTATTTTGGCATCTGTGTTCATGAGGAGATGGGTCTATAATTCTCCTTTTAGTTGGATCTTTGCCTTGGTTTTGGTAAAGAGTGATGCTGGCTTCATAGAAGGAATTTCGGAGAATCCCCTCTGATTGTATACTTCTAAAAAGCTTCAGTAATAATGGTTGAATAATGGTTGTAGGTCTTTTTGAAATGTTTTGATAGAATTCTGCTGTTGAAACCGTCTGGGGCCTGGGCTTATTTTTAGTTGGGAAGGCTTTATTACGTACAGCCTATTTCTTCATACGTTATGGGTCTGTTTAAGGCGCTGGTCTCTCTTGGTTAAGTTTTGGTGGATTCCAGGATTTCAGATATTCACCATTTCTTCTAGGTTTTCAAACTTGGAGTAGAATATAGGTTCTTGTAATGATTCCCATATAATTTTTCTGGATCTTTTCCGTGTCCATTGTGATATTTTCCCTTTTCATTCACGGTATTGTATTATTTTGGAGTTGTTCCTTCTTTCTTTTGTTAACTGGGCTAGAGGTCTGTCTATCTTGTTTATTCTTTCAAAGAACGAACTTTTGGCTTCAGTTGATTTTTTGTATTGTTCTTCTTTGTTTCTATTTCATTCTTTCTGCTCTGATTTTTGTTAGTTTCTTCCTGTCTGTTGCATTTAGGGTTCATCTGCTGTTGGCGCTCTCAAGTGCTTTTAGCTGTCAGTGGTTAGATCATTCACTTTGTGCTCTTTCTCGTTTTTCTAATGTAGGCACCCAGGCCTATAAACTTCCCTCTAGGACTGCTTTTAAGGTTATCCCATAGGTTTGGTTGTGGTTGTATTGTCATTGTCATTTCAGTCTAGGAAGTTTTTATATTCTTTCTTTATCTCTTCCTTGCACCCATTCATTATTCAGAGGTGTTGGTGTTTAGTCTCCATGTGTTCTTGTTAGGTAGGGCTTATCCTGGTTGGTTGATGTTGTTTTATTGCACTGTGGTCTTACAGGATGCATTGAAATTATTTCAATCTTTTTGATTTGTAGAGGTTTCTTCTGAGTCCCAGTATGTGGTCGATTTGTGAGAATGTTCCGTGGGGTGCTGAGTAGAAAGTTATTCTATGGTATTAGGATGGAATGTTCGGTAGAGGTCTATATGAGGTCCAATTTGTTGCTTCATATAGTTCGTTCAGTTGTCTCTCTTTTTATTTTTGTCCAGTTGACCAGCCAGACTCAGGGGTATTGAAACTCCCCCCAACTATGAGTGTACTGTGTTTATTCTGTGCCTTGTGGTCCTGGGAAATTGTCTTTATAAAGTTTGGATGCACCAGAATTTGGGGCATATATATCATAATTGATGATGAATCTTCTTGGTGAATTGTTTCCTTTGATGAAATGTAATGCCTTCTTTGTCTCTTTCTAATGTTCTTTTACTTTGAAGTCTATTTTTATCTTCCGATATAAAAAAACAACAGCAACACCTCTTTCTTTTGGATCATTTGCTTGGAATATTCTTTTCCATCCCTTCACTTTGAATTGGTGTTTTGTCCTTGAAGGTAAGATGGTTTCTTGTAGACAGCATATTGATGGATTCTGTTTCCTAATCCAGTGTCCAGTCTATGTCCTTTGATTGGGAAATTTAGTCATTAATATTTAAAGGTTATGACTGATAGGTTTGGGTTGCTTCCTTTTGCCTATCCACTTGCGGTTTTGCTTTAGGTTTCTACTCGTGCAGTTTATGCTTTTTTTTTCTTTCTAGGTGCCTGGGTTGGTTGCTCCTTTCTTTCTGTTCCTTGAATTGCTTCAAGATTCTTCTGAAGGGTTGGTTTTGCCGGACATGTATTCTTTCAAAATGTTTATGTCGTGGAAGATTTTTCTCCTTCTCCTTACAAACTATGATTGACATTTTTGCTGGGTATAGTAACCCTGGGTTGGCATTCTATTGTCCCTTACCAGATTCTAAGGACAGCTGGGACTAAGAAGGATACCCTGTCTCAAAAAAAATATATGTGTGTGTGTGCTTACACACCTGTCTCAAAATTATGTGTGTGTGTGTTTACGCACCACCGTTGTCTCAAAAATATATGTGTGTGTGTGTTTACACACCTGTCTCAAAAGAATAATAGTGTGTGTGTGGTTTACACACCTGTCTCAAAAAATATATAAAAAAAAAAAAAAAACCTGTCTCAAAAAGAATATATTATGTGTGGTGTGTAAACCACACTGTCCTCAAAAATATTTTTTGTCTTACACACACACCACGATATATATATTTTGAGACAGGGTATCCTTTTAGTCCCAGCTGTCCTAGATAACTCGGTATGTAGACCAGGCTAGCCTTGGGCTCCAGAGATCCGCCTGCCTCTGCCTCCTGAGGGTGGGATTTAAAGGTTGTGTGCCACCACACCTAGTTTTTTTTTTTTTTTTTTTTATTTATTTTTAATGTGTACTTTAGCCAAAACTTCTTAAGGGCAGAATAGGGCCAAATTTCTTGTCTTGGGTTCTTTCTACCACATATAAACCACATGTTTCCATATGTTGCAGTCTGTTGTACAAGGAGAGGAGCAGCCTAGAAGCATCTGCCCCTAACTGAATATAACTTACACTAAAACACTTTTTATGTAGAAAGCTATTGCCTGGTGGCTGCTTGAAGATCTTATAGGTGGTACTGATGCTAGCTGCTGCCTTTATCAGATGCCTGGGAAACTAGTGGACAGGACCACATAGAGTTCCAAGACTTGGGGGTTGGGGGACACTCCACTTCGGTAACCACTTCCTGTCTCACAGGTAGGCCAAGCCAAACATGACTAGCTCCAGGTCACAATGCTCATTTTATCAACCCTACTGGGTGCTAGGGAGCAGAGGAACAGAGAATTTCCTTTCACAGCTGTTACGGGATTCGAATACATTTGTGGAAACTAAGTGTTAACCAAACAGTATCGATAGCACGATGATACCTGTAAGACCAGAACATAATGAATGCGAAGACGAGGATTCTACAGTCTAGAAAAAAGAGCCAACTATAAATAGTGAAGTCCTTGTCCACCCCAAAACCAGTAACAAATCACCCCTACACAAAGTAACAAACCCATCTATCCCACCTTAAAAGGCACACACTACATCCGATAGAATTAGACTCTCTCTTAAATCCATTAGCTTCTGGTAGAGTCCGGCCTCGGGGAGGGACCACTAAAACGAAGGATGGAAGACGTGTGGAAACAGTCTCATGTGAAACAGGAATTTCACATTTTTGAGTTCCTTTTTTTTTTAAATTTTTATATTTTTTTTTTTTTTTTTTTTTTTTTTTTTTATGTGTGTGAGTGTAAGTGATGCACTTGGATTTGGATTCCTTTGGAACTGGATTTCTCCTGGATTTGGAGTTTTGGATGGTTTTTAGCCTCTGTGTGGGTGCTGGTAATTAAACCTCAGTCCTCTGGAAGAACAAAGTCAGTGCCGATCTAACCACTGAGCCATCACTCCAGCCCTGATCTTCTTTGGAATATTGTATACATAACCAAAATATTTAATCAAGAACAGAATATATATATACAAGAAAGAGTCTTTTGAGATTCGTAAGAAACTGCCAAGACTGGCAGAAAATTTTGTGGTTTACAAGCAGTTAAATACTTTAATGTTCTAATAGTAAATACAATTTAAACATATGCAACACCTTCCCAACTTGCCAGTTATGGTTATTTTTAAGACCTTTGTAAAAATGCATCGGTATTCTTTGGTACAATTCATTGTGTCCAGAGAAGTAGCAGGCCATCAGTAGTGTTTGGTTTCCTCACTCATTTCTAAATACATGGAAACAACTGATAATGGAATTACAGTTCTGTGATTATTCATATCCACAGAAGAAAACAGCTATACCTAGCATCCAAAACCAATGACCTAAAAGCTAGTTTGGCTTGACCATTGAAGCAATCTATAAGGGCTGGAGGAATGACTCAGCAGTTAAGAGGGCTGCTCTTTGAGAAGGATGGGAGATATGTGTTAACTGGAGCACCACATAGCAGCTAACCAACTGTCTGTAAATTCCCAGTTGCAGGAGATTTGATGCCCTCTCACTAGCCCTCTAGGGACATTGCATGACAGGGGTGCATCACATACATGCAGGCAAAACACTCAAACACATAAATAAAAAATTTTATGATCTTCAGAGTTTAATTATGCCTAATTGCTTAAACAATAATTAAATATAGTGAAAAATGAAGTTTCCATTTCCTAGTCATCCATCTGTCCCTAGCCTAGCACATCTGCTATAGACTGCCCCTGCAGCATCTCACCATGAAACTGTGTAGTCCTGAGGTTCTCTGTCAATAAATACTTGAATCAAGATCTGTCTTAACCTTCTGAAATACCTACTGCATGATCTTGGGGCCCAGGATACTTACTTGGATTTGTTATATTCAAACTCAATGTGCAAGCAGTCCTCAATCCCAACTTCCATCTTGATGGATGAATTTAGCTCTGGATATGTGCTGAGTGTGTGAACTACAATGTCCATCTCTTTGACAACATCATTGAGACGGCGGCTAATGGTGGCTCGAAGGAAGTATCTGTAAGAGACAGAGGTGTCATGAGTGAACGTGTCCAGACTCCAGATGCTGCCTAGATAGAGGTACCCAAAGAGCCCACTTGAGAAAACCCTGTTGTAATGCTTAGCCTTTGGGGCTTTAAATTCCTTTGAGTACTCTCAGAAAAAAGGTGCATATATGCACAATGCAGACTCTGCAATTGCAACTTCAAGAAGACAGAGCCTTCCTATAAAGCCCTTTTGAAGCCCATGCCTCTTGACTAGGAGCCTTGTCTAAGTAAAAACGATCACTCTGCTGTGTACTCTAGTAGCATGTTATCTGAAGGCATTTCAGGGCCCTTATGACTATCTACCACATATTTGTGTACAGGGCTTATTTCTTTATCTAACTCCTGGCTTTTTCAGCACACAGATCTGTTATATACTCTTGTATTTTCATGTCTGGTCACTAAGTATTTGGTCAATAAAAGAGGGGAATAGAAACAATTGGGAGTTAACATAACAGCTTTATTTGGCAGGAGGACTTAATTTTGGTACATATATGGACCAGTTTATGATAGGCATTATTTTTGAAGAAGAGAGCATAACTAGCAAGATGGGAGGGAACAACAACAATATAAGACTGGATCAAAGAATTATGATACAGTTAAATTCTGCCCAAATCGAATTAAACTCTCATAAACTTAAAAAGAAAAACTTTTAAAAAAGACTGAGAGATAAAGTACAGGACAGCTATAGCAGACATGCCCAGGAAAATGTTGGGGTGTTGGGGGATGGAAGGTGAGCAAAGGATGGAAATGGGGAATATGTCTAAATTGAACTGAAAATGAATATGAAATGCACAAAACACAAATAAAAGTCATTATATTACAAACCACTGTATTTTAGTTGGGCGGTTTGCGGACTGTGAGAGTTGGAGATTTGTTTGATGTGCCACATGTGTGCAGTTGTTACAAGAGGAAAGAAAAAGGAAGGTGTCAATCCCATGTGGCTAGATTTACAGAAGGTTGGGAGCTGCCAGTATGCGTGTGTGGCTGAATGGGGACACCAAACTCAGATTCCCTGGAAAGCAGCCAAGACTTTTAACAGCTGCTGGTCATCATCTCTTCAGCTCTTCTGTCAGCCTGAATTTTAACGCTTTTTTAAGCTTGTCTTTTATACTGTGGAGCTAGCTGTGTAAACATTCATAACATGCATGTAAACAATTGTTTCTCAGGTGCCTCACTTGTGAAGATCTGAATAACCAAAGGTTAATGTGCAGTCTAATTTTTACTTTCTGGATCAAGTCTATTAAGATTACTCAGAGATCGTTCAAATTCTTTTGTACTCAGAAGCTCGCTCTGCTGTTTGACATGCAACCCTGGCGTAGCGTTAGCCTATCTTGGTTGTTTCAGTTGTTATAGTAATCACTTCTATTCCTTCACATTGGGCAACGATGGTACACACACAATTGAGATCACGAATATCACAGATAATAGGTCATTTGACAGCCAGGCATTTGGTGGCACAACCTGTAATCCCCGCTGAGGCGAGGGAGAGGCAGTAGGCAGGAGGGATCACTTTCAAGTTTCCAGGCCAGCCTAGTTACATGTGTGTGTGATCTAGACCAAACCTTGGCTCACATAGTGAGACCTTTGTCTCAAAAAGGGGGATGAGGCTGCTGGTCTGGAGAGATGGCTCGATAACCATTAGGAGTTGTACTGGTTGCTTTTACAGAGGACCTGGTTCAATTCGCACGCACCCACCATGCTCTAACAACTATCTGTAACTCCAGTTCCAGGGATTCCATACACCCTCTTCTAACCTTCACGGGCACCACTGCCTGACATGGGTGCAATTATCTACATGCAGGCAAATGTACAGTTCATGCAACATTAAAACAATTAATAACCAATAATAACCAATCAATTAACAACAATAATAATAATAATGGACATTTAATTTCAATTAGTATAATGTCTCAAACCCTTCCTAAGTTCTGTGACAAGGCCCAGGAGCAAAGGACAGAAGTAGTCCTGGGGGAGGAAGCTCACCTCGAACTGGTGCACCGTCCATGATCTCATACTTGGCTATCGTATCATTCTCATGGTACACATTAGGACCTGTGCCTGTTGTTTCTCGTTTGATGATGTCTATCTCCATGTGCTTGATTTTGATTCTCACAAGCAGGAAGTATATCTTCCCTACAATGACATCTTTCAAGTGGTATCTGAAGAAGATAAAGGAGAGGAAGTAAATGGTCCTACGGTGGCTATTCCTCTTACATGTCAGCACAGCATATTATCTGGTCACATGTGGTTAAAGGTCTAGTTGAAGTGCACATTCAACCTCTGCCCGAATGGTTTCCTCATATATCCTTTCCCAGAATCTGAGTGCCTTCCACATCCTGCTCAAAGGAGATATGTACCCTGCACATTAATATTTGTTCATCTGCTCTGTACCCTAAGTACATTGTACCCCAAGTATTTTTTTTTTTAAATGATGTGTTATTCCTTTGTATCTGGTTAGTTCCCACAAACACAGGAATTAGGTGTCTTCCTTTTTTCTAGTCTCCATACAATGTCTTCTGGGATCTGGGCCTCAACAGTTTGCAGCAAATAGTTCTGTTAGCTCTGTTGCTGGACAGGCCAGTCAGGAGCAATAGAGTGGAAATGAGTCTCCCTCTGCATCTGCCCCTGTTCTCTGCTTGCATGACTTGTGCTCCATGAGCTACTAGGAATTGAGCCATATTGCATAACACTTCTAACCTTTCAAGTTTTTCTCTCTGGGTCAGACAATGATGCTGGTAGATAGCATATACAGTCCTATATCAGGTATCACATAAAGACAGCAAACTCTTCAAACCTGAGGCTCGGACTTATAGTACATGAACCCTAACAGATACTTCAGAATTAGGCCTCTTACATGAAACGTTAAAAAAAAAAAAAAAAAGAATGAAGAGAAGAGACCGATTTGACCAAATGGTTGAGGTTTTACAAAGGAGGTTCCAAATTCCCAGGCTTTAGTGCCCCCCAGGCTGTTATTGGAGTAGATGACCTCGAATACCTGTATAGCTGTAGAAACAGCAGGAGGCTCACCTAGCCATTTCTTAGACCATGGATTCCAAGGCTTTCTATACTTATATAAACGGAGCATTTCTTTAGCATAATGAAATCTCACAAGGGGCACATCCATGTGAGAGACACAAAGTGGCTGCTATTGGACTGAGAAGAGAGGCCTACAACCTCTGGCTCCTGACTCTTTACTTTCACTTACTATGTATAAGTCTGAAACCCAATGATCACATTCCACATTTCTTTTTTAATATACTTTTATTGATGGTTTTTATGTGTATTTCATACATCAATTTTCAGTTCTCGATGTTAAACATATTACCCTTTCTTTACCCCCACCCCAACCCAGATAATGCATTCGATTGTGATTACAGGCCTAATATTTCTCTCAGTTCTTTTTTTTTTTTTCCCACTGTTTTCAGTCAGTTCTTGATGCAGTCCTTTCTGTTGTTGTTGTTGTTTCCAATATGCATTACACAAAACTGATTTGTACCAACAAGCTCAGGGGGCCCTACAAAGAAATACTTACAACTGGGAAGTTTGGCACTAGCATCCACAGATGAGGGATACCATTCGTCGTTTGTTTTTCTTGGGACTGTGTTAACTTCCCATCCAGCATGATGTCCTCTACGTCCAGCCATTTTCCTGCAAAGCTGTGATGTCGTCTTTCTTTACTGCGTGCATAAGAATCCATTGTGTAGATGTACCACATTTCTCTCTCCACTCGCAGTTGAGGGCATTTGTGTTGGTTCAGCTCCTTGCTATTGTGAAGAGAGCTGCCAATAAAACATGGCCGTGCATGTATCTCATGTGGTGGCGTAAGTCTGAGGGTACATGCCCAGGAAAGGTATGGCTGTGGGTCTGGTGGCAATTTCATTCCAAGTGTTCCAAGGTTCTCCACACTGCTTTCCCATAGTGGCTGTACGAGTTTACATTCCCACCCAGCAGTGGGATGAATGTTCCCCTTTCGCCCACAACCTCTCCAGCACTTCGGTAGGGGTCATTTGATTTCTTGATTCTAGCAGGTCTTATTGGAGTAAGATGATATCTTAAAGTGGTTTTCGATTTGCATGTCCTTAATTGATTAGTGATGTGAACACTTCTTGAGGTGTTTCTCAGACATCTCGAAATCCTCACTTGTGAAGTCTCTGTCAGTTCTTTGTCCACTCTATTCGCAGCTAAGGTCATTTGTTTCTTTTCTTTGTTTTTTTGAGTATTTTATATATTCTGGAAAATCAATGCTTTTGTCAGATGGTGTCTGCAGTGAAGGTTTCCTCCCACTCTGTGGATTTCTCTTCCCTGGCCTTGATTGTTTCTTCTGATTTACAGAAGCTCTTGAGTTTGATGACGGTCGTCCCATTTGTCAATTAGTCGGACCTTATTTTTTTGCAGTTGCTGTCTGATTTAGGAAGGTCTTTTTCCTACGCCTAAGTCTTGTAGTCTGCTGCCAACTTTTCTTCTATCGCCTTGAGAATTTGGGGTTTCACATTTGAGTCTTTAATTCCATCTGGGACTTGACTTTGTACAGGGCGAGAGTAGGGGGTTTTAATTTCATTCTTCTACAAGTGGTGATCAGTTTTGCCAACAACACTGCTCAAGATGCTGTCTTTACTCCATTTGTGGCTTCTTTGGACCCCCTTTGTCATATTTATGAGGTTGCTGAAATTGTTATGTGCTCAGATTTGGATCTTCGGTTTTGTCCATTGGTCAACAGGACTTTTTTTGTGCCAGAGTACCAGGGTTTTTTTTGATGACTATAGCCCTGTAATATAGTTTTGAAGTCTGGCATAGAGATCCCCCCTGTGTAACTCCTTTCACTCAGCGTGGGTTTGGGTATTCAGGGTCTTTTTGTTTTGCCAAATGAATTAAGAACATATTGTTCTCCAAAGCCTGTGAAGAAACTCTTGGGACTTTTGATGGGGTTGCATTAAATCTATACAGAGTTTTGGTAAAATGCGACATTTTTACAATGTTAGTTATTCCCCAATCCATGAGCATGGGAGTTTTTTTTTTTTTTTTTTTTTTTTTTTCCTTTAAGCAGTATGTTTTCTTTTTTTCCCAATTTCTTCTTTAAGGGTTTAAAAATTTTTTGTTGTAGAGGTCTTTTAGGGTCTTTGGTTAGATTGGTTCCTGAGGGTATTTTATTGTTTTTGAGGCTATTGTGAGTGGGAAGGTCTCTCTTGAATTCTTTTTTCCTGTTGCTTCGTGTTGGTGTAAAAGAAAGGCCATTGATTTTTTACAGATTAATTTTGTATCCTGCCACTTTGCTGAAGCTGTTAATCATTTTCTAGGAGTTTTCTGGTGGAGTTTTTAGCATCCCTTAAAGTAAACAATCATATCATCAGCCAAAAGGGATAGTTTGACTTCCTCTTTTCAATTAGTACCTATTTAATTTCCTTTCTTGCCTTATTGCTTTGGCAAGTGTTTCAAGCACAATATTGAAGAGGAATGGTGGAAGGGGGCAGCCTTTTGCTGAGTTGTCCTACCTTTAAAGGGAATGTTTCTTGTCATTTCCCCATTTAGGATGGATATTGCTGGGGATTTCCTGTATATGGCTTTGATTTACATTGAGAATGATTCCCTCCAATCCAATTCCTTCTAGACTCTTAAGCATGAAGGGATGCTGGGATTTGTCAAAGGCTTTTTCAACATTTCAATTTAGTTGATGGTGTGGTTTTTGACTTTTATTCCGTTAATGTGTTTTGATTGATGTTTATTTGATTTTCATATGTTGAACATCCCTACATCTCTCTGGTATAATTCCAACTTGTTCATGATGGATGATCTTCTTTGATGTGGGTCTGTATGCTGTTTGCCAGTATTCTGTTTAGTATTTTGGCATCTGTGTTCATGAGGAGATGGGTCTATAATTCTCCTTTTAGTTGGATCTTTGCCTTGGTTTTGGTAAAGAGTGATGCTGGCTTCATAGAAGGAATTTCGGAGAATCCCCTCTGATTGTATACTTCTAAAAAGCTTCAGTAATAATGGTTGAATAATGGTTGTAGGTCTTTTTGAAATGTTTTGATAGAATTCTGCTGTTGAAACCGTCTGGGGCCTGGGCTTATTTTTAGTTGGGAAGGCTTTATTACGTACAGCCTATTTCTTCATACGTTATGGGTCTGTTTAAGGCGCTGGTCTCTCTTGGTTAAGTTTTGGTGGATTCCAGGATTTCAGATATTCACCATTTCTTCTAGGTTTTCAAACTTGGAGTAGAATATAGGTTCTTGTAATGATTCCCATATAATTTTTCTGGATCTTTTCCGTGTCCATTGTGATATTTTCCCTTTTCATTCACGGTATTGTATTATTTTGGAGTTGTTCCTTCTTTCTTTTGTTAACTGGGCTAGAGGTCTGTCTATCTTGTTTATTCTTTCAAAGAACGAACTTTTGGCTTCAGTTGATTTTTTGTATTGTTCTTCTTTGTTTCTATTTCATTCTTTCTGCTCTGATTTTTGTTAGTTTCTTCCTGTCTGTTGCATTTAGGGTTCATCTGCTGTTGGCGCTCTCAAGTGCTTTTAGCTGTCAGTGGTTAGATCATTCACTTTGTGCTCTTTCTCGTTTTTCTAATGTAGGCACCCAGGCCTATAAACTTCCCTCTAGGACTGCTTTTAAGGTTATCCCATAGGTTTGGTTGTGGTTGTATTGTCATTGTCATTTCAGTCTAGGAAGTTTTTATATTCTTTCTTTATCTCTTCCTTGCACCCATTCATTATTCAGAGGTGTTGGTGTTTAGTCTCCATGTGTTCTTGTTAGGTAGGGCTTATCCTGGTTGGTTGATGTTGTTTTATTGCACTGTGGTCTTACAGGATGCATTGAAATTATTTCAATCTTTTTGATTTGTAGAGGTTTCTTCTGAGTCCCAGTATGTGGTCGATTTGTGAGAATGTTCCGTGGGGTGCTGAGTAGAAAGTTATTCTATGGTATTAGGATGGAATGTTCGGTAGAGGTCTATATGAGGTCCAATTTGTTGCTTCATATAGTTCGTTCAGTTGTCTCTCTTTTTATTTTTGTCCAGTTGACCAGCCAGACTCAGGGGTATTGAAACTCCCCCCAACTATGAGTGTACTGTGTTTATTCTGTGCCTTGTGGTCCTGGGAAATTGTCTTTATAAAGTTTGGATGCACCAGAATTTGGGGCATATATATCATAATTGATGATGAATCTTCTTGGTGAATTGTTTCCTTTGATGAAATGTAATGCCTTCTTTGTCTCTTTCTAATGTTCTTTTACTTTGAAGTCTATTTTTATCTTCCGATATAAAAAAACAACAGCAACACCTCTTTCTTTTGGATCATTTGCTTGGAATATTCTTTTCCATCCCTTCACTTTGAATTGGTGTTTTGTCCTTGAAGGTAAGATGGTTTCTTGTAGACAGCATATTGATGGATTCTGTTTCCTAATCCAGTGTCCAGTCTATGTCCTTTGATTGGGAAATTTAGTCATTAATATTTAAAGGTTATGACTGATAGGTTTGGGTTGCTTCCTTTTGCCTATCCACTTGCGGTTTTGCTTTAGGTTTCTACTCGTGCAGTTTATGCTTTTTTTTTCTTTCTAGGTGCCTGGGTTGGTTGCTCCTTTCTTTCTGTTCCTTGAATTGCTTCAAGATTCTTCTGAAGGGTTGGTTTTGCCGGACATGTATTCTTTCAAAATGTTTATGTCGTGGAAGATTTTTCTCCTTCTCCTTACAAACTATGATTGACATTTTTGCTGGGTATAGTAACCCTGGGTTGGCATTCTATTGTCCCTTACCAGATTCTAAGGACAGCTGGGACTAAGAAGGATACCCTGTCTCAAAAAAAATATATGTGTGTGTGTGCTTACACACCTGTCTCAAAATTATGTGTGTGTGTGTTTACGCACCACCGTTGTCTCAAAAATATATGTGTGTGTGTGTTTACACACCTGTCTCAAAAGAATAATAGTGTGTGTGTGGTTTACACACCTGTCTCAAAAAATATATAAAAAAAAAAAAAAAACCTGTCTCAAAAAGAATATATTATGTGTGGTGTGTAAACCACACTGTCCTCAAAAATATTTTTTGTCTTACACACACACCACGATATATATATTTTGAGACAGGGTATCCTTTTAGTCCCAGCTGTCCTAGATAACTCGGTATGTAGACCAGGCTAGCCTTGGGCTCCAGAGATCCGCCTGCCTCTGCCTCCTGAGGGTGGGATTTAAAGGTTGTGTGCCACCACACCTAGTTTTTTTTTTTTTTTTTTTTATTTATTTTTAATGTGTACTTTAGCCAAAACTTCTTAAGGGCAGAATAGGGCCAAATTTCTTGTCTTGGGTTCTTTCTACCACATATAAACCACATGTTTCCATATGTTGCAGTCTGTTGTACAAGGAGAGGAGCAGCCTAGAAGCATCTGCCCCTAACTGAATATAACTTACACTAAAACACTTTTTATGTAGAAAGCTATTGCCTGGTGGCTGCTTGAAGATCTTATAGGTGGTACTGATGCTAGCTGCTGCCTTTATCAGATGCCTGGGAAACTAGTGGACAGGACCACATAGAGTTCCAAGACTTGGGGGTTGGGGGACACTCCACTTCGGTAACCACTTCCTGTCTCACAGGTAGGCCAAGCCAAACATGACTAGCTCCAGGTCACAATGCTCATTTTATCAACCCTACTGGGTGCTAGGGAGCAGAGGAACAGAGAATTTCCTTTCACAGCTGTTACGGGATTCGAATACATTTGTGGAAACTAAGTGTTAACCAAACAGTATCGATAGCACGATGATACCTGTAAGACCAGAACATAATGAATGCGAAGACGAGGATTCTACAGTCTAGAAAAAAGAGCCAACTATAAATAGTGAAGTCCTTGTCCACCCCAAAACCAGTAACAAATCACCCCTACACAAAGTAACAAACCCATCTATCCCACCTTAAAAGGCACACACTACATCCGATAGAATTAGACTCTCTCTTAAATCCATTAGCTTCTGGTAGAGTCCGGCCTCGGGGAGGGACCACTAAAACGAAGGATGGAAGACGTGTGGAAACAGTCTCATGTGAAACAGGAATTTCACATTTTTGAGTTCCTTTTTTTTTTAAATTTTTATATTTTTTTTTTTTTTTTTTTTTTTTTTTTTTATGTGTGTGAGTGTAAGTGATGCACTTGGATTTGGATTCCTTTGGAACTGGATTTCTCCTGGATTTGGAGTTTTGGATGGTTTTTAGCCTCTGTGTGGGTGCTGGTAATTAAACCTCAGTCCTCTGGAAGAACAAAGTCAGTGCCGATCTAACCACTGAGCCATCACTCCAGCCCTGATCTTCTTTGGAATATTGTATACATAACCAAAATATTTAATCAAGAACAGAATATATATATACAAGAAAGAGTCTTTTGAGATTCGTAAGAAACTGCCAAGACTGGCAGAAAATTTTGTGGTTTACAAGCAGTTAAATACTTTAATGTTCTAATAGTAAATACAATTTAAACATATGCAACACCTTCCCAACTTGCCAGTTATGGTTATTTTTAAGACCTTTGTAAAAATGCATCGGTATTCTTTGGTACAATTCATTGTGTCCAGAGAAGTAGCAGGCCATCAGTAGTGTTTGGTTTCCTCACTCATTTCTAAATACATGGAAACAACTGATAATGGAATTACAGTTCTGTGATTATTCATATCCACAGAAGAAAACAGCTATACCTAGCATCCAAAACCAATGACCTAAAAGCTAGTTTGGCTTGACCATTGAAGCAATCTATAAGGGCTGGAGGAATGACTCAGCAGTTAAGAGGGCTGCTCTTTGAGAAGGATGGGAGATATGTGTTAACTGGAGCACCACATAGCAGCTAACCAACTGTCTGTAAATTCCCAGTTGCAGGAGATTTGATGCCCTCTCACTAGCCCTCTAGGGACATTGCATGACAGGGGTGCATCACATACATGCAGGCAAAACACTCAAACACATAAATAAAAAATTTTATGATCTTCAGAGTTTAATTATGCCTAATTGCTTAAACAATAATTAAATATAGTGAAAAATGAAGTTTCCATTTCCTAGTCATCCATCTGTCCCTAGCCTAGCACATCTGCTATAGACTGCCCCTGCAGCATCTCACCATGAAACTGTGTAGTCCTGAGGTTCTCTGTCAATAAATACTTGAATCAAGATCTGTCTTAACCTTCTGAAATACCTACTGCATGATCTTGGGGCCCAGGATACTTACTTGGATTTGTTATATTCAAACTCAATGTGCAAGCAGTCCTCAATCCCAACTTCCATCTTGATGGATGAATTTAGCTCTGGATATGTGCTGAGTGTGTGAACTACAATGTCCATCTCTTTGACAACATCATTGAGACGGCGGCTAATGGTGGCTCGAAGGAAGTATCTGTAAGAGACAGAGGTGTCATGAGTGAACGTGTCCAGACTCCAGATGCTGCCTAGATAGAGGTACCCAAAGAGCCCACTTGAGAAAACCCTGTTGTAATGCTTAGCCTTTGGGGCTTTAAATTCCTTTGAGTACTCTCAGAAAAAAGGTGCATATATGCACAATGCAGACTCTGCAATTGCAACTTCAAGAAGACAGAGCCTTCCTATAAAGCCCTTTTGAAGCCCATGCCTCTTGACTAGGAGCCTTGTCTAAGTAAAAACGATCACTCTGCTGTGTACTCTAGTAGCATGTTATCTGAAGGCATTTCAGGGCCCTTATGACTATCTACCACATATTTGTGTACAGGGCTTATTTCTTTATCTAACTCCTGGCTTTTTCAGCACACAGATCTGTTATATACTCTTGTATTTTCATGTCTGGTCACTAAGTATTTGGTCAATAAAAGAGGGGAATAGAAACAATNAAAAAAAAAAAAAAAAAAAGAAAGTCTGGATCTGGCTCAGTGTTAGTGGGTGAGGCCTTGGGTTCAGTCCAGGACTAAAAGGGGAAGAGGAAGGAAAAACTGTGACATCTCAACTTCCTATCCCATCCTTAGCCACAACAGCTCCACACTGACTCTTTATATATTGACTTCTACTTAAGATTTTATCTCAGCTGGGCCTGCTGGTGCACACCTATAGTCCAGTACTTGGAAGGTGGGCAGGAGGATCAGGAGTTCAGGGTCTTTCTTTGGCTACATAGTTTGAGGCCAACTTGAGCAACATGAGACACCGTCAAAAAAAATTTGGAAAGTTTGAAAACTGATTTAAGATAAAGTTTGAATATTTCATTTTTCCTCTTGACATTCTGACATGTTTTGATGCTCAGGGTAAGGAATTCATACACTCTTAATAATTTCCATTGCTTACTGTGGTAAATTGAGTCACACTGTGAATGCTTTTGTCTGTCATGAAAGGGCTTGAGACAACACCAGGAAACAAACAAAACAGTCCTTTCTGTGCTCCACAAAGTTGATGGATCCCCTGAGTCCCTGGGATGACTGGGATTGAAAGCTCTTTATTATCTGGGAACGCCAGATGATTATTTGAGAATAGCAATGATTTATAGTCTTCATTGGCTTTGTTGAAATTGAGGATGGAGGTCTCTTTTCACTTTGAAGTGCTTGGTTGTTCCAAGCTTTTCATCAGTGCATTTCCAATTTGTGTTCCATGTGGAAGGAAGGCATCCCATACTGGTCAGCTCCTAACACTGGAGACACCACAGCTTCTTAAATGTTTACTATCTCAGACACTTGGAGTTGTTTGAACCCAGCCCTCATGACTCTGGAATTCCATTTCTGACCAGTGATACAAGTAGAGCCAACTGTCATTTCTCCTGAACAGATGAAATGTCACACGGGAAACCGCACAGAAAATCAGATAGTTAAAAGATCATTTATATTTAGCCTTAGACTATATTTATGGGTTTGGCCTTTCTCAGAATTACTGCCCTAATTTTGTTCCTCTTATTAGCACCAGATGGGACCTAATTTATCACATAGATGGATTCTCTGATTTTCCACATGAAAGTGAAGATTTAGAAGTCAAACTAATGGCTAATGGAGAAGAGGGGCCAGAACAGTGTTCTGTTTTCCAGACCACCACACCCTACTGCAGATCACTATTCCAGTGGGGATGTATTCTGGGGCATAAACTAACTTGGTTGGAGGAAGGTAGTATTGCAATGTTGGGTGAAACAGCAAGTTGATAGTTTGATAGCCGCCTCTTGGAAACCTAGTAACGGTTAGAGAGGTGGCTCAATAGTTAAGAATGCATACTATTGTGCCAGGACCCAAGTTTGGCTCCCAGCATGCACACAACTATCTATAACTCTATAACTACAGTTCCAGGGGGATCTGATGCTCTGGCCTATGGGCTCCCACCCTCTCACTGTTACACACCCTTTCCCCACATGCACAAAATTAAAAATAAAATACCTTTTACAAAAAAGAAAGAAAAAGAAAGCCCAGAAATTTACTGGGCACATTGGCTCAGGCCTATAATCCCAGTACTGGGGAGGCCAAGGACCTATGAGTTCACAGCCATCTAGGACTATATAGTGAGACCATGTTTCAAATAAACAACAGCGACAAAAAACAACAAAAACAGAAAAAACAAACCAGTAACTAGGCACATTGCACATAGGTGAACCATGCTTATCTGTAGTTCCCTGTACCTTTTACTCGACTTTTTTTTTTTGGTCTTTTCGAGACAGGGTCTCCCTGTGGTCCCGGCTGTCCTGGAGTACTCGACTTTTCTCAAGGTTTTCTATTTGGGATGCTAATAGGATGTTCAAGATCCAATCAACTCCAACTAGGTGGAGTTGAAAAGCCAGTTTCACTTCAAGGAACTGCTACAAATTCCCAGAGGCAGAAGCCTTAACTTAGTATTCCATGCCTAGCTCAACCCTAGTCTCACCTGCTATGGCCAGAAATGGAGTTGGTGTAGAGCAGTGCCTCTTTGTTTCTCTCTTGCCTTTATTTTTGCCTCACTCCTTACAGGCGAGTCCATCCCAATCCGGCTCTTCCTGGCAGGGTATGAGCTCACACCCACCATGAGGGACATCAACAAGAAGTTCTCTGTGCGCTATTACCTTAACCTGGTGCTGATAGATGAGGAGGAACGGCGCTACTTCAAACAGCAGGTGAGTGCCTTTTCCAGGACCCTGGATCCCCCTGGGAACAGCACAGAAAGGCAGTCTTTCCCACAGAGGGGCCATTGTGACACATCAAGCAGAATGCTTTAAAGGGAGAGAATGTCAAGCCTCAGTATTACTTATTTTACCAGGTAGAAACATGAGGTTGCCCAGAATCCTACAAGCAGGAATGAGGATTCCTAATGGATACGTAAGGTCTTCTTTCTCAGGTCTAATTCCTGCAAATAACCTGCCTTTGTGCACACAAGGAAACAGGTATCAGGGGCAACTGCTTTGCTGAAAGATGAGCAGAGGAGGTTATTCCTGGAGATTTCCTGGGACCAAGATGGGAACTCCTGAGAAATGCATCCCTGAGCCTGTTTCTCAGATACTTTATTGTCCCTTCTAATTCTGTAGGAAGTGGTGTTGTGGCGGAAGGGTGACATCGTACGGAAGAGCATGTCCCATCAGGCAGCAATTGCCTCACAACGCTTCGAGGGCACAACCTCCTTGGGTGAGGTGCGGACCCCAGGCCAGCTGTCTGACAACAACAGCAGGCAGTAGGCCCCTGGGGCCAAGAAGCTGCTGGGCTTCCACCACACCACCCCGTCTACCTAACGCAACTGACTGGGGGAGGGGGAGGATGTTGTGAGGCTCAACTGACCGTTACTTGCAACCTTGAAAAAAAATCATGTTTTTGACTTAAATTCTTTTCTCTGAAGAACCTAAGGGGCTTGGGTTGGGCAGCAGTCTCCTTGGGATCCTGCAGCTCAGGTAGAGAGAGGGAGAGGAAACCTTTTGGAAGCTAGTTTCTCCCCAGGGATAGAAGCTGTCTGTTGAGGCTACTTCGAGCCACAAAGCATAGCCAGAGCTCACATCCTTGACTCCTGGTTCTTAAGCTGACTGTGTCCCTTGAATTCACCTGCCAATAGGGCCCTGGATAGTCACGTCTTCTACTCCCCTCGACTGTCCTTGAGGTAGTGGAAGAAGCTGTTGGGCCTGTCTCATCTTAACTTGGGGGAAGACTCAAGATCAGGAAGCTACCTCTTGGGGAGCCTGGGACGTGGTGCTTTGAAGTTTCCACAGTCACCTCTGGCCTCTCACTTCTGGCATCAGACACCTCCCTATTCCATCTTCTCTGGCTTGTCAGATATACTAGAACAGCCCAAGGGAAGGGCCTCAGACTCTGTCCTCTCACTTGTGAGAAATAATGTGGGCAATAGAATCCCTGAGACCAGTGTCACACACGGACAGCCAGGGGGCTAAGTCCACTGAAGAAGAAAGATCAGACAAGGCAACTGTCTGCATTCACCACAGGACTCCACTTGGCAACCCTGAGGTCTGGCTTCTAGGGAATTATTCTACAGGATCCAACAAGCAGTAAGCAAAAGAATCTGTTTCCTTTAGTGTTTATCCTGAGAAGGGGCCAGGATCCTTTGGCCTCCCTAAAAGTGATCTCTCATCAGGCCTTTCCCTCCACTTAATTTCTGTAATTGGGGCTCGGTTTCAGGCACTTAGAAATTTTGTTCTTACTCTCAATCCAAACCCTTTCATCCTATCTACAAGCTAAGGGAACGAGATGAGGCCCTGCAAAGTCTCTACTACCACTTCAGGATAATTCTGCTTGCCAAATTATGTCTTCATCTTGACCAATTCATTGGCCTGAGTTTAGGACCATTGGTATTTTTTTATTTAAAAAGCATAGGAAAACTCTGGTGGATGTTGTTACACTAGAGGAGAGGCTGTTCTTCCTGCTGCTCAGTGCTTGGGCCTGCAGTAGTAAAAGTGTTTACTGTCCTTTCTGCCTCACCTGATAATGATCAGGAATTATCTCCTCTTGGCTCCCCTTCCCTATACAGAAAAATCAAGGATAGAAAAAGCAAACAGACCCGATATCCATCAAGTACAGTATTTGGCAGTTTGTGTTATTGGTGATTGAGCAAGTAGAGGATTTGTTCCCTGTGTTGTCTTTCAGTTAGGTAGAAACTGGGGACTCTTCCTCAGAAACCAGTGCAATCTTGGGTCTTGACTGGGCAGGGCTGTTGGTTTAGAGTTGAGACAGAAGGAAAGACACTTATGGTGACACTCGAGGTTTACTAGGGGTAGCAGAAAAAAAGGAGACATAAATTTGTTTCCCTGTGCAAGACCCCAAGTTTAGTTGCGACATAACAGTCCCCATGGGAACAGCTGCCCTTAGACCGTCAAGGCCGGGCCTTAGCATATGAGGGAGGCAGGTTCTTGCTCTTGCCTTTTTCAGGGTATGAGATTAGACTCTGGTGTGCCTCCTTTTAATAGCTAATTGAAAGCATTTATCAATTTCTCAGCCTCCAAGCTGACAACACAAATTCATTTTCCAACTTTGCTAACATCTTAAGCCTTTCTTCTGAGAGAGCTAGAAGGTAGAATTTGCTTTGTTTCTCTCAGGAGCTGTGCACAAACCAGGTCTTGTTTTCTCTGACTCTGACCCCATTCTCTTGTCTCTGCCAACTGTGAAAGTGTGGGGAGGCTCCCATCCCCATCCTTTAAGGTTCCCAAACCTGGAGTGCATAGGTACTAAACCAAGCAGTGCAACTTGTAATTAAGAAGCTGCAGTGTTTACATGTTTCTTAATGTGTTGTCTTTTCAATGGCTGTATTTTAAAAGAACATTTGTTTTAATCATATCTCTAATTAAAGGAAGCCTCTGTGGCTTTGGAGGCATTGTGCCCGTGGTCCACCAGATTCTGTGGTTTTGGTTTTTTTTTCTTCTGGTACTATCCCATCCGACATGTTGAGAAAGAAACATTCAGCATGACTCCAGCACCTTCCTGCTTTCTCAATGGATGGACCTTGATAAACAATGAACACGTGACCAACCACCTGTTTTAGACAACTACATGGCTCAGTGAATTCCGGTTTTATCCTTGTCTGACAGTTTATACTACATCACTTATGTTTTAAACTGCTGTAAGACCCATAGGACTTAAGGGTACATGAAGAACACCAAAATAGTGTAGAAGAATCAAAAGTTAGGTTGCACTGGGTGCACAAAGACCAAGGGGCTCAGACCTGCATTCTTCTATTTACTGCGTAAGTAAAACAGTGGGGACAGATGGTAATAGATGTGCCTGCACCTTCCATTTGGCAAAAGGAGCCAGCCTGGGTGTAAGAGGTCTACAGTAGAGGATTCCACCACACCCAGTGCAGGCTTAGAAGAAAGAAATGTTCAACTTTGACACTAAATGTTTTATTGAAAAAATTAACAAACCACCTCTGTACATGATCCCAGATGAACATAGCAAGCTTTTTCCTTTTTGTCTTATAAAACCTTGACTTTTTTGGAGTAACGGCTTGTTGATTCCATCAGTACAGCTTTTGTTAGCTTGGTTCTGTTTCCTCCAGGCTCAAAATAAAATCAAACTCTTCTACCAAAACGGAGAAAAGAAAAGAATTAGCTGTTTTATCTCCTCCTGCATGGGGAAGTTAATGACTAGCACTTCACAAGTTCCTGAAGCAGGCAGTCGTTCATTCAGAAACCATGGAATATCTTAGAGTATTGATTACACAGAAATGAGCAACTCTGAACTTACTTTCTTCCTCATGGATTTCACAGGTGAGGACACCAATTCAGAAGTTAAACTCTGTCTCCCAAGTTGAACTCTTACCTTGGGTCAAAGGCTGAACTGAAAGTCTCTGGCGAGTGAAGAGAGCCATGCTTTTTAAGGGGCCACCAGTAGCTTTGTGGGCTTGGTGACAGGTTTTGAGCTCAGCGAGGGAGATGAAACGCTTCATCATCCAAACAAACTGTACATCTACCTGTGTGACAGCATCACATGAGACAGAAACATGTTCAGCCAGACTCTGCCCACTGTGTTGCCTAGACTGTCCTTGAACACAGCTCAACTGATTCGCATGCCTTAGCCTACTGGGTAGCTGACACTGCAGGCATTTGCCTTGTGCCCACCCAGGAAGTTCCCAGGGTGAGGGCTGCCAGCACTCTCTTTGGTTCTAATATCCTACGTCAGCACATCCTTATCTGAGTGAGCTGGGCTGGGCTCCTTGACCCAACAGTACCCACACTCTCTTCCTCCCCTTGTCCAGCTTTCCCCTTTCATGAAACAACAGCCATTACCATAGACCATTTGGGGTTGTCCTCTCTGCTAGACGGGTCATAATGGGGGTTGTTTTTCTCAAACTGTGTGTGGTCTGGGTAAGCCTCCTTTACGATCTGAAAACAAAACCAAAATCTCCATCATTTTAGCTCCCTAGCCAAGTTTTAATATGCATCTGACTTTCACTTCTTACCCATCTCCATTGCTGTAAGGACATTTAGTGCTCAGGCATCTGGAAATAATATGTAGCCTAAGCCAACATAATTAGGAAAGCAGTCTTTTTTTAATATAGTCTTACAAGCATCTTATAAAATTAAACAGTAAAGGAAACATGTTTTTATTTTTCTCCAGTTGTATAATTAACAGTTTTATCCTGAAACTCTTAACTAAGAGGAGCTGAATGAGACTTCGGATGGAGAGAAGAGTTAGCCAAGGCCTGATTTGTTCTAATCCTTATCGGAGGTCAGGGAAGTTTTTCCCCTTTTTCTGCAACAGGGAGTATGGGCAAGAGGATACTTCTGTTGTGACCTATTTAAACTGTATCCTTTACATGAATAAGTCTCCCCAAAGAGAAAAATCCCGACCAAAACTTGCACACTTAACCTTCATAAGTCCCACGATGCCTGGCTGTTTGCAGTTGCTATGGTAGAAGAAGGCTTCTTCCTCCAGCTTCATGGCCCTGAGGAAGTTCCGAGCCTGTGTCAGGGGAGAAGTAATAAGGGTTGTCCTCCCACCAGCTGAGACCAACTAGCTTTGAAAAGGAACCAAGTCTGCTTTTTCTTCCATGCCTTTTCTTGTTCTGCAGTTTCTCCCAGACTCATAGGATAAAGCCTGTCCTCTTGGACAACTCCTCCTTGTCCCAGACACTGGCTAGAACCAGTCAACTTGCAGATTACATGCTCTCAGATTATGCTGTTTCTGAAAATATTTTTAGGTTAGGGTCTGGGGAAAAGCAGTGTTGGCCAAGAGGTTCTGCTAAGATTCATGTGGAAAGGCAGGCATATATCTCAGCCTAGGTCTCAGGACTCCTGCCCCTTAACCCCTTACCTGGTAGTTGCGAACACCATCCCAACATGCTGTCTGCTTGGGTTGTGCTTTGAGATCCTCAATACTGAACTAGGCAAGAGGAAATAAAGTCGTTCACTAAATGGCCATTGACCAATTGGTGATGTTTATATCAAAATTTTTAAATATTTTATTTTTTATGTGTATGAGTATGCTGCTGCATGTAGGTTGGGGCACCTGTGTCATGCAATGCCACGGAGGTCAGAAGAGGGCGTCAGATTCCCCTGGAACTAGAGTTAAAGATGGTTCTTAGCCACCATGTGGGTGCTGGGAATCGAAACCGGGTCATCTGCAAGAGCAGTCGGTGCTCTTAACCTCTAAGCCATCCCAAAATCCCTCTCTGACACTGAAAGGTGCTAAAAGAACTAGAGAGTACTATGAATTAGTTCCACAGAGCCACTGATGTTGAATGAATATAAAATAAGCTTTTGTTTTTATATCTTGTGATCTTTGCTAATGAAGATGATTAGTTGAATGGATGATCAGGATTATAAAGTAATCTGCTGCCTCCCTGCATTTCACTTATTAGAGTATCATTCTTCTATAATATTTCTACTTATATTTTTCTCAAGCTATTATTAAAATTAGTTTATATTTATTCCCTGCACATATACCAAATGTTGGGAAGGAGACACCTAGGAGCATGGTAAGTGATAAGAGAAAAATCAAAGAAACTCCAGGTATGATTGTATATACCTATAATTCCAGCACTCCAGCATCAAAGAAACACCAGGTGTGATGGTATATACCTGTAATCCCAGCACTCCAGAGACTAAGGCAAGAGCATTCAAGGGGAACTTGGACTATATTTTGAGTTAAAAGCCAACCTGGGCTACATAGTGAAACCATCTCAAAAACACAACAACAAAATCAAGCTAAGATTGAGGTTGGCAAATTACAGCTTTTAGATCAAATTGCATTGCATAATGATTTTACAAATTCAGTTTTATCTAATATAACCATATACCTATTTCTTTTTCTGTGCTGTCTATAGCCACTTTCTTACTATAGGGACAGAGTTGCAATATAGACCATAGAAACCCATAAGCCTATCTGGCTCTTTGTAGGAAAAGATCTTCTAACCCTTGCTTAGAAGACTCATAAAACAGATATAGGTTGAGCATGTCTAATCTTAACATTTGGAATCCAAAATACTCTTAAACATGACAACATTCAAAAAGTTTTATATTTTATTACAGTATTTGGGATTTCTGACTTTTGCAGTTTAGGGGTGTTTAACCTTAAAAGTCTATGTAAATATTTCATAATACAAAAACCTCCTAAATCTGGCACATTTCTAGAACCCAAAATTACTGGGTTATTCCAGCTTTTAGTTAATGGTAATAAATACTTCTGGTTTATTTCTTTATTTTAAAGATTTATTTACATGTATATGTGTTTTCCTTTTTGAGTTTGTGGTACCATGTGTATGGAGGAACCCTCAGAGGCCAGAGAAAGGTTTTGGTTCCCCAGGAACTAGAGTTACAGGTAGTTGTGAACCACCTGACATGGATGCTAGGAACTGAACCCAGGTTCTCTGCAAGAGCAGTAAGCACTCATAACCATTGAGCTATCTTTTCAGCTCCTCCTGAATTTATTTTTACCTTTTCCTTAAGCTGATGATGGGATCCTATGGTATCTCTTACTCACCTCTTTTTTTTTTTTTTTTTAATTACTGTGTGTGGAGGTCAGAACAGCTTTCAGGAGTCACTTTTTCCTTCCTCTGTGGGCTCCAGGGATCAAGCTCAAGTCATCAGATTTGCATACCAAGTATTTTTACTCACCAAGCCACTTCAATCTTCAACTCACATTTTCAAAAAAATAGCATGATGGGCCTGGACACAGGTAGAGTCTCACCTTCACATCTACTCCTTTCTCTAGCCGGCTTTCTGGCTCTGACTTCATCAACCAGTAGTTGCTTGAATTCTTCCCACGGATTTTAGAGGTTGAAGTCTTCTGAGGGCTAGAGGTCTCCAGTTTAGTTGATGTATTTTCTGTGTTCTCAGTTTTGGTTTGTTTTCCTGGTAGCCCCTTGTCTGCAACAGTAGAGCAAAAGAAACACTTGTCACCCTTCTGAGAGGCAGTGATGCATTGTGGGAAAAAACTTCCCCTTCGGTGTTACACCTGGACTCAAGTCCTGGATCCTAGAAATACTAGCTTGTATCATCACAGTCCTATACACAAGTAACTTCATTTCCTCTATAAAAACTGGACAAGAGTACCTGCATAACAAAGGCCTGCAAAACATCATCCTCTAGACTCAGCAGGACCACTGAGATCAGGACCTCACGTCAGCTGCAGTTACCTGCTCTAGGTCCACCATTCGTGGATGGGGTAGAGTTCATGAAGCCATATCCCTTACTGCTAAAATTATAGGCTACCGATAGATTCTGTAAGACAGGGAGTCACTGTCTTCAGTTGTGTATCCACCCACTGCTACTATTGAGCCCACCAGACTCCAATGGATGGCTCCAAACACACGGCCACCCAGATGACCCTGGTTAACACAGTGGGACACAGAACAAAATGAGTAGACAGGAAATAGGAGATTTGTAGGCAAGAGTGGAGGAAGAGATGGATGAGATAGTAGATGGGAGGTGGGGAGGGCTAAGAGTGGTCCATACACATTATATACCAAAGAACAAATTTAATTATTTAAAAAATAATCTCTCTCACAGGTTACCTTCTAGATTATTTAATGAGATAAAAGCATCCTATGCAGCTGGGCGTGGTGGCACATGCCTTTAATCCTAGCACTTGGGAGGCAGAGGCAGGCAGATCTTTTTGAGTTCAAGGCCAGCCTGGTCTACAGAGAGCTCCAGGGTAGCTGGGGGAAAAAAAAAATCCTTATGGAGCTGAGATAAACAAGTCCTGGTAGTAGTATTGAGTAAATGTGCCCCATCCCCTTCTGTGCCTCTACTCAGGCTATTCTTTTCAATGAGGAAATGAAGAACCTACTTGGAACTAATTTTACAAAGGGAAGCATTAGAAAATGCCTGTCCTATAATATTAGCCATTACAGTCATTACCTCATACCTCTTGTTGCTTCATACATGCCCTTCTAGTTCTTAAAAGATGGCAAGAGAAGTTTAAAAGAACTTGTATAGATGGAAAAGAATTTTTCCCTCCGCGTAGAGCCTGAACCCAGAGTCCTACCCATGTTAGGCAAGCAATCTACCAGTAAGCTCTCTTCCCTACCCCATTTCTGTTGTTTTATTTCTGTTTTCAGACAGTCTTACTAAGTTATCCAGGCTAGCCTTCAACCCACTCTGTAGTTCAGGCAGGCCTTGAATTTATAATCTTCTGCCTCCTGACTAGCTTCCAGTATAGGCCTTCACCATTAGCCTGACCCCCCAACCCACCCCCCACCCCCACCCCTGCCGCCCGTACTAGAGATTGAACTTGGGGCATCATGTATGCCAAGCAAGTGCTCTAGCAGTCCTAAAAACTGGCCTTTAAGGGAATAAAAGAAAATGTACCTGGGACATAGCATTCAACAGTTAAGTCCAGGTCCCAACCCTAATTCTGTTAAAATAACCTATGAGATGTTCTATCTGGACAGTCCCCCACGTCACAATCCAGTCATGATAGAAGGAAAATACAAATCAGACAGGACCGGATACTAAGTCTGCTGGAACCTCCAGTTAACTTACTACACTACCTCAGAATTTATATCAGTCTTCATTAAATGTCATTTATAGATGACTGATACTTTGAACTTAGTGTACTTCTTAGCATGATTTCCCAGCTGTCCCTTAAGAATAGGCACACTATACTTGGTTCTGTTAAATAACTGCAATAATGTGTTGGTCATGTCATTCCCCAAAGAAGCACTTTTCCTAACATCCATAGCTTTGTTTACTCTTTATCCACTTAGCATCCATTTATCTTTGTGAACATAAAACCATTTTCATGGGTACTAGGATTTTTTTTTTTTTTTTGGTCTTTTTTATTCAGGGTCTCCCTGTAGCCCCAGCTGTCCTGGTACTTACTCTGTAGACCAAGCTGGCCTTGAACTCACAAAGATCTGCCTACCTCTGCCTCCGGAGGGCTAGGATTAAAAGGCATGCGCCACCATGCCCTGCCGGTACTAGGATTTTAATAGTGGAAAACCTTCCAGCTCCCTAAAGCTGGGCTCAAATTCTGCTTCCTTCACAAGGCCTTCTCTCTGATTCCCCCCTTCCTATACCTCCAACAACTCAGTTCCTAGGACCTTTTAGCTCACACCTGCTTGAACTTTCCCTACGAGAAAGTTATATTCATTGTTTTTGCTTTTTCTTGGTCTGTTTTTGAGACAGGGTCTCCGTGTAGCCCCAGCTGTCCTGGAACTCACTCTGTAGACCAGGCTGGCCTTGAACTCACAAAGATCTGCCTGCTTCTAGAGAGAGGGTCTCCGTGTAGTCCCAGCTGTCCTGGAACG
Source organism: Rhizomys pruinosus (assembly GCA_009823505.1). Lineage (NCBI taxonomy): Eukaryota > Metazoa > Chordata > Mammalia > Rodentia > Spalacidae > Rhizomys > Rhizomys pruinosus. The sequence goes on along the minus strand of VZQC01002030.1, from coordinate 2,031,688 downwards.
AACTCTGTAGACCAGGCTGACCTTGAACTCACAAAGATCTGCCTGCCTCTACCTCCCAAGTGCTAGAATTAAAGGAGCGCGCCACCATACCAGCTTTGTTTTCACCTTTTAATTATCTTTCTATTAAACTTTTAACAGAGAAAAAATAAAAATTGTACGATTAACAGGTACCAGATGATGTTTCGATACACCTGTCCGTTGTGTAATGCTTCAATCAGGTTGACCTGATTGAACAGGTCAACATCCTGCAACATTTATCTATTTGGTTTTTGCGATATCACTCTGTAACCCAGGCTGGCATAAAACTTGTCACAGTCCTCCAGGTTCAGCCACTTTAAGTGCTCTGGACTTCTGGTATGAACAATCACACCATGGTTTTTGTTTGTTTTGAGACTGGATCTCACTGTGTAACCCTGGGTGGCCTGGAACTCTCCGCAGTCCTCCGTCAGCTTCTTCCTGAATGATTACACGCATGAACTATCACCCAGCTCTCTCATTTCTTTTTGGTGAGAGCACTTAAAATTCTGCTTTTTTGAACAGTAAATTTCCATGGTCTGTAGTCATCTGACTGTGACATACTGCCTGTAACAGCAGAAAACTGCTGTGAGCAGCCACCTTAGGAGGTCAGCTCACAAGCTGAGATTCTTAGAACACTGAAGAAACGAATTTCAGGGCCACACAAAGTGCAGCCAACTTGAAGTTAAAGGTTTTAATCTAGGCAAATTGTCCTCTGACCTCATCAGCATGTGAGCAGTGGTGCACTCAAATAAATCTGACTGGACAGGTAGTTAAGGATGATTGATGTTAACTTCTGATCTTCCTGCCTCTGCCTACAGCTTGTAATTTGTTTATATTTCTCAAGAGACTATTTACTGCTTGTCTTCTTTCACTTAAAAGAAGTATTCCAGTGAGATGGCTCAGTATAACCAACCTTCGATGACCTGAGTTTGATCCCAGAGGTACGGTGTGAGGAGAAACCAGACTCACAAATTGTCCTGTTTGCTACACTTGAGCCATGGCATATCCCACTAAAATAAATGTAATTAAAAAAAATTATCGGTTCCCACCGTGTTATGGGAAAGGACACATAAATCACACACACACACACACACACACACACACAATGTTTTTGAGGCAAGAATTCTGCTGTGTAGCCAGCCCTGGCTGGCGTCCCACTCACAACTATGTGATCCAGGCTGGGTTTGAACTCAAGGTACTCCTCCTGCCTCTTTTGAAATCACAGGTGTCACTTTGTATTGCAAATGTCCTTAATGCTTAATAGCAGTTCTTTGAGCAGACAAATAAATGGGACTTCCGAGTAGACGCTTGGTAGGGAGAGAGTAAGGATGAGTTAACCCTCAAAGGTCTCTCTCCACAAACGGAGTAAATGAATGCTGCGGGCCCTAGAGAAACCATCTTCACGCGCTGCCTTCTGCAGCCTCGGTGTGGCTCACCTTCGCCAGCAGCTCCAGCCAGCCTCTTCCGGGGTCTAGGCATGGTCCCTCTTCAGGAGGCTGAAGCAATCAAGCCGGAGGTACAAGAAGCAATTCTTGTCTTCTAAAACCTGCACAGAGCGATATGAAGAAGAGGCACCGACGATTAAATCCTGCGAATCCTCTCCTCCGTTGTCTGCGCCCTTTCCATCCCTTCACAATTTGCCTAATCTACTCCTAACCCCTCCTCAATCCCTCCTTGATCCCTCACTCTTCCCGCCACCCACCTCTCAACACAACAGCTTCAAAGTCGACCTCCAGAAACCGAGACTAGCGCGCCCCGAGGACTTTGTGGAATACGCATCTGGGCGGCGCTGCCCTGGGGATCTCTGGGAGCTGTAGTCCAAGTACCCTAGTAGTCTGCATGAAGACCGTGCTTTCAGGGCTCGGTGGACTACAACTCCCAGAGTGATGCGGGGAGGGTCGCGGGCCGCCTGTCATGGCCAAGGCAAGTTGTGGTCAAGGGCTTGGGCCCTGGGTAGTAGCAGCTGCAGCTATGTTGCTGTGTGGCTCCCAGCACCTCGCGAGGAGACTTGGATGCCTACACCGCATTCTTCTGGCTTCGACTCAGACCCGCCACCGGAATGCGACCTGCATCGATCGTAAGGCTTGTCTGGGGTAGGGGAAAGAAGGGTAATTTGGAGCTTTGGGGGCCATCCCAGGGGGTTTCCGATCGCTGGCTAGCTCTGGGCTCAGCTCGGGCCCCTGGACTTTCTTCCTGCTGGGTCTAGCCCTTTGGTCCCTCTCAGCCACCCACTATGCTCCAGCTTCGGGTCCAGATGTGTCCCCGACCCACTCTGCTCCCCTCAATCCCTAACCAACTTCGTCCAGTCCAACGCACCGACGTTCCGTCGCCTATTCTCGGATCCTCTCAGGGGCCAAGTTCGGTCTGGTCCTCCAGACTGTCTCCCTATTTCGTGTAGTCACCTGAACCCGATTCAGTACCATCCCCGTACTCCAATGCTTTAGAGAGGTTAAGGAACTTGTAATTTTTTTTTTTTTGGTTGGTTGGTTGGTTGGTTGGTTGAAATCATAGCAATAGATTCTAGTTGTAGTTAGAATGTAAGAATGTGGGTGCTGGTCGTGGTAGATGAAAATCCCCAAGTAATACAAGATGATCTATCTATCTATCTAATCATCTATCATCTGTCTAGTGCTGGTCGTGGTAGATGAAAATCCCCAAGTAATACAAGATGATAGATCTATCTATCATCTACATACCTACCTACCTACCTACCTACCTATCTATCTATCTATATCTCACAACTTAAGACCTGCTGGTATAAAACACTTATGCCATGGAAAGTGCTTTAGGAAGAATAAAGATAACCACAATTGACCACCCGTACCAGAGATAAAAAGTGATTGTGTTCTGGCACCGGGCAGATAATTTGAATGTATCAGGGAGTGATCACCACCTGCACAGACTGTGGGTAACACAGACTGCACAGACAGTGAGTTTGTAAGTTCTCTGTCAATCACCTAACCACCTTTTTCTTATGAAATAATTTTAAAAATATAACTTACTTATTTTAAATTGCCATTCTTTATGGCAAGATAAACTTGTAGATTTAGAAAGAGATCTATAAAGTTCCCTAAGGCACATAGAATACTGTTTCAGCCCCAACAGTTCTTTAAAAAGGTCAAAGAGTACAATAGTTTATTTTTTTATTTTTTATTTTTTTTAATAGTTTCTTTAAAAGGGTAAAAGAGTACCACTGTTGTTCAAGTTAAACCACTAGCTCTGTTTATGTTAGTCCAGAAAATGGTGTAAGGACTGACAGTTAAGACAGACAACTTTGGTTTTTGTTATTGTTTTTTGTTTGTTTGGTTTTTGTCTTTTGAGATAGGATCCTTTTGTACTCCCAGTTAGCCTGGAACTCACAGAGATCTGTCTGCCTCTGGCTTCTGAGTGCTGGGATTAAAGGTTGCTCCACCACACCTGGCAAGACAAAACTTTCTAAGAATCTAGAGCCTCTTTTGGGGAACTTCTTCATGATGAAAAAAGCTTTCTTCATCAGTATTATCCATGAGTTTTTTGTGTGTGTGTGTGTGTGGTTTTTTTTTTTTTTGGTCTTTTTGAGACAGGGTCTCCCTGTAGCCCCAGCTGGCCTGGAACTCACTCTGTAGACCAGGCTGGCCTTGAACTCACAAAGCTCCACCTGCCTCTGCCTCCCAAGGGCTAGGACTAAAGGCGTGTGCCACCACGCCCAGCTTATCCATGAGTTTTATACATGCCAAATGTATGGCCATATTTTTCCATCACCTCCTTAGTTGGAAATTAAGCCAAAATACACAGATTATGATTTCTTTTTTTTTTTTTTTTATTTCTGTATGTGTATGAATGTATCTGTCTGCATGCAAGTGTGTGCACCTGTGTCGTGCAATGCCGCGGAGGTCAGAAGAGGGTGTCAGATTCCCCTGGAACTGGAGTTCTCCTGGAATTGGAGTTTCAGATGGTTCTCGGCCGCCATGTGGGTGCTGGGGATCGAACCCGGGTCCTCTGCAAGAGCGGTCGGCACTCTTAACCACTAGACCATCTCTCCAGCCCAGATTATGATTTCTAAACTGTTGTTGTAAAATGAACATGCTCATGGAGACAGACAGCTGCTGCCAGATATACACAGATAGGATAGGAATTTTTTAAGTAACTATCACAGAAAAGGCAGGGCAGTCCATCAGAAAGCATGTAATTTGGAGTCTACTTTCTGTTTTTTTGTTTTTGTTTTGTGGTACTGAGTTTAAACAGGGGTCTCATACATGCTAAGCAACCCTCTGCTGTTGGGTAATATTTCCAGCCCTTTGTATTTGTTTATTTTTATTTTATGTGTATGAATATATTGTCTGCATGTATGTAAATGCACCTGTGTTGTTCAATGTCTACAGAGGTCAGAAGGCGGTGTCAGATCCCCTTGAACTAGAGTTACAGATGGTTGTTATCTGGAGTGTGGGTGCTGAGAATCAAACCCAGTACTCTGCAAGAGCAGCCAGTGCTCTTAACAACTGAGCCATCTCTCTAGCCCCTGCTTTTTTTTTTTTTTTTTAATATGGATTCATGTGTAAGAAGGCATAAAAAAGATGTTTGAAGTATATAGTTGATATCTGCTGATCCACTTGGAATAAAAGGAAGAATGGTTGGCCATTGAGGTGGCTGCTCAGTGGGTGAAAGCGCTTGCCAAGCCTGATGCCCTGAGTTTGATTCTCCAGAGCCTACATGGTGGAAGTGGAGAACTGACTCCCACGAATTGTCCTTTGATCTTCATATGCATGCCTACACATATACACACACAGAAAATAAATAAAATACTTTTTAAAAGAATGCTGACTGTGTTCGATGAGGTAATGTTTTTATCAATCCTGTTTTTTTCACTCTGATCCCTTTTGCGTCCCAGTTCTCCCCCACTGCTTTCACTGTTCTCTACTTATCTAGGGCTACAACTCTGTCTCACTAAGTGACTAAGGTAAGAAATGACTGGGAAGTTGCTATGATTATCTTAGGTTGAGATAGGTAAGTGTTAGAGCTGTTCCTTCTACACCTGAGAAACTAATAATAATCCCAGCACTGGGGAGGCAGAAGCAGGAGGAACATTCAGTTGAGGCCAGCTTGTGCTTCAGAGTGAGACTCTGTCTCAAAACAAACAAACAAAAACCCGAAGCAAGTAATAGGTGGCTCTGTTCTCTTGTTCTTGAAGGCTGCTGTGTCTGGAAATGCTGCTCCTAGGTCTGCCCTCAGCACTCCTTCCTTGTTAGGGAAATTCTCTCACCTCTCTCCTAGAATTGATTGTGTCTGCTCCTGTTCACAGCTTCCCTGGGACTAAATGAAGAACAGAAAGGGTTTCAAAAAGTGGCCTTTGATTTCGCTGCGAGGGAAATGGCTCCAAATATGGCAGATTGGGACCAGAAGGTAGGGGTCTCCTATGGCTAGATATCCAAACAAGTGCCTCATTGGGTGGCTCTTACCTTCCCCTCTCCACAAATTGCTTAGTGTCTCTTCTCCACTCACCAACTCTTAACTGCAAGTAAAAAGACAGATGGTGGGGCTGGAGAGATGGCCTAGCGGTTAAGAGCGCTGACCACTCTTACAGAGGACCCGGGTTCGATCCCCAGCACCCACATGGCGGCTGAGAACCGTCTGAAGCTCCAATTCCAGGAGAACTCCAGTTCCAGGGGAATCCGAGACCCTCTTCTGACCTCCGCAGCATTGCACGACACGGGTGCACAGACCTGCATGCAGACAGTACATTCATACACATACAGAAATAAATAAAATTTAAAAAAAAAAATTAAAAAAAAAAAAAAAAGACAGATGGTGACTTATTCCTTTCATAGGAGTTGTCCCAGATGTCCTATAGATACCAGGGTTTTTTGTTTTTGTTTTTGTTTTTCTAATTGAACAAAAATATAGACATTTCTAAAATTAAGGCAGTTCTATAGAGAATTCTCAATAATGTTGTTCACTGGTGTTCCTGTAAGATGACAAGGCATTTGAGTTAACAGAATTTCTACAGGCTTCCAAATGCAAACATCCTAATCCTTTGATTATCTCCTCTAAAGGAAAGTCAGTCTGGAAACCAGTCTCCAATGACCTTGCTTTCTCTTTGTTTATGTAGGAGCTGTTCCCTGTGGAAGTGATGCGGAAGGCAGCACAGCTGGGCTTTGGGGGTGTCTATGTCCAAACAGATGTTGGTGGGTCTGGACTATCTCGACTTGATACCTCTGTCATCTTTGAAGCCTTGGCTACAGGCTGCACCAGCACCACTGCCTACATAAGCATCCACAAGTGAGCATGCACACCCAAAAGCACAGTGAAGGGCTATGCTCATACGGGCTGATGGGGAAACAGATGAATTGTTGTGTTGGGATGGATTGTCCTTAAGAAACCAAACTGTTGCTAGTACACAGTAGGTCTGCTGCTGTCTGCTGGACTTGATTCTGTTGTCTTGTACATTGCTTAGAGAATCATATCTGCAAGCCACGTCCCCAAATCGAAGTACTGATAGCAATGGATTTCTCCAGTTTTTCTCAAATCTATAAATGAAGCCCCCAGTAATTTGAAAAAGTAACAGGAAAGAACATTTATCTCTGGATTTTAAGGCTCATTTAATCTGAGTAGAAGTAGTAGGAGCATCCGAGTGAAAAATACCTGGGCCTCTGATTGTACCCATTCCACAAATACATTGTAAATTGCTCTCTTCAAGTTGAATCTTTTCATTTGTTTCTTCCCACTTTCTCTTCTGCTTTTCCTCTTTGTTGCCCTTTTTCCCACCCCCACCCCCTAATTTTATGTCTTTATTTCTATCGATGCCTTGTCTGGTTGTACCAAACAGCATGTGTGCCTGGATGATTGATAGCTTTGGAAACGAGGAACAGAGGCACAAATTTTGTCCTTCACTCTGTACCATGGAGAAGTTTGCCTCCTACTGCCTCACTGAACCAGGTATGTTTGGCCTTCCCACAGATATGACCTAGCATGGGCGAGGAAGAGTGTGTGAAGTTAGTGAGCATTCCTCGTCCATGTGCACATGTATTCACTGTTTACTGTGCAGTTAGGCTGTGGAATAGTAAGAGTTCTATACCCTGATATTACAGGTTCCAGAGGCCTTCAGGTCAGAGTTCCTCAGCCGTACACCACTGTTAGCTGGTTCGTTAGGCGAGAGAGAGTGGACTGCTTCATGCAAGCAGTTTTCACCAAGTACCAAGACTTCCTTTGGCCATGTGGATCTTAGAGCAGAGCATGCTGAACTCTGTCAGGAAGATGTCCCAGGACGTGGAATTGTGCTTGACAACCTTGACTTCACTGATTTTCTTCATTCTCTGCTCCCTTTTGGTCCCTCACTCAGGAAGTGGGAGTGATGCGGCATCTCTTTTGACTTCAGCTAAACGACAAGGAGATCAGTATATCCTCAATGGCTCCAAGGTACAAGCATGTGTTCCTAGAGCAATTTGGAACCTGTTCCCACATTTTCTTGGCATCCCTTGGTTACCTGACTCTGAGTTAATGTTCCCATAGGGAGTTTACATGTTGGGAAGAGAATCCCATTGCTTATTTCTTATGATCATATTCTATTTAATTGCACTAATTTTTGTCTCTTTCATATTCTTATCAACTAAATCCTTGATTTTCCAGACACTGCTAGAGCCATTTACCTTTTACCCCCTTTCAGTCTCTGCTATTCCACCTTTGTTTTCTTGTGGCTTTCCCATTTGTCGGGCTAACTCATGAATTCTTTGATCCTCTTTCACCGTCCCCTCCACCCATAGGCCTTTATCAGTGGAGGCGGTGAGTCAGACATCTATGTTGTCATGTGCCGAACAGGAGGATCTGGACCCAAAGGCATCTCGTGCATAGTTGTTGAAAAGGGAACCCCTGGCCTCAGCTTTGGCAAGAAGGAGAAGAAGGTGAGTGGATATTGGGCTTTATGCAACTCAAGTTTTGAGTCTCTGACACCTGTTAGACCAACATCTGCCCTGAGTTCTGAAATAAGTTCACATCGAGTTACCTAGCACATAGGAGAAAACATTGTTATAGAAGTGATACACATCTGAGAAAAAGTACAAATTGTTCTAGCTATTTTTGTAAGGTATTTATTATTGAAATTCTCTTTTCCTGTGTCCACTTTTGTCCTGTACTTCTTCTTTTAAACCATTTTCTCTCTCTCTCTCTCTCTCTCTCTCTCTCTCTCTCTCTTTCTCTCGTATTCATGTGTGTGCACTCCTGTGTATGAAGGCCAGTGGTTGATGTAGTGTTTTCATTGCTCTTTGAGTTTTAAAGGTTTTTTAAAACTGATTTTTATTTTATGTGTATTGAGTGTTTTACCTGCATGTAAGTGCACCCATGGACACAATGCCTGTGAAGGCAGAAGAGAGTAGTGGATCCTCTGAAACCAAGTTATGGGTAGTTGTTAGTCACTGTGTGTGTGCTGGGAACTGATCCCAGGTCCTCTGGAAGAACAGCCAGTGCTCTTACCCACTGAGCCATCTCTAACCTCTCCACTGATTTTTTGAGACAGAGTCTCTTACTGAACCTGGAGCTCACCTGTTCAGCTAGAATGGCTGCTCCACAAGCCCCAGTGATTCTTCTGTTACCAGTTCCCCAGCTGCACCTGATTTCTTTTTTTTTTTTTATTTAATTGTATTTTTTTGTATGTGTATAAATGTACTGTCTGCATGTAGGTTTGTGCACCCACGTCATGCAATGCCGCGGAGGTCAGAAGAGGGTGTCGGATTCCCCTGGAACTGGAGTTAAAGGAGTAAAAGATGGTTCTCACGCCGCCGTGGGTGCTGGGGATTGAACCCAGGTCCTTCTGCAAGAGCAGTGGCACTCTTAACCGCTAGGCCATCTCTCCAGCCCTGCACTGATTTTTTATGTGTATGCTACTATATTAATCTTCAGTCCTTACGCTTGCATGGCAAGCACTTTACTGACTGAGCCATCTCCACAGCCCCTGTCCCATATTTCTTCCTAGCTTTATCATGCTTTATTATCCCATAAATAATCTATAGAAGAGTGTGATGTTGACCAGAAGTCTCAGGAATGTAAAGCATATGAGATACTTTCTTCTCTAAATAAAAGTAAAATAAACCTGACCCTTTGTATCCGTTAAGGTTTTAGTGGCTCCTCTCTTATGTAGTGTAACAGTGTTCAAAGCTGTATGCTGACTGCTAGGAGGACACAGAATTATTAGTCACCTGTAGCCCTGTTTGGGTTTATAAACCATACTGCTTTATGTATGTAAAATCTCTATAGCTAGGCATGGTGGAACAACACATGCAATTCCAAAACAGGAAGATTGCAAGGAGTGAAACGTAGGGTCGGAGGGCCCTGAGGGGTGACACAATAAAGAGAGATCTGCGAGAAGGGGAGATGGGGAAAAAAGATGAAATAAGGTAAAGGCAAAGATAATGAAAACAAAAGAGATTTTAACATAAACACGGTGATATTCGAGCAAAGAAAAAAAGACAAAGAAAAATAGAAGGTTACGTGGAGTTGGGGCATGGAAGAGATATGGTTAAGTGGCGCGAGAGAAAAAGGAGGAGGAGAGAGGCTAGGAAGGAAAGTGGATTGGATTTAAAAAGGAAGAAGAAGAGAGTACGAAGAGGGTCAAGAGCCCGGAGTGGGAAATGAAGAGCATAGGGACATTAAGTATAGGGTTGTGGAAAGAGGGGGAAGGGTGGTGTGGAGGGTTATTTTATGCGTGGTTTTCTTGCTCGCCTTAACTTTATTTTTCATTTCTTTTCGTGTGGGGGAGTGGGCTAGAGGATTCCCAGAAAGAAGGATTTCTGGGACGATCTTTCTCTACGGAATGATTCTTTTAGAAATGTTTTTTTCTGTTCTTTCATTTCTATAGTGTGTGGAAAGAGAGATTTTTCAGGGGCCAGCCCTGTGACATTAGAGGGAGAACTAGACCCTCACCATTGGGCATGACCACACACACCCTTTTTAGTACCGCTGATTTTTGCCGAGGTTGGGGTGGAACTCCCAGCCAACTCGGGCTGTGATCTTCGAAGACTGTGCTGTCCCCGTGGCCAACAGGATTGGTAGTGAGGGCCAGGGCTTTCTCATAGCCATGAAAGGACTGAACGGCGGGAGGGTCTTTTTTCATTCCAAAAGGGGAAAGAAAAGAGAAAAAAATAAACAAAACAGNCAAAATACTCTGACCAAAACCAACTTGGGGAAGAAGGTTTTTTTTTTTTTTTTTATTTTTTATGTGTATGACTGTCTGCATGTAGGTTTGTGCACCCACGTCATGCAATGCCGCGGAGGTCAGAAGAGGGTGTCGGATTCCCCTGGAACTGGAGTTAAAGATGGTTCTCAGCCGCCGTGGGTGCTGGGGATTGAACCCAGGTCCTCTGCAAGAGCGATCGGCACTCTTAACCGCTAGGCCATCTCTCCAGCCCCTGCACCTGATTTTTTATGTGTATGCTATATATTAATCTCAGGTCCTTACGCTTGCATGGCAAGCACTTTACTGACTGAGCCATCTCCACAGCCCCTGTCCCATATTTCTTCCTAGCTTTTATCATGCTTTATTATCCCATAAATAATCTATAGAAAGTGTGATGTTGACCAGAAGTCTCAGGAATGTAAAGCATATGAGATACTTTTCTTCTCTAAATAAAAGTAAAATAAACCTGACCCTTTGTATCCGTTAAGGTTTTAGTGGCTCCTCTCTTATGTAGTGTAACAGTGTTCAAAGCTGTATGCTGACTGCTAGGAGGACACAGAATTATTAGTCACCTGTAGCCCTGTTTGGGTTTATAAACCATACTGCTTTATGTATGTAAAATCTCTATAGCTAGGCATGGTGGAACAACACATGCAATTCCAAAACAGGAAGATTGCAAGTACTAGGTCAGCCTGGGCTGCATAGTGAGTCTCAAAATTATAATAGCAATAGAACAAAGATTTCCCTATTTGCAGAAGCAGAAATAATTCTGTTGTGGCTGGAGTTGTAGTGCGCAAGAAAGAGACTGGAGTATTAATTTAAAAAACAAGTCAACCTGAAATAAGCATCTTTTTGAGTGTTGAGGTTTTTTCTTTTTCTCGTTTTACATTCTTGTGGATCTAAGTTCCAGGGTGCTGGACCCCCATACTTTACAAGTTTCTGTCCACAGGGAAGGCCACCCTGCTTGGGGGATCCTTGGGCAGCCACCCAGTCCCTGATTTTTGCCAGGTGGGGTGGAACTCCCAGCCAACTCGGGCTGTGATCTTCGAAGACTGTGCTGTCCCCGTGGCCAACAGGATTGGTAGTGAGGGCCAGGGCTTTCTCATAGCCATGAAAGGACTGAACGGCGGGAGGATCAACGTTGGTGAGGCCAAGAAGGAGTAGGGGAGGGAGGGCAAGAGCTGGGGGCAGCAATTGCCTTCAGGCTCAGCTGAAGCCTGACTCTCCTCTCAGCATCCTGCTCTCTGGGAGCTGCTCATGCTTCGATTGTCCTGGCTCGAGATCACCTCAAGGTCCGGGAGCAGTTTGGAACACCTCTAGCCAGTAAACAGGTAAGGCCCCAGATGGCTTTTTCCAGGAGGTAGTAACATCAAGTACGAGGGAAGCTAAGTAAATTCTTTAGAACCAGGGTTATAGTAACCGTTTGTGTAGGTAGCAGGAGACTTTGAAGCACTTAGAAAAAGCACCTCATTCCAGATGTCTCTGTGTGTGTGTTTGCTCTCTTCTGTACATGTTAGAGGATAACTCTCAGGAGTTTGTTCTCTTCTGCTGCCTATGAGATCTAGGGATTGAACTCAGGTTGTCAGGCCTGTGTACAAGTGCTTCAACCTGCTGAGCCGGCTCACCAACCCAAGATGTCCTCTTGGTGGTTCCCAGTAAGTCCCATACAAGCTTGTCTAAACCCTTGTGTCTTACCTGCTTCCCTTCTCTCTTGTGGCTGCAGTACCTGCAGTTCAAGTTGGCAGATATGGCCACAAGGCTGGTTGCTGCGAGGCTGATGATCCGTACTGCAGCAGTGGCGTTACAGGAGGAACGGGAAGATGCAGTAGCCCTGTGCTCCATGGCCAAGCTCTTTGCTACAGAGGAATGCTTTGCTGTAAGAAATGAGCCCCCTGGGCCTCCTGAGACAAATAAGGATCAGCTGCTAGGTTCAGGGTGTTGAGAGATACAAGCCAACTCTGGGACCCTACCCTCTGCTGAAGGAATCACTTTGCAACCTACTAGTGTAAATTAACTTGTGAGAGGCCTCCATGGGAAGTCTTCCACCTGGCCTTTTAGCCTGCTATTAAATGCTTCACTGTGGCTGTCTCCGTGGTGTGTTCTGGATTAGGTACATCTTTGCAAGATTCAAAGCAGCCCAATTGCTCCTATCCCAAATTTTGCACCAATTGCCGTGTTTATTCTGTCAAGGGCAAAGGTGTTTCCACATTGAGACTGCTTTGCCACCAGATGGTATCTGAGCTTCACGTAATACAGAGTGCTTATAACGTAGCTTTGCTCCCTGGACAGATTAAATGAGAAAAGCAGGGGCTTTGCCTTATCTGAGTGACGGGAACTGACAAGTTCAGTAGGTAGACTTCCTTTGTGACTGACCATTTAGAATCCGGAGATCCTCTTTGGGGCTTGAATCCCTATCTGGCTATTGGTTCTTCTTCTGTCAGGTGGGGGTAGGTGGGTAAGGAAGTCAGGAACTCCACAATCTTCCTGGACACATAGGTATCCACACCCTGTCTCCTACCAGATCTGTAACGAGGCTCTGCAGATGCATGGGGGCTATGGCTACCTGAAGGATTATGCTGTTCAGCAGTATATGCGGGACTCCAGGGTCCATCAAATCCTAGAAGGTAAAACTTGCCAGAGGTTCTTCTCTTGCACTTTGAGCAGTACAGTTACATGCCTTCTCCAACCCCTCTCAATGCCTCCATGCTGGCTACTCCTCCGGATCTTGCTCAGCTTTGGTTCTTTTTCCACCTCCCTTCCTCAACCCTGCTCAGGAAGTGGATTGATGCTACATTAGAAAGAGCAAAGGTAGGGAGCCAGGAGACTGCTTTGTCCTCAAAGGGAAAGCATCAAATTGCTCCACTTCTTTTTGTAGATTTCAGAGAAGGCTCAAACTGAGCTAGCTATGTATGAGAAGTCTTTTTGAAAAACGCACTAGTGGCTATTCTCTACTGTTACAAAGAGCTTGGTTCTTAGGGATCCCAAAACTTCTAAAAAGTGATTTATCAGTCACATTGTCTAAATGTTATCTGTATCAGTATTGTGAGTATTAGTATACTGTTCAGTAAAATTGTTAGTTTGGGGGGCTGGAGAGATAGCCTAGCGGTTAAGAGCACCGACGCTCTTGCAGAGGACCCGGGTTCGATCCCCAGCACCCACATGGCGGCTAAGAACCGTCTGTAACTCCAATTCCAGGAGAACTCCAGTTCCAGGGGAATCTGAGACCCTCTTCTGACCTCCGCGGCATTGCACGACACGGGTGCACAGACCTGCATGCAAACAATACATTCATACACAAAAAAAAAAAAAATTGTTAGTTTGGCCAGGCATAGCGGCGCATGCCTTTGATCCCAGCACTTGGGAGGCAGAGGCAGGCAGATCTCTGAGTGAGTTCCAGGCTATTTGGGGCTCAGGGAGACCCTGTCTCAAAAAGACCAAAAAAAAAAAAATTGTTGGTTTGTGGGCTTCGTTAGCTACAAGCTTTCTATCAGGGAACCATGTAAGCTGTCAGGTAAAGAGCTGGGCTTCTACTCTGTAATCAGGGCAAGTCTGGAGGAGATTCCTCTTCCATCTGGTATAGGCAGCTGGGGCTGTTATACTCCAAAAATCTGTGGGACAGAGGCTTCTCTTGTGCCTTTTCAGTAAAAGAGCATAGGAGTATTTTACTGGAGTCAAAGAAGACTGCAAGGATTTGCCTCCCTACCCTCAGAGGATCTATGTTATTACCTGAGTGGGCATACAGAATCTTCTGGAAGACTTACTAAAACATTGTTTGCCTGTTCTAGAGTTTCTGCTCCATTGGGCTAATGAAGGCAGTAGCTACCAGTGTAGAAACCATGCTTTGAACCCTACTGTCCTGTGTCTGAATTGTAATTCTTTTTTTTTCTAGACATAATCTCACTATGTAGCCCTGGCTGGCCTAGAACTTGCTGTGTAGACCTCGAACCCACAGATATCTTCCTGCTTCTGCCTCTAAGTGCTAGAATTGAAGGAACAAGCCATCATGTTCAGCCTGAATCATAATTCTAAAGGTCCCCTTTCTACTGCACACTTTAGCAATAATACATGCTTATTTGCTTCAATCTCTAATACTGAAGTTCAGCTTCCCCGAGTTTTATGAGTGTAGGAAATGTCACCTTTTTCTAAAGATTCTGTCTTTTATTTTTATTTATTTTTTTACTTTTTTATTTTTTTGTCTTTTTGAGACAGGGTCTCCGCAGAGCTCCAGCTGGTCTGGAACTCACTCTGTAGACCAGGCTGGCTTTGAACTCAGAGATCCGCCTGCCTCTTCCTCCTGAGTGCTAGGATTAAAGGTGTGTGTCACCACGCCCTGCCAAGATCCTGTCTTTTAAAATTGCTGTGTTAAAAGTGAGGAAAGGCTCCAAAAACACTTAAAAAAAAAAAAAAAAAACACCTAGAGGGGAAGAAATATATGAGAAAAGGCTGGGCGTGGTGGCACACGCCTTCAATATCTGATCTCTGAGTTCCAGGCCAGCTGGGGCTACAGAGATGCCCTTTCTCAAAAAGACAAAAAAAAAAAGAGAGAAAAACCAGATTGATTTATTTCAGATCCTGGGGTCACTACCTTAGAAGACTAGGAGCACTGGCCTCTTTGTCACTTTGTTTCATCATGGGCTGTAGCATAATATGAATGTTTGGATTTGATTTTACTTCAGATTGTGTGATTATGCAATCTTTAAGGGATTTAATGTTTTGCATTATACTAAGGCCATGTTAAAATTGAAACAAGCAATTGTCCCTTCCTTTTGAAGAAAATGCTTTATTTTATATTTCAGTGTTCTGATTACCAGATATATATATATATTTGAAACTATATAAAATGTGAAAAAGCAAAGAAAAAATATCACTCATGTTTCTACATCCAGGATTGCTACTTACACATTCTCCGTCAAGCTTCTCTTTATCCTTTCACAGGTGCTGTTCTTTAAGAATTAGTTATACCGCCTTTAGTCCTAGCACTTGGGAGGCAGAGGCAGGTGGATCTCTGTGAGTTCAAGTCCAGCCTGGTCTACAGAGTGAGCTCCAGGCCAGCTGGGACTAAAGGGAGACCCTGTCTCAAAAATACCAAAAAAAAAAAAAAAAAGAATTAGTTATACTATTTTGTTTTACCCTTTTAAATTAACAAACATATTCATTATTAGAAGATAATCACCAGAGGTG
Organism: Rhizomys pruinosus; assembly: GCA_009823505.1. Lineage (NCBI taxonomy): Eukaryota > Metazoa > Chordata > Mammalia > Rodentia > Spalacidae > Rhizomys > Rhizomys pruinosus. The sequence goes on along the minus strand of VZQC01002030.1, from coordinate 2,016,348 downwards.
TATGAAAAATGTAAATAAGCTGGGCACAGTAGTGCACACCTTTAATCCCAGCACTTGGGAGGCCAAGGCAGGCTGATCTCTGATCTCTGTGAGTTCAAGGCCAATGGTCTACATGAGAGTTCCAGGCCAGCTGGGGCTGCAGGAAGACCCTGTCTCAAAAAGACAAAAAAAAAAAAAGTAAATATTATCCCAGATGACTGGCAAAATGGCTTAGTGGGTAAAGGCATATGTTGCCAAGCCTGACTCAAGTTTCGTCCTCAGGACCCACATGGTAAAAGGAAAGAACCAGTTGTCCTCTGACTTCCTGAGTATGCTGTATTATGAATGCACCAACACACACACACATGTAAAATAAATAAATCAAAATAGAATTTAAAAAGCCTAAAATGTATAAATAATTCTGGGTGTGGTAGTATACACCTGTAATCTCAACCCTGGAGAAATGGAAGCAGTATAATCAAGACTTCAAGGTCATCTTTAGCTACATAACAATTCCAAGGACAGCCTGAGACGCTGTCTCTAAAACAAAACAACCTCAGATATAAATACTATTTCTCACTTCCTGACATTTTTCTCTTATTAAGAAGCTAAAAGCAGCCGGGCGTGGTGTCACATGCCTTTAATCCTAGCACTTGGGAGGCAGAGGCAGGTGGATCTTTGTGAGTTCAAGGCCAGCCTGGTCTACAAAGTTCCAGGACAGCTGTGACTACAAGGAGACCCTGTCTCGAAAAGACCAAAAATAAATAAATAAATAAATAAATGAATGAATAAATAAATAAATAAAAAGATAAAAGCAACAATTATAACTTAAATCCATGACTACCCTGTTTTTCTTTCAGGTAGCAATGAAGTCATGAGAATGCTGATCTCACGGAGCTTGCTACAGGACTAGCACCCGCACTGGCCTGTTCAGTTACAAATGGATCATGAAGTAAATTGAAGGACTGAGCTCTTCCAGTATGCGTCTTGAGCTGTCTGTTGACAACAGTGTTGTTTCTAAGATAGGAACAGGGTTCTCAATAGAACTGGAATTGCTGCCCTGATGAGCCATGTCGCAAAAAGCCCTACCACCTTGTTTTTAATTCTAGAATTCTAGAAAGATAAGCAGTGAATATTTAATACCGAAGTCTTAGCTTGGCTCCAATTCTCTGCATTCTTTTGATCCTGGGGGTCTGGTTATTTCAATGAAGCTTTTCCTGATTATTGATGCAGAGTATTGAGGTGAGGGCAGGTCTGTTTCAGTTCAGCAGTGGCAGTGTCTCAGGACAGCTCTCCTTTGAAATCAAATCATGATGAAATGAATATTGAGGAAACTTCTACTTTATGCTTTAGGGTTCACCTTCACTTCTGAACCATCTAAATAAAAATCAAGGGCTAAGATTATTTGAAACTTTGAGTATGTGGTAGTGGATTTTTATATGGGTTTTGGTTTCCTTTAGAGTTGCTTCTCAATTTTTAAGTACTTTTAATCATTGGTAGGAAAAAATCTACCCCTTTCTATCTACTTTAGCTAAAGTTGGTTTTTATCTTTTAAGTAAGCCTTACAACTTAAAGATTTTTTTCTCCAATTTTTTATTTTTATTTTTTTAACAATAAGTAATAAGTTATGAGTACAAGCATCCTTCATGTAAAAAAAATTTGCAAGCAGTTGTGCCCAAACCCACACAGCCCAAGTCTCCCACTATCCAGCTGGTAGGCTTATATGTACAATCATGTTGATCAAATAAGTGTCCAGACTATGTTGCTGTAGTTTCACCATTCACCCCAATCCCAGCCCTTACATTCTACCGTGCCCCCTCTTCCGCAGATTGTTCCCTAGGCTTAGAAAAGGGGCACAGGTGGACGAGAAGCAAAACAGTCTACTTTCTCTGGAGATGTCGTTTTGGACTCTGATCAGTTCTAGCTGTTTCCTTTCATAGGTTGACAGTTTGTTCAGGAATAACCTTTCAATCCTACTAATGAAGCACAAGCAGTTAGATATATAGGTATTTAAACAGTACTAATTATTATGGTAGGTTACTTTGGTATAGACACAGATGTTTGGATGGTATGCTAATCCATGAATTATATTTTTTCTATAAAAGATGACAAGGTCTTACTGTGGCTTATAACTTCTCCTAACCACTAGAGGATGTAAGCTTGTGGCGTCAGCCGTGAATTATTCCTCCAAGGAGAGAGCTAATAGCCAATTAGATTTGGGATGTACAGACATGTGGCTGCCACTGCTGCACAGTATTTCCAGGCAGGTGAAGTGTAGCTGATGCTGACGGAGGAGTCTTGCTTCACTCAAGGAGACCAGTATTTGCTTTATTGGTTTAGTGGCCTTTGGTAGCACTCTCTGGTATTCCAGAGACCAACTGTACACTTGCAAGTGTATTCTCAATACATCTTTCCCATGCTTGCATCAGGTCTTTGACACCAGGGCCTTACCGCCTCTCTTCTGGCAGGTATCCCAGTTTACAGCCAAGAAGCCTTTACCTTTTGAGGGGGCTTGGATCCCCTGGCCAACATCTCCTTGGCAGAATAATCCATTGCTGATATCAGAGCTCTCTTGTATTAATATATTTTGCTTAAATGCACAGCTTGAAAAGACTTTAATATTATATTTGGCTCTGAATAGAGAATAATCCTTTTCACATTTCCTATGTCTATTAGTCAATTAAAGAAAGCAGTTATTAAAAAAAAAAAAGCCAGGCGTGGTGGCGCATGCCTTTAATTCTAGCACTCAGGAGGCAGAGGCAGGCAGATCTTTGTGAGTTCAAGGCCAGCCTGATCTACAGAGTGAGTTCCAGGACAGCTGGGGCTACAGGGAGACCCTGTCTCAAAAAAGCCAAAACAAAAAACAAAACAAACAAAAAAAAAACGAGTGGATAGAGAAAATGTGGTATATGTACACAATGGAGTTCTATGCAGCAGTAAAGAAAGACAACATCAGGCTGGAGAGATAGCCTAGTGGTTAAGAGCACCGACTGCTCTTGGAGAGGACTGAGGTTCAATCCCCAGCACCCACATGGCAGCTAAGAACCATCTGTAACTCAAATTCCAGGAGAACTCCAGTTCCAGGGGAATCCGACACCCTCTTCTGACCTCTGAGGCATTGCACGACACAGGTGCACAGACGTAAATGCAGACAGTACATTCATACACATACAAAAATAAATAAAATTAAAAAAAAAAAGACAACATCATGAACTTTGCAGGTAAATGAATGGAGCTAGAAGATATTATATTACGTGAAGTAACACAGTCCCAGAAAAACAAACAACAAATGGTATCCCTCATCTGTGGATGCTAGCACCAATAACCCAGTTATAAATATTTCTTGTGGAGAGGGATGCATATTAAAAGAACAACAACAGAAAGACTGCATTAGAAAACTGAAATGGTGAATCGGGAGGGGTGGGAGGGGCGGGAGAAGGACACGGGTATATATTCAATTAATGTAGAATTGTAATTGCCGGAGGTCAACAAGAATAATCATCCAATTTGTGGATAAATTTTCCCAGACTCTGTCTACAAAGGTATGTGGTGTGTTTAGACCTTATGAAAAGTAAATATGGTATAAAAATTTAACATCGGTTTAATTAAAGGTCGAGTAAAAAAGTATTTTAATAATAAATAATAAAAGAAATAATAAATAAATAAATAATAAAACAGTCATGATAGAGGAAATATAAAATTATTGGTTGTCCACATTTGTTTTACTTAAAACTGTATATAATAAACTTTTGGGATTGACACATACAAATGTTCTCTATAATTTTCTGCTGTAGCAGAAGTCATGCGGTATCATCTTGTAGAATAATCTCTTATGAGATTACCTGTGAAGGATAAGTTAACATTAAAAAGGTAAAGTTTGGGGAAAAAAAAGGGGCCTGGAGAGAGTGGCCGGAAGATGGTTAAGAGAGGGCCCGACCGCTGCTTGCAATAGGACCCGGGTTTCGATCCCAGCCCCACGAATGGCGGCCAAGAACCAGTCTGAAGCCATTCCAATCCAGGAGAACTCTCGCCAGGTTCCATTGGGAGGAGTCCTGACACCCTCTTCGGACATGCCGCAGCAGAGTGCACGAAGTGGGTGCACAGACTTGCACATGCAGACATTACATTCAGTGACACATAAAACAGAAAGTAATAAAATTAAAACAAAATAAAAAATTAAGTGTTGCTTCTTACCCACAGCTACCACAGCAAAGTCACCGACAACGATCTTGGTAAGAAAATAGGATTTGAATGAAATCGTGCACAATTGATTCCAGCCCTAAGGAGATGATGTTAATACAACGGTCCAAACCTTTTGAGAAACTTGTGGGAATCAAAAAACAAAACCTAAATACAACAAAGAGGGGATACAGATATATTGGAAACCTTTTTGTCAAAGCTTTGTAATCAAAGTTTTTTTTTTTTTTGTTTTTTTTTTTTTGGTTTTTTGAGACAAAGGAGGTATCTAACCTGTAAGCCCAGCTTTCCTGGAACTTGCAGGCTCTATAGACCAGGCTAGCATTGAACTCACGGAAAAGATCTCCTGCATCGCCATCCCAGAGTGCTGAGGAAAAGTAAAATTCGTTGCAAACACCATGCTGGACTCCTGCAATTCAATCTTAAAACTAACTAACTGTCCTGAACGTCAACTCTATAAGACGCAGGCCTTGAGGACTTGAACTCACAAAAGATCCTGCCTCTCTGCCTGTCCCAAGTGCTAGGATTAAAGACGTGGTGTGCCACCACGCCTGGCTCCTAAAACGGCAATTCAAATCTAAAACTAACTACAGGAAAAAGATTTGTATGTTCCAACAGTCAAAATGTCACGGCAACTTAACAGCTGAGAAAGAAAAGTTACAACTCTGCATTGTGTATGCTGTAGCAGGAAGTGCAGCAAAAACTCTGTGGCCCATCTGGTAACATTGACAAAGTAAGAAAAGCCTCCGCCATGCTCCTCCCTCACAAACCACCTCTAATATGCTCCGACTTTTACCACTATTTAAATAGTCCGTAACAGAAAACTTACCTTCTAGTAGTTCCCTCGAAGTTATTAATCCGACAGACTTTACTTACCGCCCCGAGTCCATAAGACAGGAGAATATGACGTGGGATGATGAGGTCAGTCTCTAACTGTAAATTGGAGCAACTGCTATAGAGGTAATCTCGGTATAAAACATAGTAAACTGGCCTTCTTTAATGGACAAAAAATATAGAACATAGGAAAGGTGAAAAGAATTATTCGCTATTCAGAACCAAATAGGTGATACGAAATTCTCCCTAAGGCGGTAGAATGCACTTAAAGCAACATATGTTTAGATACAATAAGAGAACCTCTGACTAGTCGAAACAAGCAATGGATTAAGATCTCCAATGAGATGTAAATGGCCAGGGTAAACCGAAGCCCCCCCCAACACACAAAAGGATAAAAGGCTAATTCTTGCCTGTAAACTGGGATAGGCCCCTTTGGCAAGGAGAGAGGCGATAAGGCCCTGCTGTCAAAGACCTGATGTAAGCATGGGAAAGATGCATTGAGACTGCACTTGCAAGTGTACAGTTGGTCTCTGGAATACCAGAGGCCACTAAACCAATAAAGCAAATAGTGGTCTGCTTGAGTCAAGCAAGACTCCTCCATCAGCACCAGCTACACCTCACCTGCCTAGAAATACTTTGCAGTGGCAGCCATATGCCTGTACATCCCAAATCTAATTGGCTATTAGCTCTCTCCTTGGAGGAATAACCCATGGCTGATGCCACAAGCTTACATCCTCTAGTGGTTAGAGATGCTATAAGCCACAGTAAGACCCTGTCATAAATTTTACAGAAAAAAACGTAATTCATGGATTAGCATACCATCCAAATATCTGTGTCTATACCAAAGTAACCTACTGTAACAATTAGTACTGTTTAAATACCTATATATCTAATTGCTTGTGCTTCATTAGTAGGATTGAAAGGTTATTCCTGGACAAACTGTCAACCCATGAAAGGAAATAGCCAGAACTGACCAGAGTCCAAAACAACAGCTCCAGAGAAAATAGAATGTTTTGCTTCTCATCCACCTGTGCCCTTTTCTAAGCCTAGGGAACAATCTGCACAAGAAGGGCCATGGTAGAATGTAAGGGCTGGGATTGGGGTGAATGGTGAAAGTACAGCAATATAGTCTGGACTCTTATTTGATCAACCTTACTGAACATACAAGCCCCCCCAGCTGGATGGTGGGATCCTTGGGCTGTGTGGGTTTGGGCACTGCTTGCAAATTGGTTTTACATGAAGAATGCTTGTACTCATAAATTATTACTTATTGTTAAAAAATGAAAAAAGAAGTAATAATAAATAAATAAATAATTTTTAAAAAGAAAGCAGTTATACCAGTTTTGTAAGAGATTACCTCTGTAACAGTTGGCTCTAAGTTACAGTTAGAGAATTACTTCATTACCATCATGTATTCATTCTGTGAAAAGGAGATAAGATGTAGTATAGCCAGTATGCTGAGAATTATGCATTCGCAGAGCTTGTCCCTCATCAACCTAACCTGCCCTAGGCAGGTGAGACCATACAAGCAGTGTTGCAGACCTGGACCAATCAGAAGACTACAAGAGGAGAGCCGGAATGCAAACAGTACATAACCCTTAACCCTGCCCCCAATAAACGAATCCACAACAGCTCACCCTCTGTCTGCATTCACCCGATTCCCAGGGTCTGTGTTTTGACTCTGCGCTTCTCACCCCCATTCCTTCTTTGGTCGGACCCCAAAATTCCCCAGCAGGCCTGGGGGATTGTCAACATCTGCCACCCAACATTGGTTTTTCGCCCCACCCACCCACCTGTGCTGGCGAGGCACCCCCTTCCTTGATTGGTGAGTAGGCCCCATTCTGTGTTCTTTGTCCTTTTGGCCATCGTTAGGGTGAGCGCCTGTCCCCCACCCGGCCTCCCCCACAGACCCCTCTCCTCCCTTACCATTTCCTGCCCTCGTGGATAATATTCCTCCCCACATTCGGGAGCCATGGACGGCTGCCCCGCTCCTCCAGACCCGTGGCCTTAAAATGAAATCCCGGGACTTGGATTCATTTGGGAGGAGGCCGTTTGCATTGCCTCTCCTCGACATAATTGCAAACCTTAAGGGCACCTCTGCAAAGGATGTTCTGTGTGAGCATAACTCAGCCTGCCACAAGAACACTGAGGAGAAGGCCCTGCCCTGTGTCCCTGACTTTCACCAGGACGAGGAAGGTCCCCCCCCCCCATCCCAACCCTCCCAAACTCCCTTCAGCTGCCCCTGCTAGAGATACTCATTTGCCCCCGACAAATATACCCTTGGAGGGGGCCCCAGGAAGCTCTCTCCCACCAGAGGGACTGGAGACGTCTCGTTCGGCTGGCTGTGTCTTTTGGGTAAGAAAGAGTTCAATTCTTTTTTCTTTATACTTAAACTCAAGTTTCTGGTCGGGGCTCTCAGTTAGGAGAGCGCGAAGATGGGGGACGCCCTAACTCTCCACTGGTAAAGTGCGAACATGGGGTTCACCTCAGTGATTTGGAATCCAGGCAAAGGATCTGGATTTTTTGTTCTGGGGCCGACAAGGCTCCGTGCACGCAGAGTTTCATCTCTTTGTCTAGCTATGTCTTGTGTTTATGATAACTGTTCTTCCATGTGTCTAAGTGTGCGTCTAAGTTTTTATGTGTGTTTGTAAATCGGTAATTATAATTGTCTCATGTTGGTTCTGTCAAAGTGGCCACTTCAAGTTTCAATCCTTTAAAGTGCACAGAACCATTCATTTTGGCATGCCAGACTAGATATGCACCTGCAAACTTTAAAAATTGATATTTGGTCTGGAGAGATGGCCTAGCGGTTAAGAGCGCCGACTGCTCTTACAGAGGAACCGGGTTCGATCCCCAGCACCCACATGGTGGCCGAGAACCGTCTGAAACTCCAATTCCAGGAGAACTCCAGTTCCAGGGGAATCCGACACCCTCTTCTGACCTCCGTGGCATTGCACGACACGGGTGCACAGACCTGCCTGCAGACAGTACATTGATACACATACAGAAATAAATAAAAAATAAATAAATAAAATAAAATAAAAATTGATATTTAAAAATGCATTTAAAAGGCCTAAAATTTGGTTTGTGTCTGTTTTCAAAGGGGATTGTTTGAGGTAACTTGCTTGCTTTGGAATTATTTGCTTTCTTTTGAGACTTCTTCAGGCCAGATTCTCTGATTTAACATTAACTAGCCTTCAGACTGGGAAGTAATTTTCAGACTGGGTGTGGTGGCACACACCTTTAATCCCAGTCCTTGGGAGGCTGAGGCAGGCAGTTCTTTGAGAGATCAAGGTCAGCCCAGCTGGTCTGGTTTGGTGAGTTTCCTCCACCCAGTTGCTATCTCAAAGGACCAGAGATAATCTGCCTCTTACAAGCTAGTAAAATTTGCATCAGCAGTTAGTCAAGAATCCTGGTCTGGCTTGGGAGGAGGTCTTTAGAGCTTGGGGAATTCCTGAGCTCTCTGGAGTGCCCACGTGGCAAGCTTTCCTTCTCTGTTAGAGACCAATTCGGGGGTCTGGCACCTGGATCGGTGGGGAGCTGCATGGCTTCCAGGGGCACATTATAGGCTCTTGCCTCCAAGGAGTGAGGGAGAGCAGTCTGAACAGCTTTTGGGCTCTGTTACATTTCAACAAGAATTTTTGAGCCTGTTTCCCTCCCTCCCTTCCTCCTCATGGGAAGAAAAGGGACCTCTCTGGGTCTGCACCCTCCTTGCTGATCTGGCTGGTAGACTGTGTGTTTGTGTTGAGGCAGAGTTGGTCTCAGAGAACTGGGTGAATCAAATTCATGAAAACTGTACTTCACTCCATGCTTTTAGTCTCCTAGCCGGGTTGTGGTGGTGCATGCATTTAATCCTAATGCTTGGGAGGCACAGGCAGGCAGATCTTTGTGAGTTCAAAGCCAGCCTGATCTCTAGGACCGCCAGAACTACAGGGAGACCCTGTCTCAAAAAAGAAAAAAAAAATTATTGTGATTACTTTAAGATGATAGGGCAGCCATCTTGCCCCAGGCTCCTGATGTTTTGAATGTATGTATGTGTTTGAGTCTTTTTAAACTATGGAAGCTCAGTTCAGCTTATGGATAAGAACCTGTTTGGATGGTGTAAGTGCCTTAAGCCCCCATACTTAGTAAAATCTTATTCTGACATGCCTAATCAGAAATATAAATATTTTAGTGGTATAACTTGGGTACTCTAACAAAACAAAACAAAAATCTTTCCAAACTCTCTTCAAGCACTCGGGAGGCAAAGGCATGTGGATATCTTGGTCTGGTTTGGGTGGAGAACTGATACTAGAATGGCCTGCTGGCCCAGCCCTGTTTCTTGCCTCCAGGATGGGAGAACTACTCTTCCTGGGGTAGCTAATGGGCTTTATTGTGTTTCCTATCTGTTTCCCCCAACCCCTTCCTCGACATAGGAAGCAAACATACCTCCCTGGGTTTGAACTGGTGTCCCGCTGGTCTGCTGGTCTGGCCACTCCTGGAAGTTCCCCAGCCAGGTATGTTGGGCCACACCTTTAATCCTAGTGTTATGCCCTGAATGCTTTAAAGCCAGGGCTGCTCCCGTACCTGGCACAGCAGGACTGGGGAGAGCCCCGAGGCTCTGTACAGGCACTCATTTTAAAGGGAAAGATCACAAGCCGGGGGTTTCCAAGCCTTGGCCTTACGGGATTGGTGGGCTTGTAAGAGCCTGAGGGCGGGGGGGGGCGGTGAAGGGGGACAGGATTCATGGTATGTTTCCCAGGATTGTTGGGTTGTCAGAGACATATAGTTCCTGGGATTGTTGGGTTATGAGAACATAACCCAACAATCTGGGTTTTACACTGACTACCTGCAACTGCTATTTCAAAAAACATGTCTATCCTGCTCCCTACATAGTCTTCTTGCAGCTTGTGGGAACATGCTTATCTGGTCCCTGTAACAGTTATCTCAGAAGCCTGATCCTTACACAATCTTCCTGCAGAACTTTTATGGTAGGTGGCAGTTCTCCCTTTTGTCTAGGATGGAGACTTTGGTATGGTCAGCAAATAGGTTTTTAAGTCGTTGCCCTTCATTAGCATGCCTTTAATCCTAGCACAGCCAAGGTCTTATTAGGTGTAGAAATCATTACTGTAGAATTTCTGATTCAGAAACTAGTAGCTGACCCAATTTAATCCTAAATTAAAAATAGGAAAATTTGCCTCCCAGCTAGACGACCTCAGTGCTGTATAAATTGTGAAGATTAAACTGTTATGTTGACTGTTATAAACTTAAGAGTCATAGGTTACTCTGATTTAAGTTTCATCTGTAATTTAGAGTTTTCATCAAGGTGCTGAGATTTGGGGTTTGAAACTAGTCAAACATTTGTTTTATGGAGCTGTTTAAATGAATAGGCTTGTATCTAATGCTAATGATTTACTTGCTTGTCAAGTTGATTCACAAGTAAACTGTCATGTGAGCTAAAACTGCTAAATTACACTATGGTCCTTGGTCCTTATATTTTAAGTTCATTTTAAGGAATAACCACTTCTGTTCTAGGGTGTGTCAGGGTGTGAGCTCCAGAAGCCCATTGAAATGCAGAGACACCTAAGACCAGAGGTCCAAAACCTGCTCTACAGGCATGGCCTTTGGTTATGCTAAAGCAGGCCACCCCCGATTACTCAGGAATCTTCCACCTCGCCCCTCACCCTTCGGAAGCCAGATTCCAGACTCCGACCCACCCCTACTCCCCCTGAATCCCATCTCCACCTTCTCCCTTAAATTCCCAAGCCAGACGCCATTCTGGGCTTGGCTCCTTCTCTCCCCTAAGCCTAGCCCCGGCTACTCTGAATTAAACTTTGCTCCGAAGAACTCAGACCTCGTGGCTTTTCATTCCGGGGGGAGCGCGCCATAACCTTACAGGGTGCAGTTTATTTCCACACGTTACACCTATGGGGACATTTGCCAGGCCTAGGTAAAATACCTCTAAGCACTCAAAGAAAATTGGTCATTCAGAACCTGCTCCCAAGCTGGCATGAACATCTCACAGTTTATACTAGTGTATTTGAGATAACTGTCCCATCTCATTACATGGAAAATAAGTATTAAATCTGTAAAATAAGTATTAAATAAGTAGTAAATCTGCACAATTAAGGGTTAATCTGTTTATAAATGCTATGTCTCTGGTCTACAGAGTGAGTTCCAGAATAGCTGGGCCTACAAGGAGACCCTGTCTCAAAAAGACAAAAAAAAATAATAATAAAGCTATGTCTCATGGTAATAAAAGGATATAAAAAGGTGGAAATATCAAAAAGGTATTTTTAATAAGGATTTATGTGAAGATGATGAAAAAGTTTATGCAAGTGATAAAAGTCTGAGGAGATTTGTTGTGATGGGTAAAAAGGACACTATATAAATAAACTTAAATTTGTAAGGTTCAGTCTAGTTTAAAAATCAAAATGTATATCTAGTAAATTGGTATAAACACTCAAGCTAGTTTACTAGTGGCCTGAATATGATTGTGAATGCATAGAGTTGTTAATTTTCAGTCCTCTCCTGGCTTGAACCTGACTTCCTGTTACAGGTTTGGATTAAATGGGCACAGGCAAATGTTGGATTACCTATGGCTACTGAAAATGTACTTTATGTTTCTTGCAAGAGTTGCTTTGATATTTCCTTTAACCTAACCGGATAATTTGGCTCAAAAGGCTAGATTCTATCTTCCTAAACCAGCCACATGCAGTCCAAAAGAAGACAGTTTGGATGGACTTGGTAATCCTTATGAGTTTATTTCCTGTCTTTTGGTATGTGTTAAAACTCCTGTCATTCTGGGAAAACTATAAATCAGGATAAAGGGTCTGAAAAAGAAAAGGATTGTTCCCATTTGTAGTAATTGTAGTGAACAGTTTTACATTTAAAATAAGCCTGAAATTGTTTAATTCAATCTTGCGGGTTATGCCTGCTTAACATATGGTGTTAAGTCCCTCCTCCAGTCAGTATTATACAAGGCTGCTTGAACTTTTGTCCAAGCCCTGTCTAGAATATTATACAGTAATTAAAGGTGTTAGGCTGGTGTAACTTAGCCTTTCTGTATGGATAACCACCATACATAATCCCCATGCCAATTTGGCCGAAAACAAAAGTTGGTTAATCTGGGCTAACTGTATGGACCAAGAGAAAAGTATAACCAAAAAAAAAAGTAATCATTATATTTCCTTTAAAGTCTGAGAGATTGTGCCTCCAAACACTAGATTTTAAGTCATTTAAAGTCATATGAGATTTGTTCTTACCAAATAACAAAGTTTCTTCTCTCTATTTAAGCAACTACCTAAGGGAAAACTCACACCCACCGTGACTATTGAAATTTCCTGGAAAGCAGATGCTAAGTACAGACACCACATGGACAAATGAACAAAAGAAGAAGCCCAATAATAGATGCTTCAGAACCCCTGGTTGAGAAATTCTAATGGACTTTGAAGTTTTTTTTTTTTTTTTTAATTCACCCTGTTCCTCTCTTGGTTCCCTGCATAGAAAATGTACCTAGCTACTCTTGCCTTCACAGGCTCTAGTCAAGGGTTTTGTTCTCTCTATAACTATACTTTTTGGGGTCTTTCAGGTAGATCCACTGAGCAGGGGTATCCCAGTCGCCACTTCCTATGCCCCCTTTCAGCATGGAAGAAGTCAGAGCGGTCGGCGCCCCGATTCCCTCTTGGCAATTGGGGTAATCTCCTCAGAGGGTAATGTGATAAAAGTAGGAGCTAAAAATTGGCTAGGCAGTTTAGGGTAAAGAGCCCCCCCACCCCAGCCCAAAGAGCTGGTTTCTTTCTCAGCTGAGAGCTGAGGACTTCCTGGATCTGCCAGTGCACTATTTAAACTGTTGATCTCTTCTTGGTTGAGCTTTGGTGATTCCTAGGATTTCAGATATTCATCCATTTCTTCTAGGTTTTCAAACTTAGTATAGGTTTTTGAAGTATTCCCATATGGTTGTCTGGATCTTTTCATTGTTTGTTGTGATATTTCCTCTTTCATCACAGATTCTATTGATTTGGAGGTATTCCTTCTTTCTTTTGGTTAACTGGCCTAGAGGTCTGTCTATCTTATTTATTCTCTCAAAGAACCAAATTGGATTCATTGATTTTTTTTGTATAGTTCTTTTTTTGTTTCTATTTCATTTATCTCTGCTCTGATTTTTGTTATTTCTTCTTGTCTGCTGCATTTAGGGTTCATTGCTGTTGTCTCTCAAGTATTTTTAGCTGCAGTATTAGATTGTTCACTTGTGCTCTTTCTGTTTTTTTGATGTAGGCATTTAGGGCTATAAACTTCCCTCTTAGAATTGCTTTTAAAGTGTCCTATAGGTTTTGTTGTGTTGTATTATCTTTGTCATTCAGTTCCAGGAATGTTTTCATTATTCAGGAGAGTGTTGTTTAGTCTCCATGTGTTCTTGTGGGTTGTAGGGCTTATCCTGGGGTTGATATTGAGTTTTATTGCACTGTGGTCTTATAGAATGCATGAGATTATTTTAATCTTTTTTTTTTTTTTTTTTTTTTTTTTTTTTGGGTCTTTTCGAAGAACATGGTCTCCCTGTAGCCCCAGCTGTCCCTGGAACTCACATTTTTGTTAGACCAGGCTGGCCTTGGAAACTTCAGGACAAGATCTCGCCTGCCTCTGCCTCCCAAGTGCTAGGAATTAAAGGCGTGCGGCCACCCGGGGCCCACCGGCTATTTTAATCTTTTTATATTTGTTGATTTTTTTCCCTGTGTCCCAGTATATGGTTCGATTTTGGGAATGGTTCCCATGATGTGCTGAATAAAAAGTGTATTCTCTGTTGTTTGGGTGGAATATTCGATGTCTTTGTGGTCCCATTTGGTTGTGTATTTGTATCATTCAGCTTCAGATTCCTCTCTGTTTATCCTTTGTCCTGTTGGATCTGTCTAAAGGACTTAGTGTGATATTGAAGTCCCCTACTATTAATGTGTCTGGGGGTTAATATGTGCCTTGAGGATTCACTGAAGATGTTGTCTTTATAAAGTTTGGTGCACCCAGAGATTGGTTTGCATATTTATTCAGATTGTGAAGACTACTTTCATCACTCAATTTTCATTTAATCAAGATGTAATGGCCTATTTGTCTCTTTGTGATTCTTTTGCTTTGAAGTCTATTTTGTCTGATATATTAAAATAGCAACACCTGCTTTCTTTTTGGGTACCATTTTCTTGGAATATTTCTTTCCATTCTCCTTCACTTTACGTTGGTGGCCCTTATTGCTTGATCTGACATGGGTTTCTTGTAAACAGCAAATAGATTGGGTTTTGGTTTCTCTAATTCATTTCCCAGTCACTAGTGTCTTTTGATTGGGGAGTTTAGTCCATTAATATTTAAGGTTATAATTGGAAAGATGGATTGTTGGCTTCCTTTCACTTATTCATCCACTTTGATTTTTTGTCTTCCAATTTCTACTTTACAGTTATGTTTTTATTGGTTTCTTTTCCTAGGTGCTTGGGGATAGTTGCTCCTCTGACTCTTTCGCCCTTTGAATTGCTTCAAGTAGTTCCCTGAAGAGCTGGTTTTCTGGAACATGTAATTCTATATCTTGTTTTGTGTCCTGGGAAATTTTTCTCTCTCTCTTAAACTTAATAGAGCATTTTTGATGGTATAAGTATTCTGGATGGGCTCATAATCTTTAACACAGGAAATGCTTCTCCTGTTCTTTTGTTTTCATAGTTTGTACCAGATAAGTCAGTTTGTAATTTTGATTGGGTTTTCCCTTGTATGTGACTTGTTTTTTCTTTTGTAGCTTTCAGAATTTTATCTTTGTTTTGGGCATCTAACATCTTTAACTATGATATGGCGTGGGGATTTCTTCTTCTGATCTAGTCTATTTGGAGTCCTATGTGCTTCTTGTATTTGTAATGGGTTTTGGTCTATTTTTTAGTTTGGGGACATTTTCATCTATTCTTCTGTTAAGATCTGATCACGTTCTCTATTCTCTTGGATTCTTCTCCTTCCTCTATCCTATGATGTGGAGGTTTGAATCTTTTCACTGTTATCCACATTTTCTGGTTGTTCACTTTTGTGTATTTTTTAAAATTTTTTCATAATCTTTATTTGGGCTTTTTAATTGTTCTGTGTTATCTTCCAGGTCTGATATTCTTTGTTCTGCTTCCTCCATCCTATTTCTGAGGCTTTTTCCTTTCCTTTCTTCTTGATTGGATGAGTGTTCTATTTCCTTTTTCATTTCATCCTGTGATTTCTTTAGTATTTCCATTTCCTTTTTGAGCTTCTCAATCTCTTCTTGGTGCTCCTTACTTCGCTGGTTGTCTTCCTTTTTCAGTGTTTCTACTTCCTTCTGGAGTTTGTTTTTTTCTCCCTCTAGTTCTTTCTGGAGTTTGTCATTCTCTTCCTTTAGTTCTTTCCAAAGTTTGTCATTGTATCCCTCTAGGTCCTTTTGAGTTTTTCATTCTCTCTCCTTAGTTCTCTGACTTCTTCATTTTCTTTAATTTCTCTGCAGAGGTCTTCAATTATTCCCCTAAGATCTGATTCTTGGGTCACCTCCAGGGGGATCCCACTGTAGCTATCTCCTACAGGGTTGGTAGAGTTTGGTGAGGAATTATCCTGCACCTTTCCCATGTTATCCCTTTCCCATGTCCCTGGCATGAGGGTTTCCCCACCCGGCACCAGCCTCGAAGGTGAAGGGTGACTCTGCCCAGACAGCCACCCCCTACAAGGCTTTAGAGTTTAGACCCTTTTCCCGCAACCCAAGAGTCAATCTACCCTAAAATCTGACCCACCCCTCGGGTCAGTCAACGGGGTTCTAGAAGAGAAGGCAAGAGGGGAAAAGGGCAAGGGTCACGAGAAATGGAGACAAGACAGGGTTCTGATCAAGTCTCGTTTATTGTAGAAAAGAGCTTCTTATTTGTAGACAAACCATGGGAAATTTTGCAAGAGAAAGTCCTGCACAGAGATACAGGTCTCTTGCCTCATTAGCAAGTTCTCATGACCATGAAATCCACCTGGGGCAGCACACTTGCTACAGTTCTTGCCTCATTAGCAAGTTCTCATGACCATGAAGTCCACCTGGGCAGCACACTTGGTATAGTTCCCGGAACATCAACCTCAAGTATATTATTTATGTTCTTTGAAAGGTCACCAATGCTTAGAGCTGGCCCATAGCTGGAAATGCAGTTGTTAACCCCTAGAGTGCTGCAGGCAGGATCCTGCAAAAATCTACCTGTCTAGAGCGAGTTCTGTGCTCCTGTGCTTCAGGGCTGGAGAGATGGTTTAGCAGTTAAGAGCACTGACTGCTCTTGCAGAGGACCCAGGTTCAATTCCCAGCACCCACATGGTGGCTGACAACTGTCCATAGCTCCAGTTCCAGGGATCAACTCCTTCTTCTGACCTCTGCAAGCATTGTATAACACAGGTACGCTTACATACAGACAACATACACATACACATTAAAAAAAATAATACAGGGGCTGGAGAGATGGCTCAGCAGTTAAGAACACCGACTGCTCTTGCAGAGGACCCAGGTTCGATTCCCAGCACCCACATGGCAGCTAAGAACCATCCTTAACTCCAGTTCCAGGGGAATCCAGTGCCCTCTTCTGACCTCTGAGGCATTGCACTACACAGGTGCACCAACCTACATGCAGACAATACACTCATACACATAAAAATAATAAATAAATAAATAAATAAATAAATNTGGGAGGGGGAGGGAGCAGAATCCAGGCCCTCACAAAAGCAGCCAGTGTTCTGAACTCCCAAGCCAGCTCTCCAGCCCCCGTGTTTAAACTGTATAGACATGTATAGACAAGCCTATATGAAGTTCACAGAGAATTAATACAAATATTAAAGCAAAGAAATTTCACCATCAACAGGCAGAGTTGGAATATTTTGACATTTAAGATTGTCAAAACATACAAGAAGACCTTCCCACTCACAAGAGCCATAAAAACAATGAAATGCCTAGGAACAAACTTAACCAAAGACACCAAAGATCTCTACAACAAACATTATAAACCCCTGAAGAAGGAGATTGAAGAAGACCTCAGAAGATGGAAAGACCTCCCATGCTCATGGATTGGAAAAATTAATGTAGTAAAAATGTCCATTCTACCCAAATTGATATGCAGAATCAATGCAATGCCAATTAGAATCCCCAAGAGTTTCTTCACAGATTTGGAAAAAAAAAATCCTTAATTTTATATGGAAAAACAAAAGACCTCGAATAACCAAAGCAACCCTGAGTGAAAAGTGCAATACAGGGGGGATCAATATACCAGACAGGGCTATCTATAGTCATAAAAACAGCCTGGTGCTGGCACAAAAACAGACCCATAGACCAATGGAACAAAATTGATGATCCAAACTTGAGCACATATAATTTCAGCCACCTCATATTTGACAAAGGGGCCAAGAAGACTCAATGGAGGAAAGACAGCATCTTCAGCAAATGGTGCTGACAAAACTTGTACCACCATTTGTAAAAGAATATAATAAAAACCCTACCTCTCACCCTATACAAAACTCAACTCCAAATGGATCACAGACCTCAATGTGAAACCGGAAACTCTGAAGGTGATACAAGAAAACATTGGCAGCAACCTACCAGACATAAACAAAGGAAAAGACTTTCTATTTAAACAGCAGCTGTGCAGGAAATATGGTCAACAATTGACAAGTGGGATCTCATTAAACTCAGCTTCTTCTGTACAGTGAAAGAAACAATCAATGAAGTGAAGAGAAAACCCAGAGAGTGGGAGGAAACCTTCACCAGTGATACATCTGACAGAGCATTTAACTTCCAGAATATATAAACTATCCAAAAAACAAATGTAAGAAAACAAGAGAGCTGAACAGAGACTTCACATGTGAGGAAATAAAGATAGCTGAGAAACATCTTAAAAACTGTTCAACATCATTAATAATTAAGGAAACGCAAATTAAAACAACTTTAAGATATCATCTCACTCCAATAAGATTGGCTAAGATCAAGAAAACAAAAGACACCAAATGCTGGAGAGGATGTAAGTAAAGGGGAACATTCATCTACTCCTGTCGGGAATGTACAATCGCTATGGAAAGCAGTGTGGAGAACCTTTAAAAGACTCAAAACGGCCTAGCGGTTAAGAGCACCGACCGCTCTTACAGAGGACCTGGGTTCGATCCCCAGCACCCACATGGTGGCCGAGAACCGTCTGAAACTCCAATTCCAGGAGAACTCCAGTTCCAGGGGGATCCGACACCCTCTTCTGACCTCCGCGGCATTGCACGGCACGGGTGCACAGACTTGCATGCAGACAGTACATTCATACACATACAGAAATAAATAAATGCCAGGCGTGGTGGCGCACGCCTTTAATCCTAGCACTTGGAAGGCAGAGGCATGCGGATCTCTGTGAGTTCGAGTACAGCCTGGTCTACAGAGTGAGTTCCAGGACAGCCAGAGCTACAGGGAGACCCTGTCTCGAAAAAACCAAAAAAAAAAAAAAGACTGAAAGAGCAGCTTGGCAGTAGTCACATAGGAAGGGTCACAGAAAAGGTAAAATTTGAATTAAACTTTTCTGAAAATGTGTAGTATTTAAAGAAAAACTCCATTTCTGAGAAGCAGAAGTCAAGATTGGGAAAATTATAGGATTTGTGTGGGAAATATTGACAATAAACTGCTCATATATTGTAGTTTGTTTGGAGACAGTGACAATTTTGTGTACTATGGTTTGAGGTAGGCATGGAACAGAGAAAATGTCTGGATAAAAAATGGAGAAAGCCAAGGGTTAAATTTGGTAAACAGAAGAAAAATGAGTGATTTTTACTGAGGAAAATAGAATGAAATTAATCCATTCTGTTTTGAGACAGAGTCTCCCTGTATCCTCAGCTAGCTTGGAACTTACTATGTAGACCAGGCTGGCCTTAAGCTCACAGAACTCCATCTGCCTCTACCTCCCAAGTTCTGGGATGAAAGGTGTACACCACCACACCTGACCTAATCCATTCTTTCTTTAATTAATTAATTAATTAATTTTTATTTTTTATGGGTATGAGTGTACTGTCTGCATGTAGGTTGATGCACCAGTGTCATACAATGCCTCAGAGGTTAGAAGAGGGCATCAGATTTCCCTGGAACTGGAGTTGAGGACGGTTCTTAGCCATCATGTGGGTGCTGGGGATCGAACCCGGGTCCTCTGAAAGAGCAGTCGGTGTTTTTAACTGCTGAGCCATCTCTCCAGCCCCTAATCTATTTTTTAAAACATAATTTGTGTGTGTGTATGATGCACATGCCTGAGTGCCATGTGCAGAGATCACAGGACAACTTATGGGAGTCAATTCTTGCCTTCCACCATGAAGATTTCTAGGAATCAAACAGGTCATAAACCCTGCACTGTAAGTACTTTTACCAACTGAGACATCTTGCTGACCCCAAATTAATCTATTATTAAGAAAATGCTGGAATACATACATGGGATTAAGAAAGACAGAAAGTAAGGCATACTCAGTTCAATAAAGCCCATACTTGGAAATGGAAAGAGCAGATGCAGACTAATGTAGAACAGTGTCCAATGAGGAACTTAAAGTTCTCTTTATTCCTAGGCTGTTTTCTGGCATTTCTGAGATTCCTGTTGTAACTCAAAGCAATGACAATGCTACATTGATTGTTTATTCCCTGGTGTGATTTAGATGAAATTATAGCTATTCGAAGATAAAAATTGGATACGATGGCTAACTACTGTAATCCCAGCACTCAGGAAGCTGAAGCAAGATGTTCGCCATTAGTTCAAATGTAGCCTGAGCTACATACAAATTGAGACCCCATTTGAGAGCTGGCAGTGTAGTTCAATGATAAAGTATTTTCCTAGCATGCGGGAGGTCCTGGGGTTCTACCTCCAGCAGTCAGGGTTCGGGGGGTTGGGGGTGGTGAGGGATTCTTAGCTGTCACCTTCAGATATTACACAGAAATTTCAGATTCCCAATCACCTGGCAAGGGATTTTATACTTGTAGCAAGTAAACAGTGAACTCTTGGCTAATTTCTATCATTGTTCATTTGACTATATCATAAGTAAAACATGCTTTGTTCTTTGAAAGGTGCTCCTCTGGTAAGTCCAGGTATATGGTAAGGCACTTATGTTAGAGTTTCAGGAAAATGCATTCGGTGAAGGAACTTAGGTGAAGCTATGGGTTGAATTATATCCCCCAAAAGAGTTCTCAACAAGCACCTTGGAATGTGATCTGATTTGACAGCTATAATTAGTCAAAATGAGGTGATGCCCTGTGCCCCTTTTCTAAGCCTAGGGAACAATCTGCGGAAGAGGGAGCATGGTAGAATGTAAGGGCTGCGATTGGGGTGAATGGTGAAACTACAACAATATAGACTGGACACTCATTTGATCAACTTGATTGAACATACAAGTCCCCCCTGCTGGATGGTGGGACCCATGAGCTGTGTGGGTTTGGGCACAACTGCTTGCAAATTGGTTTTACGTGAAGGATGCTTGTACTCACAACTTATTATTTATTGTTAAAAAAATGAAATAAAAGAAAGTATAAAAAATTTAAATAAAATGAGGTGATGCTACAGTAGGGTGAATTAGGCACTATGACTGCCCTTCTAAGAGACTATCCTGTGAAGACATAGGTGCAGAAACACCATTTGAAGATGGAAGATCAAATGTTGCAAACTGTCACAAGAAGCTAGAAGAGGGCTGGAGAGATGGCTCAGCAGTTAGGAGCACTGACTGCTCTTGCAGAGGACCTGGGTTCGATCCCCAGCACCCACATGGCAGCTAAGGAAAAAAAAAGCTAGAAGAGAAGCATGTAACAGATTGTTCCTCACAGCACTCAGAAAATACATATATACATACATACATACATAAGTAAATACTACAATGACAAATTAACTCAATTCAGTAATAGTAAGTGACTTCACCCACTCTATTTCACCAATAGGTAATTTAGACAAAAAAATAAATAAAGAGGAACACTGGCATTAAATCACACCATAAATTAATTGAACTTAACAAGCATCTGCAGAATTCATCCAAACGCTACAGAATACACACTCAGCAGTCCATTGGACTTATTTTTAAATCAGATCATCTTAGGAAAAAAGGCAGTTAACAATTCTGAAAATTGATGTAAACTCTTATATTCTATCCCACCAGCTAGAAATCAGTAGCAAAAGAAACTATAGGAAACTACACAAACTCAAAGAAATTAACACATTATTAAGAATGAGCCATGGGCTGGAGAGATGGCCTAGTGGTTAAGAGTGCCGACTGCTCTTGCAGAGGACCCGGGTTCTATCCCCAGCACCCACATGGTGGTTGAGAACCGTCTTTAACTCCAGGGGAATCCAACGCCCTCTTCTGACCTCTGAGGCATTGCATGACACGGGTGCACAAACCTACATGCAGACAGTACATTCATACACATAGATAAAAATAAAATAAAAGAATGAGCCATTAGCTCATCAGTTAAGAGCACTGACTGCTCTTGCACAGGACCTGGGTTCAATTCCCAGCACCCACATCGAGGCTAAGAACCATCTTCAGTGCCAGGTGTGGTGGCACACACCTTTAATCCCAGCACTCAGGAGGCAGAGGCAGGCAGATCTCTGTGCGTTCAAGGCCAGCCTGGTCTACAGAGCGAGCTCCAGGCCAGCTGGGACTAAAGTCTCAAAAATGAAAAAAAAAAAAAAAAAAAAAAGAGCCATTAAAGAAACCAAGAAAGAAAATCCAGAAAAATGTTCCTAAAATTGAATGATAGTATACAATATATACCAAAACCTATGGGATACAATAAAGTAATGTTATTCCCCTCTGACTTTTCTTTCTACTTGACAGATGTATATTATGTTCTTGAAATTACAAAATTATATTGTATGCCCGGAAACAGATCAGTGGTTGCCAGAGACCAGGAAAAGGAAGAAGGAAGACGGAAGACAGAAAGTAGGTGCAGTCATAAAAATGCAATATAAGAAAGAAGTCCTTGGTGTGATAAGACTCTGTACATTCATCTGGCCCAGGTCAGTTTTCTGTTTGCAATGTCATACTGTAGTTTTGCAAGCTGTTATTTACCATTGGGGAAAATGAGGTAAAAGGTAGAAGGAGATCTGTATTTCTTATCTCATGGCATGCACTCAGAAATTGCTTTTGCTAAACAAACGAACATTAACTTTTTGCTTGGGCCCACAAGTAACTAAAAGCAGGATAAAGCCTGACAGCTCTGCCTCCACTTTGAGTCGACTTCTGCTTGAATAGACATATTAATCACTCAAAGAGATTCTGTCAACATATTTCATCCTCTTTCAAGGCTGAGGCACAGAGAAAAGTCATTGTTCTAAACCTGTAGTCAAATTCCAGGAACAGTACAGCCTTGCAGGACAGACCTTCCTTCTTTGAGGGCAGTTATCTATTAGGAAGAGGCTGTACCCTGAAGCAAGAGTAATAATTTTCTGGAGAACTGTTTGTCACCTTATTCTCAAACAATAGCAAGTTCTTGGACTGACTCCTTGAGGGACTAGAACTGAGATAATATCATTGGGGAACACAGTTTGACCCAGATTGCTTAATTATGCATATCTTTTCCTCCTTGCCCTAGTGCTCCCTCTATTTAAATCTAAAGCTTAGGTTAGCACTCCAAAACACTAGACCCCTTTATTTGATCCTCTTTCTGTTATGTCTGGGCTTCCCAGAATACCAACGGACACAGATGCCCACTTCCTCCAGAGGCTGTCAATCTTCTGACCACTTCCTCTGTACCTGAGGCCCTGCCCCCTGGCTATAAATGGGTGGGCCCCAGGCGCTGGCTCTCTCTCTCTCTCTCTCTCTGTCTCTCTCTCCCTGCCATGCTGTCTGGTTTGACCACATGTCTGTAGGCAGCCCTTGCTGGTAATTCCACATGGAAGTAAATTTTGTTCCTGGCGTGACTTAAGCCTCATCTGTCTTTTTATCTGGGGGCTGGGGCTGGGGATACACGGCCTTTTTTTTTTTTTTTTTTTTTTTTTGGTCTTTTCGAGACAGGGTCTCCCTGTAGCCCCAGCTGTCCTGGAACTCGCTTTGTAGACCAGGCTGGCCTTGAACTCACAAAGATCCGCCTGCCTCTGCCTCCCGAGTGCTAGGATTAAAGGCGTCTGCCACCACGCCCGGCTGATACACGGCCTTTTTTATAACCTAACCCTTTCCAATGTGTTGACTAAATCTCCTTTCCATGGTTTTCATCATTACTTGTCTATTTATTTAACTGGCGTATTAGAACAGTGGCTAAGTCTAGCTAGTTGGGGCTGCCAGAACCAGGCATTTTACCCTAAAATTCTGGTTACAATATTACAAAATATAAGAAACAATGGGCTTGTGAGATGGCACAATGGGTAAAGATGCTTGCACTAAGCTTGACAACCTGAGAGCTCAGGACCCATATGGTAGAAGAAGAGAGCTGACACCGGCGAGCTGTCCTTTGACCTCCACATACATGCTGTGGTATATACACATACATACCAAACAAATAAGTGTAAAGAAAAATGAAAAGAAAAGGGCATTATTAGGTTAGAACTGTTGCCCAATGGTAGAGTCACTGACAGTAAGACTGAAATTCAGAGTTGCCAGCAGCATAGCCTGAGGAGGCCCCCTTGGGGAACTCTTGTTGTTTCTCATAGAAAAGAATTTCAGGAGGAGACAAAGGAAAGCCAAGTGAGTAAGTTCATTAATTAAACAGAAAGACAAGCTACACTTGAGAATCAGGTGCAGGTCTGAGGAGAGGAATGAACTTAAGTGCCTCAGCAGTCGTTACTTCAAAGCTATTTAACATGCATCTAAGCTTAGATATTAAGAAAGCTTGACATAGTGACATATTCCTTTAATCCCAGCACATGGGAGGCAGAGACAGATGGATCTTTGTGAGACTGAGACCCACCTGGTCTACATAGCAAGTTCTAGGCCAGCTGGTGCTACATGAAGACCCTGTCTCAAAGAAGGAAAGGAAGGAAGGAAGGAAGGAAGGAAGGAAGGAAGGAAGGAAGGAAGGAAGGAAGGAAGGAAGGAAGGAAGGAGAGAGAAAGGAGGGAACACCTCTCTCTCTCTCTCTCTCTCTCTCTCTCTCTCTCTCTCTCTCTCTCTCTGTACTGGATAGGCTTACAGCTATACAGGGAATGCTGGTAGGGGTAAAACAGCTGGCAAGCAAATCTTTACTGTCCTTCTGGGAATGACAGTGCCAAGCTGAAGGTACAGATTGAAAGTATTCACCAGATCAAAACAAATATAGAAAACATTTATTAAAGACAATTAAAGGAAATATACTGCAAGCAGAGACAGAAGTGCAGTGGGAAAATTCAGAGATTTCTCCCCTGTAAAACAGGGAATGGGAGACGTTTTTTCTTATTACAGTTAAGGGAAGTTACTTAGTCTTGTGTATCTGTATAGATAAGCAGGTATCTCACTACCTTGTTAAGTAATAAACTTTATAGCACCAGTTGTCTTTCTTGAGGTTAGCCATTTGGAATTAAGTCCACTGTTGATCATTAGGAGTTAGGGTCTACAAATGATTGTATTAGACATCACAAGTCACTAGAGTCAGAATCCAAGCAGTCAGGATCTGATTGTTACAGAACGGGAATCCTTGCTTTCATCTTTGGCCTTTTTGTCTACAGCTGATTATAGATGGGTCTCAAGGAGATTCGACTTAAAGATCTTGTTTGTGATGTTTCTCAGAAAGGAAACACAGTTCTCTTATAGATGATTTGGTCAGTTCTGGACAGTTCTGTCTATCCAGTGAATGTCAATCTAGTGAGTTGAAAATCAGAACCAGAGGGGGAGTGGCTTTCCTCTCTCATATGCCCTCTGCTTTCTGTCCTGCCTCAGTAGGCTTGCTCGGCATGAAGAAGGGCCTGGATTCCATCCCTAGCTCTGAAAAATAGTAATCATTCATGAAGAAATAAAGGACAGAATCCACTAGAAAGGTAATAAAGATTCAAATGTTCAGCAAAAGTTTAAACATGGACTTTATATTGAAATAATAATGGTTTTTAATAATTCTCCCCATGACCAGATTAAATGCAATAAAATGAAGTAAGGAGATGGAAGACTTAAACAACACACCTACATATAAGAGTTCTAGTGAGTATATGTAGAACTTATCCATTATCAAACAAGAACTGGAAAAACGTAATATATATATATATACATATATATACATATGTATATATATATATATGTATATATATATATACATGCCTCCCAGTGCTGGCATTAAAGGCATGAGCCATCACGCCCGGCTTTATTTATTATTCTTATTTTATGTATGTGAATTTGCTTGCACGTATGTAAGCGCACCTGTCCCACAGGCCAGTCTCCTCAGGTCACCAGTTGTTACAGAAAGCCGCAGCCCATTTTTTCCTTCCCTTTACTGCAAAGCTCCTTTGCAGAATTATCTATCCCAGTTGATTTATTTTTTCCTGGTGTCTCACTGGAACCTGTCTTATTCAGGGTTTCCCCCTCACCTTCAATTAAACTGTCTTCAAGGTATCCAGGTAGCTAAATTCAATGATGGATTCTTAGCTGGATCATAAATAGTTTTATATAGTCGAACCCTTTTTCTCTTCTAAATTCCCTCCCCCCACCTCACCCCCAGTAACGTTTTTTTGTTTGTTTTAGTACTGGCGATAGAACCCAGGGCCTGGCAGGTGCTAGGCCAATGCTTTAGCACTGAGCAACATCCCTAGCCCCTACCTTTTTTTTTTTTTTTCTAGGTGGTTTTTAGTAATTCTCCTGTCTCAACCTCCAAAGTGTTGAGACTGACCATCCACACCCAGCCCTCGGGGTCTTATTTTTCCTCACCATCTTCAGTCTTGGAAACTGGGGTCTTCTCTGTCTTCACTTATACTTAGGAAATCTTTGAATTCAGTGTTATGTTTATCAAGATCATTTTTGTGCTTGTGACTTACAAGTTCAAGTCTCAGCTTTGTTCCCATAGCTTTTTGGACATCTCTTGTTATATATCTTTAAAATATGTTTTAATTTATTTTATGCTTATGAGTGTTTTCCCTGCGCGTGTTTAAGTGCACCTGTGTGTATAATGCCCACAGAAGTCAGAAAAGGGCATTGGATGCCCTGGAACTGGAGCTAAGGACAGTTGTTAGCTGCCATGTGGGTTCTGGGAACAGAGCCCAGGTCCTCTGCAAGAAAATCCAGTGCTTTTAACCAATGAGCCATCCCTCCAGCCCTCTCTTCTTGTATATCTTATAGGCATGTTCAACTACACATAAGTAAACCAAAATCCAGTAGCCATTCTTAGTTAATCAATGACGACTCACTCCACTCTTCTACCTCTCTCAAGAAAACACCTTGGAGTTTTCCATTGACTTCACAATCCACATCTACCTAATTAGTAAATCCCTTGTGACTGAACTTTTAAACATGCCTGTCTTTTTCACATTATCTACATTACTCCCACTCTGGTCCAAGTTACCAAAAACTCTCATCTGATCACAAGATAATTAATCTTCTCTTTCTATCCTTGCCCCTGGCATTTTGAACAATGTTAATAAACGGCTTAGAACATGCCATTCCTTGGATCAAAAAAACACTTCAATGGCTTCCAGCCCAAAGAAGAATTTAAAGCCTTTTGATCTCCAAAGTCTTGTGTGATTTAGCCTCCTCCTCATTAACTTCTCTGATCCTGTCAGCCTACTAGTCTGCTAATCTTTCTTTCTGCCTCTATGGCCTCCTCAGACTTACCAAAGTGTCCCTGCCTTGGGGCTTTTGTCCTTCCAGTTCTGTCTCAGAAAGTTTTCCATCATGCATTACAATGACTCACTTCCTCATGTCTTAAGGCAGTTGCTTACATGTTACACTCCTGTGAGACTCTAGTTAGCTTCCTACCTCAAATAGAGTGTCTTGTACACATCTATCCCTCTCTATCCTCCTTTTTCCCTCCTTTTCTTCCCCCTCTTCTTCCCTCTTCCTTTTATTTATTTATTTATTTTTATTTTATTTTATTTTTTTGGT
The DNA here is from genome assembly GCA_009823505.1 of Rhizomys pruinosus. Lineage (NCBI taxonomy): Eukaryota > Metazoa > Chordata > Mammalia > Rodentia > Spalacidae > Rhizomys > Rhizomys pruinosus. The sequence continues at coordinate 1,989,387 of VZQC01002030.1, read as the reverse complement.
GTTTTTGAGACAAGGTCTCTCTGTAGCCCCAGCTGTCCTGGAACTCACTCTGTAGACAAGGCTGGCCTTGAACTCACAGAGATCCCATCCCCTCTTCCTCTTTTTATATTTCCCTGAAGTCCCTGTCACCAGGTAACACGGAATAAATATTAATGCTTTGTTCTTTCTATTACTTGTTTACCACACTTGAATGAAACCCTACTTACACAGTTTTGTGTCAGCTTTCTTCCCATTGTAGCACTACCAATATTGAAAACAGAGCTTAGAATGGTGGCTTTTAATAAATATATGTTAATGAACAAAACTTTAATAAGAGTACCCAGAAAATAGTGTTATTTTGATGATAAATGGACATAGGCATTTGCAACTGGGCCTGGCAATGGCTAAGCTTTCGTTGTATAGTGGATCTTGCAATGAAATAAAATACAGAATCTAGAAACAGACACAATTAGAGTTGGAAATGTACCATATGAGAAATGCTTTCAAATTAATGAGGAAAGATTAAATTTGAGAGTAACCTGCTAGTTATTTACAAAACAAATGTAAGATTCACTCACACTGCAAACCTGTATTAAAATAAGTTCTTGATGAGTCAAAGATTTTAAATGAAAATCTCTAGAAATATTAGAACTAAATATAGGTACTATGAGGGCTAGACATATACAGAAATACTGACATAAAAAGCAACTAGTGCCGAAAAAGCCTTTGACAAAATCTAGCATCCCTTCATGCTTAAAGTCCTAGAGGGAATTGGATTGGAGGGATCATTCCTCAATGTAATCAAAGCCATATACAGGAAACCCACAGCCAATATCAAACTCAATGGGGAAATGACAGAAACATTCCCTTTAAAGGTAGGAACTCAGCAAGGCTGCCCCCTGTCACCACTCCTCTTCAATATAGTGCTTGAAACACTTGCTAGAGCAATAAGGCAAGAAAAGGAAATTAAAGGAGTACTAATTGGAAAATAGGAAGTCAAGCTATCCCTATTTGCAGATGATATGATCATTTACTTAAGGGATGCTAAAAACTCCACCAGAAAACTTCTAGAAATGATTAACAGCTTCAGCAAAGTGGCAGGATAAAAAATTAACCTAAAAAAAATCAGTGGCCTTTCTTTCCACCAACAAAAAGCAACTGGAGAAGGAATTCAAGGAGACCTTCCCAGTCACAATAGCCTCCAAAACAATAAAATACCTAGAAACAAACCTAACCAAAGACACCAAAGATCTTGACAATAAAAATTTGAGACCCTTAAAGAAAGAAATTGAAGAAGACATCAGAAGATGGAAAAATCTCCCATGCTCATGGATTGGGAAAATTAACATTGTAAAAATGTCCATTCTACCCAAACTCTTGTATAGATTTAATGCAATCCCAATTAAAATCCCCAAGAGTTTCTTCACAGGCTTGGAAAAAAAAAACTCATTAACATATGGAAAAACAAAAGACCCCGAATAGCCAAAACAACCCTGAGTGAAAAGAGCAACACAGGGGGATCTCTATACCAGACTTCAAACTATACTACAGGGCTATAGTCATAAAACCAGCCTGGTACTGGCACAAAAACAGACCTGTTGACCAACAGAACAAAACCGAAGATCCAAACTTGAGCACATACAATTTCAGCCATCTCATATTTGACAAGGGGGCCAAGAAGACACAATGGAGAAGAGACAGCATCTTCAGCAAGTGGTGTTGGCAAAACTGGATCACCACTTGTAGAAGAATGAAATTAAACCCCTATCTCTCGCCCTGTACAAAAGTCAAGTCCAGATGGATTAAAGACCTCAAAGTGAAACCCCAAACTCTGAAGGCGATAGAAGAAAAAGTTGGCAGCAGACTATAAGACATAGGCATAGGAAAAGACTTCCTAAATCAGACAGCAGCTGTGCAAGAATTAAGTTTGACAATTGACAAATGGGACCTCATTAAACTCAAAAGCTCCTGTACATCAAAAGAAACAATCAAGGAAGTGAAGAGAAATCCCACAGAGTGGGAGGAAACCTTCACCACAGAAACATCTGACAAAGCATTGATTTCCAGAATATATAAACTACTCAAAAAACAAAGAAGAAATGAAACAAATGAACCACTCAATAGATGGAGCAAAGACCTGAACAGAGACTTGACAAGTGAGGAACTAAAGATGGCTGAGAAACATCTTAAGAAGTGTTCAACATCACTAATCATTAAGGAAATGCAAATCAAAACCACTTTAAGATATCCTCTTACTCCAATAAGACTGGCTAGGATCAAGAAATCAAATGATACCAAGTGCTGGAGAGGTTGTGGGGAAAAGGGGAACACTCATCCACTGCTGGTAGGAATGTAAATTCGTACAGCCACTATGGAAAGAAGTGTGGAGAACCCTTGGAAGACTTGGATTGAACTTGCCACCTGACCCAGCCATACCACTTCTAGGCACGTACCCTCAAGACTCACCCCCCTGCAGAGATACATGCACGGCCATGTTTATTTCAGCTCTCTTTACAATAGCAAGGAGTGGATCCAACCCAAATGCCCCTCAACTGACGAGTGGATAGAGAAAATGTGGTACATCTATACAATGGAGTTCTATGCAGCCTTTAATCCTAGCACTTGGGAGGCAGAGGCAGGTGGATCTTTGTGAGTTCAAGGCCAGCCTGGTCTACAGAGTGAGTTCTAGGACAGCTGGGGCTACAGGGAGACCTTGTCTCGAAAGACCAAAAAAAAAATGACATCATGAGCTTTGCAGGAAAATGGCTGGAGCCAGAAGATATCATGCTGAGTGAAGTAACACAGTCCCAGAAAAACAAATGACGAATGGTATCCCTCATCTGTGGATGCTAGTGCCAATTACCTAGTTGTAAGTATTTCTTGTGCACGGCCCCTTGAGCTCTTGTCCAAGCAGTTGAGAGTGATGCATATTGGAAACAACAACAACAAAAACAACAACAGAAAGGACTGCATCAAAGAACTGACTGAAACAGTGAACTTCTGCTCAAAACAGCCAACTCCCATATGGAGAATTTTGAGAAAGACTGAGAAAGATGAAAAGCATGTTTGGCAGAATGCATGAGCTCTGGTGGGGTGAGGTGATAGGGTGGGGGACACGAGTCTAGATTTGATAATCTTGTACCAAATATATACAAAAAAATCGAGCCGGGCGTGGTGGCGCACGCCTTTAATCCTAGCACTTGGGAGGCAGAGTCAGGTGGATCTTTGTGAGTTCAAGGCCAGCCTGGTCTACAGAGTGAGTTACAGGACAGCTGGGGCTACAGAGAGACCCTGTCTCGAAAAGACCAAAAAAAACCCAAAACCAAAAACAAAAACAAAAACAAAATATATACAAAAAAATAAAAATAAAAAAAGCAGGTAGACTATAACAGAGTCTACAACCAATATTACTTTTGTAAATAGTTAATATACACATACAAGCAGCAATAAACACGTTTTGCTGGAACATCTGCAAGTCAATGGGTAGACCAAAAACAACATTACAGTGACTGTCCATGGTGAGAGGAGGAAAATTCAAGTGGAGAATGAAATATTGAAAATAATCTAAAAATATTCACTGTAAAATACAAATGGCTAGGGGTTAGAGAGATGGCTCAGTGGTTAAGAGCACCGGCTGCTTTTACAGAAGACCCAGGTTTAATTCCCACCGTCCACATGGCAGCTAACAACCACCTGTACCTGCAGTTCCAGGGGATCCTTTTCTGACCTCTGTGAGTGTTGCACAACATGGGTGAACTTACATATATGCAGGCAGTACACTCATACACACAGACACACACATACACACACACACACACACACACACACACACACAGAGAAATGGCCAATAACTATAAAAGTTACTTCAATTTAGCTGACATAAAAAAAATGTAAGCCAGGCATGGTGACGCATGCCTGTAATCCTAGCACTCAGGAGGCAGAGGCAGGTGGATCTCTGTGAGTTCAAGGCCAGCCTGGTCAACACAATAAGTTCCAGGACAGCTGGTGCTAAAGGGAGACTCTGTCTCAAAAAGACCAAAAAAATTTTAGATATCTGCCTAACTTTCAGCATTATTTTATTATTATTATTATTTTCTCTTCTTTTCGAGATAAGGTCTCACTGTGTATTGTTGGCTGGCCTGGAAATGGCTATGTGGACCAGGCTGGCCTTGAGCTAGCTCACTCCATAGTCAAACTGGCCCTGACTTTCTCACATGTACCTTCTACCTTGGCCTGCCAATTGCTAGGATTATAAGCATGCCCTACAGCGCCTGGCTCAGATAATACTCCATCAGTGGAGTGGATTTTTCAAGACTTCTCATGTATTTCAGGAGCAGAGTAGAAAGAGGCCTAAAAAGAAAGATGAGAAAGGAGGTTTAAAAACTACAAGTCTGCAACCAGGGAAAGCAATTTGGAGAAAAAAATAATTAATCTCAGGGCTTCTCCAGCATCAAATAAACTTTCAACTGCTTATTGGCAAAAGGTCACCTGGAAAACACAGCTTTATCCAGAAGATATCCAGGCAGTGCCGGTTTTAGCGAGTGGTGGTGGAGCCCAGAGGTTGTGCCTACTCTTACTTCTAAGTGAATTTGTAGCAAAAGGAGTTTCACTCTTCCTGGAGCCTGGATGGTATAAATCCGGAGGAGAGAGTTATAAACATAGCTGCCTTCCACCCAGGAGGTGCAACTCACCCACACGCTGAGAAAGGGCAGCGATCACTGGGGTCTGGGTGCCTGGACTCACCCCGCCCCAGGGTGGGGGTGGGGGACCTCTAGGCAAGGCTGCAGACCGTCCTCCAGCAGCGGAGTGAGTGCTGCAACCTGGAGCGGCTCCACCCCCAAGTCTGCCTGTCTGCTGAGGTCCCAGGCTCGCCGCCGCCGCCGCCGCGGACAGCTTCAGAGCAGGTCTAGGAAGAGGCACGCTCGGCTGATCCTCAAGGTCCTGCTGGCAACTGACTCCGAGGCTCCAAGGGAGGGCGCGTCCTGGTCCCACTGTGTGTCCTCTGCACATGGCGAGCCTGGGCCGCCCTGAGGCCAGACGTTGACTGATAGGGACAGGCTACAGGGTAGTGGGGGCGAGGGGGTGCAAGAGAGGGCTGTGGGCCTCGCACTGGACTCCAGTGGCTGCTAGAATAGCAAAGGCCCAAGTAGGCCCAGTAGCCCCACCGTGAGTATCCTCTGGGCTGTGTGGGGTCTTGCACCCTGGTTTCTGCACAGCTCAGCTTCATGCCTCAGCTGCAGGGTTTTCCAGTGAAGTCTTCTCACAATGGGGACTCTTCCCTTAAGTTCTGGTTTGTGCCTAGTCTTCCTGGAAAACTGCGTCCTTCTAAACTCACTCGTGGCTTCGCTAGACTTGCCAAGCCATCGCCTGTCTTTTTCCTACAGCTCAAATCTGCTCCTGGTCCTGGGCCCCCTTCCTTCATAGTCTTGGTTTTGTTTACTCTTTGATGCTGCCCCCCCCCCCAACTGTGACTCCCCAGACTTTTACCCATGCCCAAATCTGCCTAGTCAGATTTTTTTTCTCTTTTTTTTTCAGTCATAGATGTTTTTTTTTTTTTTTGTCTTTTTGAGACAGGGTCTCCCTGTAGTCCCAGCTGGCCTGGAACTCACTCTGTAGACCAGGCTGGCCTTGAACTCACAAAGATCCGCCTACCTCTGCCTCCCAAGTGCTAGGATTAAAGGCGTGCGCCACCACGCCCGGCCAGTCATAGATGTTTTTAATAATGCTAGCAATTCATGCATTTGCTCAAAAACAATGTGGAGATGTAGAAGAGTGATTACTATAGTTGGAGGACGTGAGAATGCATAAAACGGCTGGATTTGAACAGTGCCCACGATGCATGTATTGAAGTCCCACTCGGAATCGCTTTAATAATAGATATAATAAATATATGCTAATCAAAAAATGTTTGACACTTAAAAGAAGTGCAACAACAGCCATTTTAAAGAACGGTGTGTTGAGCACCCACTATGATCCAGGCACTGCTGGGGTACAGTGGTCCTGGGAACAGCTGCACTCAGACTGCTGAACCAGCAGCATATAAAGAAATCAACCAGCTACACATACGATAAGATGTGTAATTTATGGGGTGGCCTACAATAGCAAACACATGGAAGACTGAGACTGAGTTGGAGACAAGAATCGATCCCTCTATGAAGGAATTCCTCCTACATCCTGCTTAGTGTCCTCTAATAAGCAGGCCATCATTAGAACTCATTCCTCGGCAGTTGAACATCTGTGACAAGCTTCTCAGAGTTTAGGCTCCACTGTGTATTAAAATCACTCTTTGACTGAAGTTCAAGCCTCACTAAAATATGAAAACGCAGTTATATAGCAGACAGCTCTGCAGTGTAACTGTTCTCCCTTCAGTCAGCAGACATGGCTTTCAGATGCTGTCATTATTCCAGGTAGTTCAAAGCTAGAAACAAATTCTCCCTTTTCAACAGGGCTGCCTCTACCCTCCCCACTGTCGTTCAGCTCCCAGGTACTTTGCCCCATACGTACCCTTCTCCTGTTCTGTCCTGTGTTTAGCATGTGGACCTTCGTGGGGTGTCTGTCTTCAGCCTTATCAGTGATGGCTCTGCAAAGCCATAACCAGATGTCCAGCTACGTTTCAGAAGCACAGTCTGGGGAGATTTTGCTAGAGGTATACCTAGGGCCCCTGAAGGAAAGGCTTAACATATCTTTGTATGTTCATGTGCATATGATGTGTGTGTGTGTGTATGCACATCTGTGTGTGGGGGTATGACTGTGGGTATGTGGGTGCAATGGTGCATATATGGAGGTCAGAGGACAACTTTGGATGTAGGCTTTCCATCTTGTTTGAGACAGAGTCTCTCTTGTTGACCACTGCTGTGGATTCTTCTGTGTCTTCTGTCTTTTCCTTAGAGCACTGGGATTAGGCACATGTACTATTACATCTAGCCTGCTGGTCTTTACATGGGTTCGTGTACTATTACATCTAGGCTGCTGGCCTTTACAAGGGTTCTGGAAATCTGATTTTAGGTCCCCGGGCTTGCTTAGTGAGCAGTTTACTCACTGAGCTGTCTCCCCAACCCCTCTTTTGTTTTCTTTTGAGGTAGAATGGGCTTTGTATCCCAGGCTAGCCTCGAAGTCTTCAATCTCCCACCTGTCCAGTGCTAGGAGAAAAGGCTTTTTTTATTATAAAATATTTTTATTATTTTTTAATATTTTTATTTATTTATTATTATTTTTTTTTATGTGTATGAGTGTACTGTCTGCATGTAGGTTGGTGCACCCATGTCGCGCATTGCCACGGAGGTCAGAAAGAGGGCGCCGGATTCCCCTGGAACTGGAGTTAAAGACGATTCTTAGCCACCATGTGGATGCTGGGAATCAAACCCAAGTCCTCTGCAAGAGCAATTGGTGCTCTTAACCACTGAGCCATCTCTCCAGCCCCCAAATATTTTTATTTTTAACTACGTATATATGTGTGTAGCAGTGTGTGGGTATGTGCATGTGAGTGCCCATGGAGGCAAGAGGCAGTGGCTCTCCTGGGAGTTGGTGTTATAGGCAGTTTTAAGCTGGTTTTTTGGGAATGAAACTCAGGTCCCTAGAAGAGTAGTGTGTTCTTAACTGCTGAGCCAACTCTCCAGCTCAAAGAAAGGGCCTTTTTGATCACTCAGCCTGTACTGCAGGATTCATGTGTCTCTTTGTCCTGGCAGGATTAATCAAACTCACTTGACCCCCTTCTATCTGGTGATACGCAAAGTGGGTCTGAGAGTCGAGGGCTCACAATTCACACCGGAAGGAGCCCCATTCCGGATAATATCTGGCACTATGAACTACTTCCGGATACCCAGGGAGTACTGGAGAAAGAACTTGTGGAAGATGCAGGACTGTGGCTTCAACACCCTTACCACATGAGCACCTGCCTTAGTCCTTGTTTTCAGAATCTGTCATCTGAATTCCTAGCCGAGACTATTAGGCCAATCTAAAGGCTAGGTATACCCCCCCCCGTTTTTTTTTTTAAATTAGGGAGGATATTTGTTAGCTAAGTGTAGCAGCACAGGCTGTGTAATCTCAGTACTTGGGAGGCAGAGGCAGGAGGTTCAGTTCAAGGCTAGCCTCAGTACGTAGAGTTTGAGGTCAGCTTGGGCTACATGAGCTCTATCTCAAAAAAACACCAACCAAATAGCAATAACAACAACAATAACAACAAACAAAAAGGTGCTGATTGTTCTTAGGGTGTCTGGGTGCCCACTTGATATCCTGAGGTAGAACTGAGCTGGATGTTTTAGGTGTTTTCCAGGCTGGCTAGCAAGTGATAAAAACAATCCCTGGAGCATAGGCTTTTAATGAGAACAGAATGCTCTAGAACATTTCAAATGGTGACTTTCACCCTCTGCAGTAAGAAGCAGAAGGAAGTGTTTCTCAGAATTTCACAATGAAAAACTAGGGCTCCAGGAGGTCATAATCATGAAAATGTGGGGGGACCCCCCCCCAAGGTATTCTGTATTTCAGAATTCTTAAACTATCAGGAGCATCTACAGAGTCTTAAAGCTCACCAGCTGTGGTTTAAGCATACTTAACCCTTAAGAAGCCCATGCTGGGCTTCCCATTGAGGGTTTCCCTGGGAGGGTATGGTTTTCTGTATCATTGTGTTAGTCAGTTTCTCCAGGGAAGCAGAATCAAAAGCAAAGAGAGTGATTATAAGGAACTGTTCATGCCATTATGGAAGCTGACAAGCTCCAAATCTGTAGGAGGAGGGAAATTCTGGATAGCAAACTAGTGTGCTTGCATTTGAATCCTAAAGCTTGAGAACAGGGTCTCTGATGGTGGAAGTTCCAGTCAAAAAGCTGGCAGGGTCAAAACCCAAAAAGAAAAACTGAGTTTGGCGATGCACACCTGTGAACCCAATACTTGGAAAGCTGAGGTGGGAAAATCACAGGTATGAGGCCAGTCTTGAATACATATTGAGATTTTTGTCTCAAAGCAAAACACCCGAACAAAACCAAAAGATTATGATTTTGAGATTGACCCCTATTGCCACATGATGTTTTTCATTCACAAAACTATATGAAATTCCATTGATGATTACACCAAAATATTTTTATTTTGTGTACAGATGTATAAGCTATTTGTACTACAGTCATTAGCAATTGTACTGCTATGGATGATTCTCTGCTTATCTCTCTGTGAGTACATGTACCATTTCTGTTGTATGCATCTAGGAATGGTCCTTCCTAAATGGTCAATTAGTTTTCCAAAAATCCCAAACCAATTTCAAGGTCAGAGGTATTAAGTAAATTCAAGAGGTTGAGCGAGTTCCTCTATGGTTCATATCTAGAGTGTTTTCACTTTGGCATCCTGTGTACCATTAAATTGTAACTCTCCATTCTCTTCCTGTAGTCTCTGGTATCCAGTGCTCTACTTTCTCCCTCTGTGCACTTATTTATTCAAGGTGACTCAAATAGTGTTACCATGCAATATCTGACCCTTTCTGTCTGTCTTCTTTCACTTAACATATATCATTAGTGTTCATCCATCCTCTATGTAGTATGTATGGGAATCCCATTCTTTTATTTAAGTCTGAATAATTGACTACAATATGTATATACCATACTGTGTTTATTTGGTAATTTGATATTTTTTTATCCATTGATAGGCATTTGTTTATCCATTGATAGGCATTTGGGTTGTTACTACCTTTTGTCCATTGTGAAAAATGCTTCGATTTTTTTTTTATTAATTAATTTTTTTTATTGATGCTTTGTGTATTTCATACATCATTTTCCAATTCAGTTCAGGCGTATATCCCCTTCCCTTCACCCCTCGATTTTGATTAAGTCTAATTGTCTGATTAAGTCTGTTGCCTATACCTTTTGTGTCATATTAAAGAAATTACTGCCAAATCCAATTCTATAAAGCTTTGCATATATGTTCTTTTAAAGAATTTCACAATTTTAGCTGTTATGTTTAAGTGTTTGATCTTTTTAAAGTTAGTTTTTGTATATAGCATTAGGGAAGGTCTCAGTGTTATTCTATCGCATATGGATACCCAGTTTTCTCAGTACCAGTTATTTGAAAGGCATCATCATTTTTGAGACATGTCATTGGCTATTCTTTTTTTCTTTTTGGTTTCAAGACAAAATCTCCCTGTAGCCCTGGCCTTGCTACGTAGACCAGGCTGGTCTCTGCCTTCCCGGTCCTGAGATAAAAGGCCTGGGTCATTTGTTATTTTTAAATTAATTTAGAATATAAAGTACTGGGTTTCATCGTGGAGTCTTCATACATAAATGTCATCATACTTTGCTCTCATTTGTTCCCCTTCCCCGTGCCCTCCCCTGCTCCACCTTGTTCCCTTTCCCCCAGTTAGATCCTGTTCTGCTGGCTGATTAGATTTAGTCTATTTCCCACCTCCACTATCATCTTTTCTTCCTCCTTTTGATCTTCTTTTTAATTTTGTGCCCTACAAATACATACATATATCTATACATATTTAAATTTAGGTCTACATATGAGAGAAAGCATGCACCATTTGCCTTCCTGAGTCTGATTTATTATACTCAACATAATGATTTGTAGTTGCAGCCATTTCCCCTCAAATTTTATGATTCCATTTTTCTTTATAGCTGCATTAGGTATGTCTTGCAAATGTTATCTTTTACAGACTAGACTTGTGGCCTAATATTTTAACAGTATTTTTAATTTTTTAAATTTATTATTATTATTTTCAATTTTTTAATTATTTATTATTTTTATGTGTATGAGTGTACTGTCTGCATGTAGGTAGGTGCACCCATGTTGTGCAATGCCTCGGAGGTCAGAAGAGGGTGCCGGATTCCCCTGGAACTGGAGTAAAGGCGGTTCTCAGCCACAATGTGGGTGCTGGGAATCAAACCCGGGTCCTTTGCAAAGCAGTCGACACTCAACCACTGAGCCATCTCTCCAGCCCCTACTTATTATTATTATTACTATTAATGTTTTTTTTGTTTTTTATTATATACTTTTTTGTACAAGACCTATTTATTATTTTTTATGTGTATGAATGTACTGTCTGCATGTAGGTTGGTGCACCCGTGCACTTGTGCAGTGCTGCGGAGGTCAGAAGAGGGTGTCGGATTCCTCTGGAACTGGAATTAATGACGGTTCTTAGCCACCATGTGGGTGCTGGGAATTGAACCCGGGTCCTCTGCAAGAGCAGTTGCTGCTTTTAACCGCTGAGCCATCGCTCCAGCCCCAACAGTATTTTTTTTTTTAGACTAGGTCTCACTATATCAGCCAGTATAGCCTGGAACTCACTATGTAGACCAGGCTGGGAACTCACAGAGACATGCCTGCTTCTGCCTCCTGAGTGCTGGGATTAAAGGTGTGTACCACTATGCCTGGCTGTTTTTGTTTTTAATGAAGTATTTAACAGCAAATTTTAAAATGTGACATTTTAGTAGTACATTTTTCACACTAATCAAAAAGATAGCTATTGTTTTCTTGTAATATGCAATGTTATGTGATGCTGACATTACCATTACTAATTGATATTATGTGATACTTTGACAATGGGATTTCCTCATCTGTTTGAAAATGCCTCTTCTATTTGATTTGTTTGAGTTTACATTTGAAAACACCCAATTCGGTTGTGTCTCTTTGAACTTCAACCACTTCAATCAAAGCCCCCCTTTTTTTTATTTTTATTTTTATTTTTATTTTTAAGGGATTCTACAATACAATGACACAGTTGTTTGCAGATAACATTGATGTTACTCAGTATGTCATACAATTAAGTAATTGGTGCATTTTGCAAGTATCTATGTCCAAATTTTGAACAACCCAAGGTTCCATAGTCCAGTTGGAGAAGCTTGTATGCACAGGCATGTTGATCAATCAGGTGTCCAGACTATATTCCTGTAGTCTCGTGATTCACCCCTATCTCTCCACAGCCCTTACAATCTACCACGCCTCCTCTTCCGCAGTTTGTTCCCTGGGCTCAAAGCCCCCTTTTTAAAAAAAAGTATTTATTTATTTATTTGTTTATTTATTTATTTATTTTTATGTGTATGAGTGTCTTGCACTTAAGTGTACCACGTGTGTACAGTACTTGCAGAGGCCAGAGGAGGGCATCAGATCCCCTGAAGTTGGAGTTGTGGATGTTGATCAGCCACCCTGTGGCAGCTGGGGACTGAACCAGTAGCCAGTACTCTTGACCACTGAGCCATCTCTCCAACCCTCACAGCCCCTTTCTTTTCCTTTCCCTTGACTTTAACAGAAACTAGATGATCATTCCATACTCTGTTTCTTTGTGGTGTTGTTTAGCTTGATCTGTTTCTTGCGTCTTCCATCTTGCCAGCTTGTTGCCAATAAATCTTTGCTCCTTTGGGCAAACAGTGTTCCTTTTGATCTTTCTCTTGTTCACAGGGGTTCCAGTTACATTTATGCTAGACTTCTTGATTGAATCTCGCACATCATTAATACTGTTTGTTTATTCAGTCTTCCTTTTTTCTCTGGCTTCCATTTTGGATAGTCTTTTTATTCTAGATGTCTGCTCTACTGTTTGTTCCAACTGGCATATTTCATTTCTTCCTCTTAATAGTATTCCAAATATTTTTCATTTCACACACACACACACACACACACACACACACACATACACATACACGATCATATTTTTCTTTACTTACAAATATATGCCATATATGTATGTATATCTTTATTTTTTTTATTTTTTATTTTATTTTATTTTTTTTTTTTGGTCTTTTCGAGACAGGGTCCCCCTGTAGCCCCAGCTGTCCTGGAACTTACTCTGTAGACCAGGCTGGCCTTGAACTCACAAAGATCCGCCTGCCTCTGCCTCCCAAGTGCTAGGATTAAAGGCGTGCGCCACCACGCCCGGCTGTATATCTTTAATATTCTTTTCTACTGGTTTAATATTAAGTGTTACTTCTGTGTTTGTTTATTTTTTAAATTTTTTTAAAATTTTATTTATTTTTGTATGTGTATGAATGTACTGTCTGCATGTAGGTTTGTGCACCCGTGTTGTGCAATGCCGCGGAGGTCAGAAGAGGGTGTCGGATTCCCCTGGAACTGGAGTTCTCCTGGAATTGGAGTTCTCCTGGAATTGGAGTTACAGATGGTTCTCAGCCGCCATGTGGGTGCTGGGGATCGAACTCAGGTCCTCTGCAAGAGCAGTCAGTGCTCTTAACCGCTAGGCCATCTCTCCAGCCCCTTCTATGTTTGTTTTTATTGGCTGATTTTTTCTGATTATGTGTCATGTGTTCTTTTTATATGTAGGTGACAAATACATATACAAAAAGAAAATATGTGTATACACATATACATATATATATATATATATATATATATATATATATGACAGGATCCTAACTTGTCTTCACCTTGTGATTTTCTGTGCCAAAGAAGATTTAAAATTTATCTTAAATGTTATAAATTTCATGCTTTTGGTTGGTGAATTTAATCTTAGCCATTGTGTAATGCTATGTTTTTAAGGTACTCCAGGGCCTAGGAGTGTAGCTCAGTGGTAGAGTGTCTGCATAGTACTTGGGAGGTCCTGGACTTCATCCCCAGGACTGCAAACAACACAAAATGAAGTAAGGTTAATATGTTTTTTCCCATTTTCCTATTATAGATAAAGAAGTAGGTTTTTTTGCTTTTTGAAACAGGATCTCCCTATAGCCCCAGTTGGCTTAGAACTCACTATGTAGACCAGGCTGGCCTTGAACTCACAGAGATCTGCCTGCCTCTACTTCCCAAGTGCTGGGATTAAAGGTGTGTGCCACCACACCCAGAGTAAGAAATCAATTTTTTTTTTCTTTTGGTCTTTTTGAGACAGGGTCTCCTTGAAGCCCCAGGTATCCTGGAATTCACTCTGTAGACCAGGCTGGCCTTGAACTCACAAAAATCCTCCTGCCTCTGCTTCCCAAGTTTAGGATTAAAGGTGTGAGCCACCATGCCCTTAAGAAGTTGATTTTTTAAAAAATTATTTTTAATTATGTGCGTGGGTGTGGGTATGCACAGGACAGCAGGCTCTCGAGATGAGGGGATCCTTAGATCCCCTGGAGCTGGAGTTACAAGCAGTTGTAAGCTGCCTGATGTGGGCGTTGGGATTCAAATTTAGGTCCTCTACAAGAGCAATATGGGTTCTTAACCACTGAAGTATCTTTCTTTTTTTTTAAACATTTTTATTGAAGTTATGTACATTTCATACATCATTTCTCAGTCCACTCTAGACTCATCTCATCTTCTGTGCCCCCTACCCCACCCTGAGTTCATGTCTGCCATCCCTGCCCTGTATCTTTTTATGATTCTTTTCAAAGATTTTCAGAGCAGAGGATTATTGTCCTTGAGGGAACTCTACTGTTTCAGTCAGTTCCCTGTCCCAGTTCCTCTGCTGCTGTTCCCTCCAATCTATATCGCTTCAGCATATGCATATATATACATCGCACCTATACTAAAATTACATCATCCTGTCTTGAAAAGACCAAAAAAATAATTACATTATCTATACACAAACTGTGTCATTTCCATATCATATTTCAGGATTCACATTTTTCCTTTGAAAATTCATATTACTCTAAAATATGCCTACATATCCTCCATCCATATACCAAGATTACAAAGTCTAAAAATAAGTGGTGGGTTAATTCTAGAACCTGTTAAGGGATTTACATTATTAGAGCAACCCAGCAGGAATAGAGGCACTGAAGTATCTTTCTAATTTAGAAGTAGATTTGGGTTTTTTTTTTTGTCTTTTTGAGACAGGGTCTCCCTTAAGTCTTAGCTGTCCTGGAACTCACTCTGTAGACCAGGCTGGACTTGAACTCACAAAGATCCGCCTGCCTCTGCCTCCCAAGTGCTAGGACTAAAGGCGTGCACCACCATGCCTGGCTGATTTTTTTTTCTCTCTTTTTGAGACAGGGTCTCTCTTTAGTCTCAGCTGGCCTGGAACTTGCTCTGTAGACCAGGCTGGGCTTGAACTCATAGAGATCCGCCTGCCTCTGCCTCCCAAGTGCTAGGATTAAAGGTGTACGCCACCACGCCTGGCTTTTTTTTTTTTTTTTTTTTTTAAGGATGGAAAACCAAGACTTTATTTCGGGGAGGAAAAAAAGTAAACCAGCATGCTGGGGTGGGAGGGAAAAGGCTCCGACCGATAACTTGGCTCGCAGACCTTTTATACAGGGTCTAGGGGAATTTTAGTGGGGTTTGGGTAACTTCTAGCCTTATTGGATAATAGCAGAGTTACAGATCATGGCTAGGTCAGCCCACCTGCCCCCACATACCAAAGGTTTTCTTTAGACACAATCTTGGGTCAGGAAGGAGGAAATGTTAAGTCAGTTCACCTGTCCTCACATATCAACAGTATCCACTTTAGACAAGTTTAAATTTTATTAGCTGTTCTTGAGGCCTCAAGACCTTTTTTTTCAGGGAAAAGGTCAATTGACCTTGAGCAATTGACCTTTTCCCTGAATTGGGCAGGTTGTCACACAATGCCCACAGAGGACAGAAGAGGGCACTGGATCCCCTGGAACTAGAGTTATGGATGGTTGTTAGCTGTCATGTGGTTGCTGGGACTTGAACCTGGGTCTTTGGGCAAGGACAGCTATTGCTCTTAATTGCTGAGCCATCTCTTCAGCCCCAGAAGTAGATTTTTCATAAGCATCTGGGGAGAAAGAGTGGGGTGGGAGACAGAGCTATAGATAGAGATGAGAGAAAAAGAGAAAGTTGTGCTGGATATGGTGGCAATGCCTATAATTCCTATAGTTCCAGCTTAAGAAACCAAGGCAGGGAGATCATGAATTCAAAGCCAGCCTGGGCTACTTCGTAAAAATAACCAACAGTATCAAAACAAGAACCCAAGGAAACGATCAACAGTACATCTGTGGGTTCCTCTCAGAGGACATACTTCACACACCTGTCTTATCTGAAGTCTAGAATTCTGGAAAAAGATTCCTGTTTGGGTCATTACTGTGATGGAGAGTTAAAACATATATTGTTTCAATTTTTTTTTTTTTTGGTCTTTTTGAGACAGGGTCTCCCTTTAGTCCCAGCTGGCCTAGAGCTCGCTATGTAGACCAGGCTGGCCTTGAACACACAAGATCTGCCTGCCTCTACCTCTCAGGTGCTTTAAATTGCTTTGCTGTATGTACTTGGGCTTGAAACTAGGACCTCATGCTCATTAGACAAGTATTCTACCATGGATGGACCCAGCCCTTTTTCCTTTTTATATTGAGACAGGGTCTTGCTAAGCTGCTCAAGCTATCCTCATCCTCACTCTGTACCCTGGGTAGTCACTGAATTTTGGATACTCCTGCCTCAGCCTCCAGGAGTAGCTAGAATGAAAGGCATGTGCCATTGGGTCTGGGATTCTCTCAAACTCATGGTCACCCTGCTTCAGCCTCTTCAGAGCTGGTATTACCACTATGCTCGACAGTTTTTGTTTGTTTGGTTTGAGTTTGATTTTTTTGACACAAGGTCTTGCTGTCTAACCAGACTTGAACTTGTGTTCCCTTTGTTTCAGCCTCCTCAGTGCTCGGAATACTGGTGTGCAACGCTAGAGGTTCTGTTCTCTTTCTCTCTCTAGGCACTTTGCTAAAACTGAAGGAGCAGTATGAAGTCAGGGCACCCCGGAGGGAATTTCTTATGCTTCTCTTTTTTCTCCACTGCAGGTTTATTCCTTGGAACCTCCATGAGCCAACAATGGGCCACTTTTACTTCACTGAAAACCTGGACTTCATGTATGTGTTTATACTTTAATTGACTATCTCTGTGATTCAGATAGGGATGAGATTAGGTGAAGGAATGGGGCCCCTTCTGCTCTGATAATTTTCTGCCTGACTTGGAGCTTTCTTGAGCAGTTAGTCTATGGCTTATAGTAGGGCATAGCCCAATGTCAGAGTGTGGCCAAGAAATTGTTTATCCAGCATTTTACAGTGTTAGTCTGTCATGAAAGACCTGTTCTCTCAATTATAAGGGAAGATTTCTGGACAATAGTTTACATAGTTTCTAAGATGTGACAGAAGTAGGGTAACTGTTTATTCAAAAATTTACTGACTTTTTTTGGTTTCGATATTATATTTGGGAAACTGCAGAGAGGAAGGTAGATACAGCATGTTGAGGTGATACAGCCCCAGGTATGGGACAAGTTAGGGAAGACAAAAGTAAAGCTATGGGTGAGGCACATTGTTTTGAGGTTGAGCAGGAGTTAACAAGAAGGGGCTGTGTCCAGCAAAGGCAAAGTCAGAGATGCAAAGGCAAAGTCAGAGATGTGAAAGGACACGGCACATCAGTTGAGGTAATGTCAGATGCTGTAACAAGTAAGCTGTGCACTCTTTTAACGGTAAGGGTTTATTTTCATCTAAATCTAAGTAGAATCTTCCTGACAATCATGTATCTTTCTTCCAAGAAATAATAATTGGGGAGGGGGGAATTCAGGATCTTTCTGTTTTGTAACTTTATCACCTTCAACACATATCTTCCAAATCACTTTGTCTATTGGCACTGAGCTGCAGGAGGAAGAAAGGGATTCTCCATGCTTCTGTTTACATTTTGCTGCCTAAAGGTCCCTATCTAATGCATAGAACTGGCAATTGGATTTGAGCTGAGTACCAGGAAGGAAAGGGTGGAGTTGCAATCAGTTTTCTGCCACACTTTGTATTATATAGTATCTGCTTGTAATACTGTCCTGATCGCCTATTGCTTTGTTTTGTTTGTTTGTTTGTTTGTTTGTTTTTGGTCTTTTGAGACAGGGTTTCCCTGCAGTCCCAGCTGGTCTGGAACTTACTATGTAGACCAGGTTGGCCTTGAACTCACAGAGATCCACTTGCCTCTGCCTCCTGAGTGCTGGGATTAAAGGTGTGCACCACCACACCTGCTCTACTGGTTTTAACTAGAGGAGCAAGTTAGTGCCTTTCTCCTGGCCTTAGATACTTTGTTTAAATAATTTGAGAATTATTCAGAGGGTATTAGGAAATCTGAACTATTTTAATTTGGGAAGTTTAACCAGTGTGATGGTACTCACACTGTAACTCCACCACTCAAGAGGCTGAGGCAGGAGGATCTCAAAACACTGAGGGCTGGAGATGCAGCTTAGTGGTATTGCCCAGTGTGCACAAGATCCTGGATTCAATCCCAGCACTGAAACAAATATTGAGAAATTTATATTTTCATTTAGAAAGCTTATTCTGGCAGGGTTTTGCACATGCTAAGCAAGTGCTCAACTTCTGAGCTACCAGCCCCAGTCCCCATAAAGCTTTCAGAGGTGTCAGTAACCAACAAAACAAAAGAAAAATAAAGGCCTGGT
Source organism: Rhizomys pruinosus (assembly GCA_009823505.1). Classification (NCBI taxonomy): domain Eukaryota; kingdom Metazoa; phylum Chordata; class Mammalia; order Rodentia; family Spalacidae; genus Rhizomys; species Rhizomys pruinosus. The sequence continues at coordinate 1,971,134 of VZQC01002030.1, read as the reverse complement.
GTGGTGTTGCACACCTTTAATCCCAGCACTCAGAATGCAGAGACAGGCAGATTTCTATGGCAGTCTATGGAGTAAGTTCCAGGACTGGAACTTACTGGAGCAACAGGGAGACCCTGTCTCGAAACAACAATCACAACAACAAAATAAGAGTAGTTAAGATTTCATTTTTGAAGGACTTGACCTTGAAGAAGCTCTGACCTTTCAAGTTTTTATTTTATCTTCTGTAAACTGGAAAGGGTAGTGATGCTTATCTCATTCAATTGTCCCCAGTGTAATAAACTTAAATTTAGCTATGGTGCTTGGTGCTGATCTCACATAAATATTACTTCCTATTGTTGATGAAGATGTTGCTGACTGTGATCATTGGAGAAAGATTGGAAAAAGGTAAGAAAGAAGGCAGGAGGATCGGGCAGCCATGTCAGTAACGACGAAATAAATGCTAAGCATTGAACCTGGGGGTAGAGTGGGAAGGCATAGGAAGATGAAGCCCAAGAGCATTGAGCAGCAAGAACAAACTGGAGCTGCTTCAAGCAGAAGAGGGAGAACGAGTCTTTGGCAGCTTCCTGGGTGTGGCCACTACTCACATGGTGGGATGTTCCGGACATCAGGGGATTTGGGTGGGAAGGCTAAAGTCCAGGTTCCTGTATGTTCTTGTTAACTCCTTCCTCTCCAGCCCGTCACAGTGCCTGTTTCTTACTGTGTGGGATGCCCATTTTTCCTGGGTGGTGTCTCCTATGAGGTCTCTTGGGATCTAGGCTGGGACTCGCATTGATGCCAACCTCAGAATCAAACAAGAAGGGAAAGAGCAGTGGAGCAGGCCCCTGTGCTCAGTGTGAAGTGACGGGGTTGCTTTGTTTCCAGAGCCTTTATAACCATGGCCTCGGAGGAGAGGCTCTGGGTTATTCTGTGTCCGGGCCCCTACATTGGCAATGATTTAGACCTCGGAGGCTTGCCCAGGTAAGTTGTGCCCTGAGGGTCCCTAGTGGGGGAGTGCACATGCCCATAAGCACATTCAAATGCAAGTTTTAACAAAATGTTTTCCTTTCTTTGTATATACATTTTTTTTAAAAAAATATGTACCATTTTGTTCATTTATTGGCACATAAATGAAATGTATGTTTGTCTATGTTGTAGCAGTAGCACCTATCAGGGCTGTTTTCCTTTTCATGGCTGAGTACTATTCTAGTAGAGTCAGGTTTTTTTTTCTCTCCCTTTGTCTCTCTCTTTCTCTCTCTCTCTCTCTCTCTCTCTCTCTCTCTCTCTCTCTCTCATACACACACTCTCACCCACACTTCTAAACAGCTTTTAATGGTCTATCTTCTAGACCAGAGGTTGGAAAACTTTTCCTCTAAAAGGCTAGATAGTAATCCCAGCTGAGGCAGAGGACTGCCACATATCTGGGGCCATCTTGCACTACACAGTGAGTACAAGGCCAGTACAAATAAGTATATCTTATCACAAACAAGAAAGCAAATTCCAGATAGCTAGGATTTTAGGCTTTCTGGACATATGCACCTCTGTAATTAGTTGGAAGCAGTGGCAATATGTGAGTAATTGGGTATAGCTTTGTGTCAATAAAACTTTATTCAAATATACAGACAGCAGGCCTGACTTGGCTTTAAAACTTAATTTGTTTGTTAATCTCTCTCTTGGCTTGTAGTTCCATTTGTATTTTTGGCTATGGAGCTATTTGTACTTGCATAGACTGCTCTTTCTTGAAGCTGTTCAATGCTGCCATGCAGATATAGGCTGTCTGATTTTAATCTCCTGTGCTGGAACGTGTCCTTTCAGGGTCTCATATCCTGAGTTTGAATCTCATCTTTTCAATCATAGCTGGTTACTCAAGGACCCAAAAATGAAGCTGCGGACAACTTACAAGGGCTTCACTAAAGCAGTGAATCATTATTTTGATAAACTGATTCCCAAGATAGCACAATTCCAGGTAAAGCCCAGTCCCCTGACTCCACAGGTAAAAGAAGTGATTGCTGGGTTGATTTTTTTTTCTGGGTTGGGCTTGCTGTTTTGTGTGGTCTGAGAAGCAGGAAGCATAAACTGATTACAGTGTAATAGCAACAGTGAGTTCCAGCTTCTTATCTAAGAGAACATTAGGCTTTAATTGGAGATGTGATGGTACACACTGAAATACCAGCCTCTGGTAGTGGAGACCAGGGATCCAGGGCAGCCTGAGCTATATCATGTAGAGATCTTGTCTCCAAGATTAAAAAATAAGGTAAAGCTCAACATCAACACCAGGATAAGCCCTCCTGCCTACAAGAACATATGGAGACTAAACAACACACTCTTGAATAATGAATGGGTCAAGGAAGAAATAAAGAAAGAAATAAAAGCATTCCTGGAACTGAATGACAAAGACAATACAACACAACAAAACCTATGGGATACCTTAAAAGCAGTCCTAAGAGGGAAGTTTATAGCCCTGGGTGCCTACATTAGAAAAACAGAAAGAGCACATGTGAATGATCTAACACTGCAGCTAAAAGCACTTGAGAGACAACAACAGATGAACCTTAAACGCAACAGACAAGAAGAAATAAAAATCAGAGCAGAAATCAATGAAATAGAAACAAAGAAAACAATACAAAAAAATCAATGAATACAAAAGTTGGTTCCTTGAAAGAATAAACAAGATAGACAGGCCTCTAGCCCAGTTAACCAAAAGAAAGAAGGAACAACTCCAAATCAATACAATCCATAATGAAAGGGGAAATATCACAAAAGACAAGGAAAAGATCCAGAAAATCATATGGGAATACTTCAAAAACCTATACTCTACCAAGTTTGAAAACCTAGAAGAAATGGATGAATATTTGAAATCCTGGGAATCACCAAAGCTCAACCAAGAAGAGAGTGACAGCTTAAACAGACCCATAATACATGAAGAAATTGAAGATGTAATAAGAAACCTCCCAACTAAAAAAAGCCCAGGCCCAGATGAATTTCACCGGCGCACACTTCTATAAAACATTTCAAAAACACCTAAAAAACCATTATTACGGCAACTGTTTAGAAAGGCGACAAGAGGAAGTCTCCCAATTCTTTTCTTTCTTATGAAGCCAGATCACTCTATTACCAAAACGGAGGCCAAGATAAAACCAAAAATGAGAACTATAGACCAATCTCCCCCCTAATGAACAACAGATGCCCAGAATTCTAAACAGGATACTGCAAAATTGCATACAGACACACAAGAAGATCATCCATCATTCATGACCAAGTTGGATTCAATACCAGAGATGCAGGGATGGTTTCAACATAGGAAAATCAATAACCATCATCAGGCAATAAATGGATGAGACAAAAACAATGCCATCATCTCAATTGACGTGGAAAAAGCTTTGACAAAATCCAGCAATCCCTTCATGATTAAAGTACTAAGTAATTGGACTGGAGGAATCATTTCCTCAATGTAATCAAAGCCAGGACAGAAGGAAACTCAGAGCGAAATATCATTCTTTTTTTTTTTGTTTTTTTTTTTTGGTCTTGTTCGAAGCAGGTCTCCCTGAGCCCCCAACGACTGTCCTGGAACTATAGCTGTACGCCAGGCTGGCCTTGAACTCACAAAGATCTGCATTGCCTCTGCCTCCCGAATACTCAGGATTTAAAAAAGGGGTGCACCACCACGCCCAGCTCCAATATCATTCATTCCTAAAATGAGAAGGACAGAGCATAGTCCCCCTTAAAGGTAGAACTCAGCAAGGAACCACGAAACCAAAAAAAACCTCAGGAAAAAAACGACAACACACCAACAAAAAACCAGGAAAAAAAAAAGCAAAAAAAAACAAAAACAACAAAAAAAAGACACAAACGCAAGAAACCCAAACCAAAAAAAAAACAAGACCAAAAAGAACCACTAAAAACAAAAAAAAAGAAAAAAAAAAAAAAAAAAAAACCAAAACAAAGAAAAAAACCCAACAAAAAAAAACAACGCAAAACAAACCAAAACAAACCGAACAACAAAACAAAAAAACCCAACAACAAAAAGACAAAAAAAAAAACAACAAAAAAAAAACAAACAAAACCCACAAAAAACAACCAACAAAAAAAAAACACAGAAAAACAAAACAAAATACATTGTATGGAATTTGTAAAAGTTCAATAAAATTTGTAAAAACCAAAAAAAAAAACACAAAGAAAACAAAAAAAAACAACTTTTGCCCCCTGTCACCGCTCCCTTCAATATAGTGCTTGAAACACTTGCTAGAGCAATAAGGCAAGAAAAGGATATTAAAGGAGTACTAATTGGAAAAGAGGAAGTCAAACTATCCCTTTTTGCTGATAATATGATTGTTTACTTACGGGATGCTAAAAACTCCACCAGAAAACTCCTAGAAACGATTAACAGCTTCAGTAATGTGCCAGGATACAAAATTAACCTAAAAAAGTCAGTGGCCTTTCTTTACACCAACAACAAGCAACTGGAGAAGGAATTCAAGGAGACCTTTCCACTCATAATAGCCTCAAAAATAATAAAATACCTAGGAACAAACCTAACCAAAGACACCAAAGATCTTGACAACAAAAATTTTAAACCTTTAAAGAAAGAAATTGAAGAAGACATCAGAAGATGGAAAAACCTCCTACACTCATGGATTGGGAAAATTAACATTGTAAAAATGTCCATTCTACCCAAACTCTCTTATAGATTTAATGCAATCCCAATTAAAATCCCCAAGAGTTTCTTCACAGGCTTAGAAAAAAAGTCCTTAAATTCATTTGGAAAACCAGAAGACCCCGAATAGCCAAAACAACCCTGAGTGAAAAGAGCAACACAGGGGGGATCTCTATACCAGACTTCAAACTATACTACAGGGCTATAGTCATAAAAACAGCCTGGTACTGGCACAAAAACAGACCTGTTGACCAACGGAACAAAACCGAAGATCCAAACTTTAGCACATATAATTTCAGCCATCTCATATTTGACAAGGGGACCAAGAAGACACAATGGAGAAAAGACAGCATCTTCAGCAAGTGGTGTTGGCAAAACTAGATCACCACTTGTAGAAGAATGAAATTAAACCCCTATCTCTCGCCCTTTACAAAAGTCAAGTCCAGATGGATTAAAGACCTCAAAGTGTAACCCCAAACTCTGAAGGCCATAGAAGAAAAAGTTGGCAGCAGACAACAAGACATAGGTGTAGGAAAAGACTTCCTAAATCAGACAGCAGCTGTGCAAGAATTAAGTTCGACAATTGACAAATGGGGACCTCATTAAACTCAAAAGCTTCTGTACATCAACAGAAACAATCAAGGAAGTGAAGAGAAATCCCACAGAATGGAAGGAAACCACCACAGAAACATCTGACAAAGCATTGATTTCCAGAATATATAAACTACTCAAAAAACAAAGAAGAAAGAAAACAAATGACCCACTCAATAGATGGAGCAAAGACCTGAACAGAGACTTCACAAGTGAGGAACTAGAGATGGCTGAGAAACATCTTAAGAAGTGTTCAACATCACTAATCCTTAAGAAAATGCAAATCAAAACCACGTTAAGATATCCTCTTACTCCAATAAGACTGGCTAGGATCAAGAAAACAAATGATACCAAGTGCTGGAGAGGTTGTGGGGAAAGGAGAATTATCATCCACTGCTGGTAAGAATGTAAACTCATATTGCCACTATGGAAAGCAGTGTGGAGAACCTTGGAAGACTTGGAATGAACTTGCCACCCGACCCAGCCACACCACTCCTAGACATGTACCCTCAAGACTCACCCCACCGCAGAGATACAAGCACAGCCATGTTTATTTCAGCTCTCTTCACAATAACAAGGAACTGGAACCAACCCAAATGCCCCTCATCTGATGAGTGGATAGAGAAAATGTGGTACATCTATACAATGGAATTCTATGCAGCAGTAAAGAAAGATGATATCATGAGGTTTGCAGGAAAATGGCTGGAGCTAGAAGACATCAAGCTGAGTGAAGTAACACAGTCCCAGAAAAACAAACGATGAATGGTATCCCTTATCTGTGGATGCTAGTGCCAATTACCTAGTTGTAAGTATTTCTTGTGCACAGTCCCTTGAGCTTTTGTCCAAAGCAGTTGGGAGTGATGCATATTGGAAACAACAACAACAACAGAAAGGACTGCATCAAAGAATGACAACAACAACAACAACAAGAACAGAAAGGACTGCATCAAAGAACTGACTGAAACAGTGAATTTCTGCTCAAAACAGTCAACTCCCACATGGAGAATTTTGAGAAAGATTGAGAAAGAGATGAAAAGCATATTTGGCAGAATATATGAGCTCTGGTAGAGTGGGGGGATAGGGTGGGGGACACAGGTCTAGATTTGATAATCTTGTACAAAATATATATAAAAAATTAATAAAAAGCACAAAAATTAATCTAGTTTTAATTGCTCTGCTTTATTTTTGCCCTTCCTCCTCAACTGTTCAACTCAGATCTGCCTTTTATATTAGGATACCTGGAGGAATACTCTGTGTACATTAGCTTTGACTTGACTATATCTACTTGCTATCCACATTACCAGAAGTTAGTGACTAATAATTATTCTTGGAACTCACACAGTCAGCTATATGTCAGTGCCCTATAAACAGTGCTTTAGAGGAGCCCTTAGACTAGGAGTTTTCTAGGAGTGGTGGTTTCTAAAACAATTGGGGAACGTAAAAAATCTACATCCAGATGGTGCCCGACTTAAAGTAGTTCAACTGGGAGTTTTTGACCTAATACTGTTATAAATGGTTTCAGTGGAAGATACAATTTGACTTTTTGAAATTACTTTTTATTTTATTTTTTATATGTATGAGTGTATTGTCTGCATGTAGGTTGGTGCACCAGTGTCGTGCAATGCTGCGGAGGTCAGAAGAAGATGTCGGATTCCTCTGGAACTGGGGTTAAAGACGGTTCTCAGCCACCATGTGGGTGCTGGGGATCTAACCCGGGTCCACTGCAAGAGCAGTCGGCGCTCTTAACTGCTAGGCCATCTCTCCAGCAGTAAGTGCTGGTACCACTGAGACATCTTACCAGTCCCAGTTTCACTTTTGAATTTTGATCTTTTACCTTTTCTGGAATAAACAATAGGTGATACAGTGTTCTTTTGCAATGTTAGGCAGTGGCGGCTCCTGGTCAGCAAACCATCCCAAGGAGAGCAACTGTGCTCTAGTGAACTGTGATGTTGCTCAGCTATGATTCTCAGTGTTCAATGTATTTTGGACCAAACAATATTTTCTTTTTTTTTTTTTCAGGCAAAAATGTTTTTATTTATTTTCTTTCAAAGCCAACTTTTTATTGAAACTTTGTGCATTTTGTACAAATTTTCAAATCAAATCTAAACCCTTGTCCCCCTTCCTGCCTCCCCACCCCACCAGAGCTCATGCATTCTGCCAAACATGTTTTTCATCTTTTTCTGTCTCTCTCTCAAACAATATTTCAACTCTGATGGCTTTATTTGGGACAAAACTCCATGTTAGGTTTTGTCCTAACAGGAGAGATGGTCCTTGAAAGGAATGTAATGCCCTAACCACAAGTGACTAAATTTAAATGAAGTAAAATTAAGAATATAGGTAGACTCATTTCTTTTTCAGTGTTCAGTAACCACAGGTGGCCGGTTACCCTGTTAGCAGCCAAGTTCCTGAGAGGTAGCTAACAGTGGGAAGGACAGTTCTGGAAGTTTGAGGACTCAAGCTTAATACATTAAATTATGGTAGAGGGGCTGGAAAGATGGCTCAGCGGTTAAGAGTGCCGACTGCTCTCAAAGAGGACCGAGGTTCGATTTCCCAGCACCCACATGGCGGCTAAGAACCATCTTTAAGCTGGGTGTGGCAGTGTACACCTTAAATCCTAGCACTCAGGAGATAGGGAGACCCTGTCTCAAAAAAAAAATTATGGTAGAATGGGAGTTAATTATCTAGGGAAGTATTCTGAGAGCATCCAACTCCCTAGACCTAGCCACTTATGAGCAAGGGAAATGAGCAGAACTGTGTTCAATTTGGAGTTAAGTTTAAGAGTGAAGTCTGTTTATGTGTGCTCCCAGTACTCAGAAAATCCAGTCTCTTTCCACCAGGTAGTCTCACTCTCAAATTCTCATCTCCTTGACCCTCAGTATCAAAAGAGAGGCCCTATCATTGCTGTGCAAGTCGAGGATGAATATGGCTCATATTACATGGATAAAAAATATATGTCATATGTACAAAAGGTAAGTGCTCCCTTGATTTGTCATATGTACGAAAGGTAAGTGCTCCCTTGATTTGTCATACGTACGAAAGGTAAGTGCTCCCTTGATTTGTCATATCTGCAAAAGGTAAGTGCTCCCTTGATTTGTCATATCTGCAAAAGGTAAGTGCTCCCTTGATTTGTCATATGTACGAAAGGTAAGTGCTCCCTTGATTTGTCATATCTGCAAAAGGTAAGTGCTCCTTTGATTTTTTTTCATTTTTACACACCTTTTTTCCCTCATTTTACTAGTTTGTGAAGTAAATTGTCCTGAATGTCTATAGCTAGCCTGGAACTGAGATATGGAGATAATTAGCGTTATTTTTAATATTGAGTTGCGTTCTAGAGTGTGGACTAGAAATGATCCGCATAACTCTAGTAGAAAGCAGAGACCCATGATAAGATATCTTTGTTTCCTGTGAATATCAAAGCTTTCTTTTGGCTGATGGCTGTTTAATACATATGTTTCCATCCTTTTATTTCCAATTTTTCTGTATCCACTTACTTAGGGCACTTACAAGTAGCAAGTAATTTATAGAATCATTTTTTAAAATTGGTTAAGCCTGGATGGTAGAGTAAGAGGATCAGCAGTTCAGTTCCTCAGTTAAATAGTGAGTTTGAGATCAACCTAGACTACATGAGACTCTGTCTCAAAATGCCACTGTCTTAGTTTCTTTTCCTGTTGCTGTGATAAAATGCTCTGACAGAAGCACCTTAAGGGAGAAGGAGCTTATTTGGGCTCACAGCTCAAGGCAAAGTGCTTAGGCAGCCAATCACATTGCATCCAACCACTGCCAGGAAGCAGACTGATAGGGCTCAGCTTGTTTTCTCCATTTTGTATACTTCAGGATCCTCTGCCCAAGAATTAAAATGGATTATCCCACATCAATTAATATAATCAAGATAATCCCCCTATGCTCAGAGGTCAATCTCCCAGGAAATTTGGATCTGTCAGTTTAACAGTTAACACTGACCATCACAACTACCACAGAAGAAAACCACCAAAAAGAAAATGTTTTTGTTACTCATTATTGCAAGTTCTTGTTCTGTAAATGAGGATTTTAGTTTGTTCACACTCCCTGCTGATACATTTGCATTTAGATCTATCATATTGTTATTTTCTGTTTGTCTTACTAGCTTTCTCTTCTGTCTGCTCTCAGGATGACATTGAACTTCCGATCCTCCTGCCTCTACCTCCCAAGTGCTGGGATTATAGGTCAGTACCACCACACTCAGGTTATGTATTGTTGAGGATCCAACCCAAGGCTTTGTGCATGCTAGCACTTTACCAACTAAACTATATTTCTGTTACGTTATAAAAAGCCCCCCCCCATAACCATGGGGCGGGGCCTCAGGTACAGAGGAAGTGGTCAGAAAATTGACAGCCTCTGGAGGAAGTGGGCGTCTGTGTTCCTTGGGATTCCGGGAAGCCCAGACCTAACAATTTCCAGTATATATTTTTATTTTTATTTTTTTAAGTTTTTAAATTGCCGGATATGGTGGTGCACGCCTTTAATCCTAGCACTTGGGAGGCAGAGGCAGGCGGATCTCAGTGAGTTCAAGGCCTGCCTGGTCTACATAGTGAGTTCCAGGCCAGCTGGGACTGAAGGGAGACCCTGTCTCAAAAAGACAAAAAAAAAAGTTTTTAAATTAAAAAATTACATTTTACTTCTTTATTTGTATGTATATTTGCATTTGCTTATTGTATTTGTGTGTTGGCACACATCCCACATGGTCATGCAGGGATCAGAGGACATCTTTTCAGAATCACTTTTCTCCTTCTACCATGTATGTTCCAAGGATCAAATTCAGGCCATCAGGAGCTAGAGAGATGGCTCAGCAATTAAGAGCACTGACTGCTCTTCTGGGTTCAGTTTCTAGCACCCACATGGTAGCTTACAAGTATCTCTAGGGGATTCCATGCCTTCTTCTGGCCTCTGCAGGCACTGCATGTATGTTCCACACCTACATACATGCAGACAAAACACTCATGGACATAAAATAAAAATAAGTTAATCAAAAAAATTTAAAACTTGGTTCATCAGGCTTCACAGAAGGCGATCTCACTAGCCTCCCCAATATTTTATTGACTGAAGATTGTATTTTCTTGTTATACATTTTTAACCATTCTATTAGGGTTTATCATATAAAGTTCCCATCCTTGAATTATTAGCATCTAAAGTTATGGTCTATTCCAATTCCAGGGGAAAGCAAGGGACTCCTGAGAACATTTTACTTAATTTTCATTTCTCACTTTACATGATAGTATTATAATTTGTTTTTACTGCTGTGTATGCTTTGATTCACAAGACATTATTATTATTATTTTCTTACATAGAGCTAATGGTTATATAGATTTATTCATATAATTTACTCTATATGGGGGGGATGGAATGCAGGGCTCTTGTGATAGACAAGCACTGTACCATTGACCCACACCTCTTTCTTTTTTTTTTTTTTAATTAATTTTATTTATTTCTGTATGTTTATGACTGTACTGTCTGCATGCAAGTCTTGTGCACCGTGTCGTGCAACGCCGCGGAGGTCAGAAGAGGGTTCAGTTGGAAATTGGAGTTCTCCTGGAATTGAGCTTCAGACGTTCTCGACTCCATGTGGGTGCTGGGGATCGAACCAGGTCCTCTGCCAAGAGCGGTTATTTTCGGTGCTCTTAACCGCTAGGCCATCTCTCCAGCCCCGACCCACACCTCTTTCACACTGCTCTACTCTATGTGGGGGGGATGGAATGATGGGCTCTTGTGATAGACAAGCTCTGTACCACTGACCCACACCTCTAGCACACTGCTCTACTCTGTGTATGGGGGATGGAATGCAGGGATCACGTGATAGACAAGCTCTGTACCACTGATCCACACCTCTAGCACACTGCTCTACTCTGTGTATGGGGGATGGAATGCAGGGGTCACGTGATAAAAAAGCTCTGTACCACTGACCCACACCTCTAGCTCACTGCTCTACTCTGTGTATGGGGGATGGAATGCAGGGGTCATGTGATAGACAAACTCTGTACCACTGATCCACACCTCTAGCTCACTGCTCTACTCTGTGTGTGGGCATGGAATGCAGGGCTCTCGTGATAGACAAGCTCTGTACCATTGATCCACACTTCCAGCACACTGCTCTACTTTTTCTCACTCCTTTGCTCCTATCTGTCTGGGCTGCCATCATTCCTATTATTTTTCTTGCCTTTAGTATTATTATTATTATTTTTTTTTATTAAATTTATTTATTCTGTATGTGTATGAATGTACGTCTGCATGCAGGTCTGTGCACCCGTGTCATGCATGCCGCGAGTTGGGTGTTGGGTCAGAAAGAGGGGTATCGCTCCCTGGACTGGAGTTCTCGGAAATTCGGTTTTGTTTCAGACGGTTCTCGGCCGCCACTGTGGGTGCTGGGGATCGGAAACCGGGTCCTCTGTAAGAGCTGGTCGGTGCTCCTAACCGACATGGCATCTCTCCAGGCCCCTGCCTTTAGTATTATTTTGATGAAGGAGTGATATAATAAACTCTTTTACTTTTTGCTTGTCTGGAACAAATGTCTAGCTCACTATTATTATTATTATTTTTTAATTTATTTTTGTATGTGTATGAATGTATTGTTTGCATGCAGGTCTGTGCACCCGTGTCGTGCAATGCCGCGGAGGTCAGAAGAGGGTCTCAGATTCCCCTGGAACTGGAGTTCTCCTGGAATTGGAGTTACAGACGGTTCTTAGCCGCCATGTGGGTGCTGGGGATCTGTAGAGTTCTAGGTTGACAGGGTTTTTTTTGGTGGATTTTTCTGTCATGCATTGTTTCTATTAAAAAATCAGATATTACTGTGCATGATGACACAAATCTGTAATTCCAGTACTTGGGAAGCTGAGGTAAGAGAATCACGAATTTGAGATCAGCCTGAATTACACAGAAAGTCTCAAACCGGCTTGGACTGCATGACCAATGCTGTCCCAAAAAAGTCAGAATAGCAACAAAAGTTAGGTATCAATAAAATTATTCCTTTGAATAGCTTCTACTGACTCTCTAATGTGTGCTTTTGTGTATATTATATATGTATATATTGCATTTCTGTAATGTTTTGAAAAAATTCTCAACAATTGTAGAATCTGCTTTTGTTTTTCTGTCTTCAGGTTTTTTGTAAAATATGGGGTCTTGCCATAGAGTCCATGGTGGCCCAGAATTCAAAATGTAATGCACACTGGCCTAGAACTTGTGACGTTCCCCTAGCTTTGTCCGCTAAGTACTAGGATTACATGCACTGCCATACTCAGCTTCTAAACTAATTTCTAATGTATTTGTTTTTCAGCGTTGTCTGATTTGATGCTAAATTTATCTTATGAAATTCCTAATTCTGGATATTTTAACTTTGGATTTAAAATTTCGTATTTTAGTTTTTATTATTTTAAAATTTATTGCCAATATTTTCCATTTCTCTTTATTTTAGTTTTATTTTATTTGCTTTTAGGTGTATGAGTGTTTTGCCTGCATATATGTAGGTGACCCCCATGCATGCAATGCCTGCAGAAGCCAGAAGAGAGCATCAGATACCTTGGTACTGGAGTTATAAATGGTTGGGAGGTGCCATGTGACTGCTGGGAACTGAACCTAGGTCATCTGTAAGAGTAAGCAGTGCTCTTAACTGCTGAGCCATCTCTCCGGCTCCTCCATTTTTCTTTGATTACTTGACTATATTAATTACATGTACTTAAAATGTGAGTGTAGCTGAACATAGTGGCTTGTGTCCCAGCACTGGGGAGCCTGAGGCAGGAAGATCAGTGTGAGTTCGAGGCCAGACTAGGCTACATAATTAGTTCCAAGCCTGGGAAATAAGTAAGACCTTACTTCAGAAAACCAAAACAGGGCTGGAGTGATGGCTCATGGGTAATGACGCTTGCTGTACAACCCTGGTGACCTGAGTTCGATCCCACGAACCCATGGAAAGTTGGGAGGAGAGCACAGGCTCTATAAAAATTTCCTCTGACCCTGTGGCATACCTTTTTACACACACACACACACACACACACACACACACACACACACACATAAATAAAATTAAAAAGTAGAAACAAAAACAAAACAGGAGTTGGGTATGGTGATACATGCTTTTAATTCTAACACTTGGGAGACAGAGGCATGCAGATCTCTGAGAGATCAAGGCCATCCTGGTCTGGTCTACATAGTAAGTTCCAGGCCAACTGGGGATACAGGGAGGGCCTGTCTCAAAAAAAAAGTTTTAAAAGTATGTATAATAAAACTAATACCTGATCTCCTAGGGCTCTGATTCTGCTGTGATTTCTCCTTACTCTTTCTGTAAAATACTGTCTCATTGTCTAATCATTTTCATACAATGTCAGATTTATGAAAACATTGAGATCACGTCAGTCTTTTGATCATTTTCCAGATGGATTCATTTTTGCTTCTGCAGGTATTTGTAATGATTTGAAACTGAGCTTCTATCCATAAGAACTATTCTAATCCTTGTTTACTCCTGTTTCTAGGACATTGTCTTTAAGAATTTTTTGAAAGCCTTGTGTTTGACAGGATACCTTCATCAATGTGGTCCTTGAACTGCAAGTTCTTTTCCTGAGTATTTAAAACTGCTGACAACTTGCTTCTCAGAAGAGGGCAGGGCTGAATGACAGACTCCCTTTTTCTTTGGGACCTGGGCCTCTAATTTCTGCCTCTTCAGCTTCTCTAAAGAACTCCTTAGTAACACTTTGTCTACCTTCAATAGCTGTGATAGAAAGGTCGCTGAGTATCAAAGCATCCCATTGTCCATAGAATCCATTTCTGTCTGTATGAGTTTTTGTAATCACCATCTTTCATTCTTTTTTTTTTTTTTAAATTAGTTTTTATTGATGCTTTGTGCACTTCATACATTTTTTCCAATTCAGTTCAGGCTTATTTCCCTTTCCCTCCCCCCCCACCCCCACCCCATTCCAGATCATGCATTCTGCCATAACTGTCCTGCATCTTTCTCTCAATTTTTTTTTTCATTTTTAGCTATAAGTGATAATCCATGAGTACAAGCATCCTTCATGCAAAACCTATCTGCAGGCTGTTGTGCCCAAACACCTACAGCCCCACCATCCAGTGGGGGGTGACAGGTTGTTTGTTCAATCAAGTTGATCAAATGAGTGTCCAGACTACATTGCTGTAGTTTCACCATTCACCCCAATCGCAGCCCTTACATTCTACCACGCCCCCTCTTCCGCAGGTTGTTCCCTAGGCTTAGAAAAGGGGGCACAGGTGGATGAGAGGTAAAACAGTCCACTCTGCTCTGGAGTCTGTTGACTTGGACTCTGGTCAATTCTGGCTGTTTCCTTTCATGGGCTGACAGTTGTCCAGGAAACCCTTCGATCCTACTAATGAAGAAGTTAGGAGGATGTTATAAGCCACAGTAAGACCCTGTCATATTAACAGGGGGGAAAAAATGTAATTCATGGATTAACTATATCCAACATGTGTCTATGCTAAAGTAACCTACCATAACTATTAGCTGCTAGCTTTAAATACTCTATATATCTAATTGCTTGTTTCATTAGTAGGATCGAAGGGTTATTCCATCTTTCATTCTTAAGCCTCTTCTTTAGCTGTATTATTTGGTCACCTGCCAATAAGCCATGTCACAGATGAAACACTGAATCCTCACTGAACTTAATGGGAATCTGGGCATAGTCTCCCCACACCCAACCACCCAGTCACTTTTCTGCCTCCCTCATTTTGAAAGAATCCAGTAGAAGCCAACCATTTTCTGACGCCAACAAAGGACTCAAGGGTTAATTA
The DNA here is from genome assembly GCA_009823505.1 of Rhizomys pruinosus. NCBI lineage: Eukaryota > Metazoa > Chordata > Mammalia > Rodentia > Spalacidae > Rhizomys > Rhizomys pruinosus. The sequence goes on along the minus strand of VZQC01002030.1, from coordinate 1,956,130 downwards.
TAAGACTGTTATTACTTTCAGGATATTTTGATCCAAAAGATTCATACCTTTGGCTTGTCTGAAAACTTTGGGTCACGGTCTCAGTATTTTGTGGCACATTTAGATAAGCCTCTTAAATCTAGTCTGTTCTGATTGAGAGTTGCTCTAGAGTTGTTTGAAGTTAAAGTAGGAACATTTAAGGCTCATGCCACTGACAGTGCAATCTGTGGTCTGGCTAAGCCACAACTCACCTGCCTTTCCCACTGACTGAAGGGAGTGGCAGAGGTGTGGGGTTCATAGGAGCATCCTGTAGATTTGGCTTATGGGATATAGTAATTTTGTGATAGTATGTACTGAAGCTTTCCTTTTATGCTCTCTGGCCTGGAGTAAACCCAGAATTCTGGTTGTTAGGGGAAAACAGTGTGATGCAAATCTCACCTCTGCTCTTCAATGAGGTTTGAAATTTGAATTGCCACTTCCACTTTGAAGAATGTGACTGAGACAGGACTTGTATTTTTGTCTCAGCTTCCTAACTTAAAAGTACTGGGGTAGGAAATCATGCCTTCCACCCCAGGCCTCAGCTTCCCTATGGTATTTCCATTACCATAGTTTTTTCCCAAGAAGAAGTGATCTCATGGGGACTACAGAAAGTCCACTTTTTTTTTTTTTTTTTGGTCTTTTCGAGACAGGGTCTCCCTGTAGCCCCAGCTGTCCTGGAACTCTGTAGACCAGGCTGGCCTCGAACTCACAAAGATCTGCCTGCCTCTGACTCCCAAGGGCTAGGATTAAAGGCATGCGCCACCACACCCAGCAAGTCCACTTTTCTTTCTGAATTTCTCCTTAGGCCTTAGTGTCTAGAGGGATCAGTGAGCTGCTCATGACTGCAGATGATGGTCTGGAACTGAAAAAGGGCCACTTGAAAATGGGTATGGTTTTGCTTTCATCTCTCTCTGCCTCGGGTCAAGCTGGAACAGCACACCACTTGTCCTTCTGATTCTTTGTCTTTCCATTTCCTGGTGGTAAGAACTTGTGGTCAAAGACAAATTAGGAAGCAGGACTCAGTCTTGCTACCCACCAGCTGTTATGACCAGAGCTTTACTCTGCTCTCCTCAATCCCAAAATGGCCACAGCCAGGGTCCTGTGTCGAGGTTGTCTCCAACACTGACAAGTGTCCCTGATTGGACAACAGGGAGTGGGGGGTTTCAGAGAAATAGCACTCTCATGGACCTAGCCTTGAAAGTTCCTGGAGCAAATGAATCCAGGGAATAAAAGCAGTGGGAGTGGGCATAGGCGGACACTGCTCAGGAGTAGACACTTGTTTAGGTAGCACGTACCCATGGGTTCAGCCCCAGGTGTACAGAGTCAGTAAATAATAAATGCACAGAGATGAAGGTCGAGAGAAATGCTTTCTGAAATTCTTTAATAGAAGCAACTTTGTCAGCTCCATTATACTCTGTTGTTCTTGTCCCTGCCCACTGTGGTGCCCCTTCCCTGTATTACTTGGGGAGCTAAAACAGTGTTCTGAATTAGAGGTAAGCATGAATGAGACCCTGAGTTTGATGCCCAGAAAATCATACTTCGGGGTCTCAATTTCTTCATTTGTCTTTCATGGATTTACTTACATCATGTGTTTTAACTCTCTTACTTTCTAAATTATCACTATAAATACAAATGAAGGGATGCATTTTTAATGTTTGTATACTCCTCATGTGGATGTAAGTGAAGTATTCTCATTATTGCTTTCTTTGACCACAGAAGTGTTAAAGTGAGAATCTTTGAGGCATATGTCCAGAAAATATGGGTTGGGCTCTGAAGCCTGAATGGTGGGTCTTCTGCCGCTATCCTGTGTGGTCATGGCAGGATCTCATGTACTTTACTCTCTCTATCCACAGTGCTGGCCACAGTCCACATGAAGAACATACAGCCAGAAACATATAGGGACCTCTCTTCACTTCAGGTAAGGGCATTTCAGAGATGGCAGATGTTTTGATTCTTGCCCATCCCTGGACTTCTTGCCTTATCTGGTGAGGGAAATATTGGCAGTAATTAGTTTAGTTAAAATTTGAATCTATGGTGGTACCTTTAAACGCTTATTATAGGTGGTTTTACGTTCAAATTTATAAGCGCACCACACTTGGTTTATAGGCCATAGTGTTGGACTGTTACCTACTTTTAGTGAATTTCTTTTTTTTTAATTATATTTTTAAAATTTTGTTTATTTTTCATATGTGTATGAATGTACTGTCTGCAAGTAGGTTGGTGCACCCGTGTCGTGCAATGCCGTGGAGGTCAGGAGAGGGTGTCAGATTCCCTGGAATGGAGTTAAACGCAGTTCTCAGCCGCCATGTGGGTGCTGGGGATCGAACCCGGGTCCTCTACAAGAGCAGTCGGCACTCTTAACCACTAGGCCATCTCTCCAGCCCCTTTTAATTATTTTTTATGTGTATGAGTGTACTGTCTGCATGTAGGTTGGTGCACCCGTGTTGTGCAATGCTGCAGAGGTCAGAAGAGGGTGTCAGATTCCCCTGGAACTGGAGTTAAAGACAGTTCTCAGCCGCCATGTGGATGCTGGGAATTGAACCCGGGTCCTCTGCAAGAGCATTCAGTGCTCTTAACTGCTGAGCCATCTCTCCAGCCCCTTTAGTGAATTTCTTATATTTGACCAAGAAAGAGAACACCATGAGAGGTGATTCTTAGGATGGGTCTTATAATATCAACTCAATATAGGGAGAAAACAGCCTTTGAAACCTTTCTCTGTTCCTGTGGTTTTTGTGGTCTTTTTCAATGAAGATACTCTCTTAAGCTGGCCATGGCATAGCAAACACAGTGAAGGAAGAACTAAAGCTTGAATTAGATTTGAAATTAGAGGTTTCAGGTTTGGAAATTTGAGGTGAACCTCTGTTTTCAATGGCTATTTTAAGTCAGGTTTATTTCTGGGCTCTGGTTTTATGCTGACGATGAGACAGACATTCTCCTTATCTTTGGACAGGCCACACCTAGGTTTGTTCACTGTTTGTGTGGGCTCTGTTCTCTTTCTTCTGATTGGTGTTCTCCCATAAAAGATGGACAAGTTGTTTCTTGAGGGGCCAGACAAGAGAGTGCCAGAAAATACAGAAATCTCTTGGATTTTAGCAGGATGAACTCAGAATGGAATGACTAATTGTGTAATCTCTACATTCAATTTTAAACAAAACAAAATTGGCAAAGCTCTGAGGCTAAAATCCAGCAAGGAAGAGACTCAGTTTGACAGCATGTTATGTGAGAGACATGTTGGAAGTTAGCTGGCCTCCTGCTTTACTTAAATTGGATCTGTTCCCTCTACTGACAATAGCTTTGAGCACTTGGGTTTTATTCATAGAAATAATGTCGCCACACTGGTTAAAAACAATTCTGCCTTGTTTTTATCTGCTCAGGCATCATCTCATTTAGATGGGATTTTAACAAAGTAGAATGCTTCCACCAAATACAATGTAGGGATTGCATGAAGATATATACACTCAAAGAACTAAGAATGAACATTTTTTTTATTTTTTGAGACAGGTTCTCCATATAGGCTTAGGTGGGCTGGAACTCACTATGTTGACCAGGCTGGCCTTGAACTCACAGAGATCTGCCTGCCTCTGCCTCCTGAGTGCTGAGATTAAAGGGGTGCACCACCATACCGACTAGAATGAGTTTTATATTAAAGATAATATTCATCTTCCAGTGGGAAGGGCAATGAAAAGATGCCAATTGGGAAGGGGTATAAAGATGATTAAGATGTTCTCTATGAAATATACAAAAATTAAAAAAATTACAAAAAGATCATATTCATATGATGGGCACCTCAAAATTTTAGAGTATACACCATAAAAAGAAAAGTACCAGAGAGCACACTTAGTTTCAGTAAGTAAAAATAATATGAAAACATTGATTTGTTCATTATAAGAATGTTAATTTCTGGGGCTGGAGAGATGGCCTAGCAGTTAAGAGCGCCGACCGCTCTTACAGAGGACCCGGGTTTGATCCCCTGCACCCACATGGCGGCTGAGAACCGTCTGAAGCTCCAATTCCAGGAGAACTCCAGTTCCAGGGGAATCCGAGACCCTCTTCTGACCTCCGCGGCGTTGCATGACATGGGTGCACAGACTTGCATGCAGACAGTACATTCATACACATACAGAAATAAATAAAAAAAATTAAAAAAAAAGTAATCATTAAAAAAAAAAAGAATGTTAATTTCTGTCAACCTATTTATTTTTAAAAAATGGCCACGTATAGTGGTGCACACCTTTAATCCCAGCACATGGGAGGCAGAGGCAGGTAGACCTCTATGAGTTCAAGGCCAGTCTGGTCCACAGAGCAAGTTCCAGGCCAGCTGGGGCTACAGGGAGACCCTATCTCAAACAGACACACACACACACACACACACACACACACACACACACAAAGTGGAATGAACCACCTTAGATAGCAATGAAGTCCCCATTACACAAAAATGAAGGGTTGCTGCATACTGGCAGTGTGTGGTCCAATGTGCACAAGTGGCAATATGTAGTCAACAGTAGTATGCTAGGAAACTTGAATTTAAGAAACCCTTTCTAAATGTAAAAATCTATGAATTTTGTCTGTTTGAGAAACTACAATAAACTGTACTACATTGAGTGGTTTATAAACAACAGAAATGCATTTCTCATAGTTCTGGAAAACTGAGGTCAGGGTGCTGACAACTCATTGTTGTTGAGGGTACATTTCTCGGTTCAGTGATGGTGACTTTGGGGCAAGATAGCTCTGTGGGATCTCAGATAAGGAGGTCCATGTGACCTTTTATAAGGACACTTACCTCGTTTATGAGGGCTCCCTTCTCATGATTGTTCACCTCCTTTAGGCCCCACCCACCTCTTAAAACTATGACAGTAAACCGGGTGTGGTGGCACAAGCCTTTAATCCTAGCACTTGGGAGGCAGAGGCAGGCAGATCTCTGTGAGTTAAAGGCCAGTCTGGTCTATGAGTTCCAGGACAGCGGAGCTACAGGGAGACCCTGTCTCAAAAAGACCAAAAAACCCCACAAACAAATAACAAAACCAACCCAGAAACAACAACCAAAAAACCCTATGACATATGAATTTGGTGGGGTATGGTCTGGAGATGGCAGACATTCTGACCATAGCTCTACAATTTGGAGATTCTATGAGCTATTAGGTAGTGAGGAAGTTTCAGGAGCTTGACGGGTTGTCCTAGCTTAATTGACCTTAAAACCTTGATAGCAGGCTGGACAGATGGCCCAGCAGTTAAGAACACTGGTCGTTCTTTCAGAGGACCCCAATTTAGTTCCCAGAACCCATACGGCAGCTGATAATTGTTTGTAACTCCAGTTTAAGGTATCTGACTCCCTCTTCTGGCCTCCACAGACATTGTGCACACAGGTGTTCTTACATACATACAAGTGAAATATATACATACAATAAAAATTAAAAAAATGTTGATAACATGACTTTTGGAAGTCAATAAAGTTTAAAAAAAATTAAACATTAGGATTTCCAAGCCTAAATATAGGATTGGCAGTATCCTATGACTTATTTATTTATTTACTTATTTATTTATTTTATGTGTATGAATGTACTGTCTGCATGTAGGTCTGTGCACCCATGTAGTGCAATGCTGTGGAGGTCAGAAGAGGGTGTTGGATTCCCCTGGAACTGGAGTTCTCCTGGAATTGGAGTTACAGACGGTTCTCAGCTGCCATGTGGGTGCTGGGGATCAAAACCCGGGTCCTCTGCAAGAGCGGTCGGTGCTCTTAACCACTAGGCCATCTCTCCAGCCCCTCCTCTGACTTTCTTTAAAGTGCTTGGTCACTTAGATATAAACATGGATACTGCTGGGGTTTGGTTGGAAGAGACCCAGAGCAGGAATCTGTGTCAGTAATGATAACAGAAACAAAAAGGTTGGGTTAACTTCACAGTGCTAGAAGCAGCAGAATAAAAAAGGCCAACCATAGACACCAGCTGAATAGAAAGGCTAGAATATGTCAATAGATTGGAAAGATGAGGGGTCAAAGTCAGCTCAGAGATCGGAAAGGAAAGAGGGCACAAGAGGGTGTGAATACTGGGTTTGAAGAAGTCTTCTGTCAGGAGATTCAACATATTTATGTCCATTTATTGAACATTTTTAACGCTTCCTGTATGTCAGACATTTCTTATTAGACTTCTACTCTGGTCACTCAAGAGAATAGAAAGATTCTATTTTTAAAAATTATACTTTTAGAATATTCTTCCAAGGGCAGTTTTCAAATGGCAGTATTTTCTTCTTTAGCTGGGCGAGAAGACCAGCAAAACTACATGAGAAGACCCCATAGCCAGAAAGGTGGTGTGAGAATGGGAGAGGAAAACTCAGAGCTTGAAGGCACAGGAGGGTGACTTCAGTCAAAGGGTGTGTGAGGGAACTATACTTCACAGTTCCCTTGTAAGAAACTTAGGGTTTCTGAATTGCATAAGAGTTTTAAATTGACACCTTTTCCCCCCCTTCAGGGTAGCAGTCCTATATTGATGATGGTATATACAGCAGACTATTCTGACACATGGGGTACTTCTCACAAGACTGGTAGAGATCCACACAGTAAGTCCTCCTTCTTGACTTTCTTAAGACAATAGGTGGCTCTGGCCTGTGTTATCCTGCTGCTTAGTGTACTTTGGGGTTAGGGGCAATGCTTCCAGATGTTGTATTTATAACACAGTTTTGGGTTGAATCAAGAGTTCTTCATTAGCTAGCAGTCAAGAAAGGGATAATGCACAAAAGAGCTCTCAACCCTGAGGAGAAGCAGAGTTGGGTTTATAAAGCCTAAGACCACAATTACATCATGTCAGGGGCAGAGCCAATCATCATAGTTACATCAGACCAGGGGTAGGTCAGTTAACAAAAAGTTTTGGTTAGGAAAAACTGCTGGAGTCCAGCTCCAGCAGGTTCAGTTCCTGAAGTGGGTGGTCGCAAAGATGGTGATGAAATCAATCAAATAAGACACAAGAATCTCTTTGTTTCCGTGACCTGAAGAGCATCGATCTTCCCTGCTCCTGTGCAGAGGCCCTCTCAGGTTTGCCACTCTGTCGATTTTCTTTTCTCTGCTCTTTTTCTCTTCTCTTTTTTTTCTCTCTTTTTCTCTCCCTTCTCTCTGCTCCTCAGATCCCAGTGTTTATTTTTATATACCCTAAGACTAATACAGGTCATGCAAGCCTAAGCTAATGATGAAAAAAAAACCCCCAAACTTCCCCATAAATATTTTTCAGAAAATTCACATCTGAAATCATTCTTTTTTGGTCTCTTTGAGACAGGGTCTCCCAGTAGCTCTGGCTGTCCTGGAGCTCACTCTGTAGACCAGGCTGGCCTTGAACTCACAGAGATCCATCTGCCTCTGCCTCCCAAGTGCTAGGGTTAAAGGCGTGCACCACCAGGCCCAGCTTGAAATCATTCTTAACATCAAAACAGTAAAACAATCAATAATGACACAACCGTTTAGTTGAGACATCAAAGAAAGTAAAACAATAATAGTACAGCCACTCGGCTAAGCAATTTAGCAGTTTTGCATCAAAGCAAAGTTATTATTAACTTTTAACTCTGTGGACTTCATTCTTTATGCCTTGGTGTTACATAGGTGCTAGACAATGTAAAAAGTGAGCTTTAAAAATAGAGAACTTTTTGGGACTGGAGAGATAGCCTAGTGGTTAAGAGCACCGACGCTCTTGCAGAGGACCCGGGTTCGATCCCCAGCACCCACATGGCGGCTAAGAACCGTCTGTAACTCCAATTCCAGGAAAACTCCAGTTCCAGGGGAATCTGAGACCCTCTTCTGACCTCCGCGGTATTGCATGACGCGGGTGCACAGACCTGCATCCAGACAGTACATTCATACACATACAAAGATAAATAATAATAAAAAAAAATTAAAAAAAAATAGAGAACTTTGGGGCTGGAGAGATCGCCTAGCGGTTAAAAAAGCCGACTGCTCTTGCAGAGAACCTGGGTTTCGATCCCCAGCATCCATATGGTAGCTGAGAACCATCTTTAACTCCAGTTCCTAGGGAATCCGACACCCTCTTTTGACCTCTGCAGCACTGCACAACATGGGTGCACAAACCTACATGCAGACATACACATACAAAAATAAATAAAATTTAAAAAATTATTAAAAAAATAGAGAACTTTATTTTTCTTACTTTAGTTCCTTGTTCACTCAACCTGTAAGCCATTTCGTGGCCAATGTAGCTTTGATTCATATTTTGTTTTTATTCTGGTCATTGTTTTCCTCAGTTTCTGTTTTCCTCAGTTTCTCTCTTTTACACTTCCTGCTGAGAGGATTTTCTAAAGGCTATTAATTTTGAGTCAGATCACTAGAATCCACCGCCTTACTGGCCTTAGTTTCACTTTGCCTTACAATTCTCTTTTTACTTTAAACCTGACTATGAAATCAAAATTCCATTCTTTACTTGGGCAATCTGTGCATGGTACAGTTTCTGTAGAATTCTTAATTGCTACTGTATCATACTTTTAAGTTGTGTACACAGTGTCATTATTTCTCACAAAGGATTCATTTCTAGAAGAGGCAAAAGTTTCAGATTCATTCCTGGAGGCAGAAGCAGGCATCCTAATTGCTAGAAAGCCATAAGTCAAGCAGGCCAGAGAAAATGAGAATTAATATGGTAAAAAGAATTATTAAAAGCCAAGGTCAGCTGGAGAGCAGACTTCAACCAGACGAGTCAGGTCTTTGTCAAGCAGTGAACCTTTCATGAATGGCCCTGCCAAAAAACAACTTCCTCAAAATTGCAGAGACAATATCTCCATGGAGATGCAAGTATAGTTGGGTGAGAGGAGATGCTGCCTGGCTCTTGTAGGTTTTCCAGTATTGTAGAAACAATGTGCCCCTGCAGATACAGGTTCAGCCAGCATGAGACATTCTGGCTGGCTGGCTACCATGAGAATGGCTGGGCAGAAACACAGAGTAAAGTGAAAGTTAGCTAGAAGAAAATGTGATCAGTTTTGCCATTTCAGTATTTGTATAAACATCAGTCTGATTATGCAAACATCTGCTCAGATGAACTGACCATAGAGCGTGAACAGCCGTGAGATCAGTGCAACTGGGATTTAAGTCTCAGCAGTTTTCATTCTAATTATATTTTATTGAGGCTATAAATGTAATTACAGTGAATGGGTAAATTCAATAAAGGGGTGTTGGGCAGACATAAACACTTACCCGGCCCCAAATCACCTGATTTAAATTCTTTTGCCCTCTCTGGAGAATTGATGATGGTCATTAAAATAGAATTGAAAATAAATATTCCTGGTGCCATAATTTCAGATCAGTCACTATGAGAAGTTAGTGTTAAAAAAAAAAAAAGAGAGAGGGCTGGAGAGATGGCCTAGCGGTTAAGAGCACTGTCTGCTCTTGAAGAGGACCCGGGTTCGATCCCCAGCGCCCACATCGCAGCTGAGAACTGTCTGTAACTCCAATTCTAGGAGAACTCCAGTTCCAGGGGAATCCAACACCCTCTTCTGACCTATGCGGCATTTGCACGACATGGGTGCACAAACCTGCATGCAGACAGTACATTGATACACATATGAAAAAATAATGGAAGACTTGGAATGAACTTGCCACCCGACCCAGCCATACCACTCCTGGGCATGTACCCTCAAGACTTACGCCACCACAGAGATGCATGCACGGCCATGTTTATTTCAGCTCTCTTCACAATAGCAAAGAGTTGGAACCAACCTAAATGCCCCTCAACTGACGAATGGATAGAGAAAATGTGGTACATCTACACAATGGAGTTCTATGCAGCAGTAAAGAAAGACGACATCACGAGCTTTGCAGGAAAATGGCTGGAGCTAGAGGACATCATGCTGAGTGAAGTAACACAGTCCCAGAAAAACAAACGACGAATGGTATCCCTCATCTGTGGATGCTAGTGCCTATTACCCAGTTGTAAGTATTTCTTGTGTAGGGCCCCCTGAGCTTCTGTACAAAGCAGTTGGACATAATGCATTTTGGAAACAACAACAACAACAGAAAATACTGCATCAAAGAACTGACTGAAACAGTGAACTTCTGCTCAAAACAGTCAACGTCCCCATGGAAAATATTGAGAAAGACTAAGAGATGGAAAGCATGTTTGCCAGAATGCACGAGCTCTGACGGGGTGGGGGAATGAGTGGGAACACGGGTCTAGATTTGTTAAAAATAAATAAATAAATACAATAAAAAAAAAAAAAGAAAAAATAAAAGAGAGAAGTTAGTGTTTCAGAAACACTAAGCTGGATATAGTTATATCCTTAAAATTCATAAGCAAATATCTGATATATAGTTTGTATGCTGGGAAGAAATATTCAGCCTAATAGAAAACCTACAAGGAAAGTATTTGGTAACTTTGGATTATGAAATAAATTCACCAATTCTTTAAGTAAATTCTGGCTCATTTTGAGAGTTTTTCTGGATCTTGAAGAGTGTAGGTATAGCTGATTTGAAATTCTATGAGGAACTATTAATTCTCTCAAGGTCTAAGTCTATCTCCAATTTCTCCTTTCCTTTCTACTTCTGTGTAGTTCTGATGAAAGATGTGCGTGAGATGTTCACACTTGGGTTCTCCCTCAACTTCTACATGTTCCAGGGTGGCACCAACTTTGGCTTCATTGGTGGAGCTCGTTTCTCAAAACAGTACCTCCCAGTGGCTACCGCCTATGGCAGGTACTTGGCCCCCGGAATTGTCTCTTTCTTAGGCTACCCAACATTGATGGTGGAGAATCTTAGGGTAGGCCCTTGAGGGAAATATCTAGAACTGTTCACCTCTTTCCACTTTCATGTACATTGGAGATTGAAGAGTTGGTATTTGCTCTTACCACGCAGTTGGCAAAATTCCTGCAGGGAGGATGTGCGCATACCACATCCTGCCTCCCACTCCTGCTGTCCCGAAGGCAAAGTGAGGAGGAGACTTTGAAAACCACAGTTTAGAAAACTCTAGGGAACTGAATTGGGCTTGCTCACAGAGCAAATGGGTGAGGTGGTTACTTACGGGAATTTCAGCACTCCCCCTTCCTCATGCCGTACAGGAAATTTCCCTTCCCAGCATGGACCCTGCCACCTCTGCCCAAGATGATGGAGGGTGGGAGAGACCAGCCTCCTGGCATTCTCTGTTTATATACCCTTAGGCCCTCCCCCTCATACAGCAAAGTCTGGCTCATTGGGAGGGGTAGCTGACTCCTCTGACTTGGAGAGCCAACAGTTATAATTCTGGACAGATGGGTGCCTCTAAGCATGGGAAGGCATTTGATGGCCAAGGTCAGTTTTTTGGAGGACTGTCCACACTACACATGCTAGAGTTTTATTTACTACTGGGATCTAGGCTTTGGGGGATTTTGCAAGCAGACAAGGTCAGTGGCTTAGTCTTACTTATCTGCTGTATAGAACATTGCTTTAAAGGATTCCATACAGAGTCTGTTTCTTTGAATCTCATGAAAGTACATGAATGTGTCTTCCTTGACCTCCAAGTCTATTAAAAGACAAAGTGGGAAGTTAAGGGTGAAGTAAAATGAGTAGTTCACTTAGAAACATGAGGAATCCATTCTTCCACATCCTTACCAATACTTGATACTTTTAGACTTTTTAATGAAGTCATTCTAATAGTTGTGTAGTGGTGCCTTATGGTTTTAATTTGCATTTTCATGAATGATATTTTAAGCAGCTTTTTTATTTGCTGATTTACAATTTGTCTACCTTTCTTGGTGAAATGTTTATTCAGATCAGATCTTGGTTCTACTTTTAAAAGATTGTTAGATTGTTCCTCCTTTTTTTTTTTTTTTTTTTTTTTTTTTTAAATGTTGAAAGCTTAAAAAAAAACCCTGAGCTCTAGATCTTTGTTATACTTTGCAAATATTTTCTCAGAGTATATGGCTTGTCTTTTTATTCTCTTAACTGTGCATTTTGAAGACCAGAAATTTAAAATTTTAATAAATTCTTAATATATTTTTTAGAAGGAATTGGATAAGAAGGATAAACCACTGCATTAGGAAGGCTGTGGGCTCCCAGCCAGGACTTCTTATGGACCCATGGATTCATACAATTTGTCTTCTATTTAAAAATATTTCATTTATTATTTTTAGTTCATGTGTGTGAGTGTATTGCTTGCATGTGTGTAAGTGTATCCATGTCATGCAATGCCCACAGAGGTCAGAATAGGGTGTCAGATTCCACTGAATGTGGAATTACAGATGGTTGTTAGCTGTCATGTGGGTGCTGGGACTTGAACCCAGGTCTTCTGCAAGAGCAGCCATTGCTCTTAACTGCTGAGCCATCTCTCCAGTCCCACAACTGGGAATAGTCTTCTATGAAAAGCTCTATAAAGTTTAGTGGACACCTCTTAGTTTGGATCATTAGGGATGTGAATTTTTTTTATCATGTGCCCAGAGATTTTTTTCCCCAAAGTTGCTATATTAAGGATGTTTTTGCTCAGAGCTAAGCTTTCTTCTCTTCATGGAAAAAGAAGCTAAAGCTGGTGATTTCTTGTAGAAAATGACACATTTCTTTGTGTTCTTCACACCACAGTGCACTGCTGACAGAGAATGGAGACTACACACCTGAGTACCTTGAATTCCAACATTTTTTTCACTCTGTTACAGGTATCCAGCAGCACCCTCAATCCAAATTATGACTTAGCTTTCTCCATTCAGGCTCAATCCTGAGAAGAGGGGAAAGAGTATCTGGGGATCTTTGAGGGAGAAACCCAGATTCCTGCAGTTTATCATTAAACACTAGATATGCATGCGATATAGGATCTGCTGTCAGGTACTCAGCACAGGACCATGCTGCTTGGTCTTGGCTGTGCCTGTAGTTCGCTGAAACTTCTAGCACCTAGAGGTTTCAGCCCCATTCCTTCTGAACTGGCTGTTCAGTCAGCACGGTATGGTTGAGATGGGGAGGAAGGGATGGAATCTGAGAGCGTGCATGACTTTGCAGTTGGGCTTTAGGAGATTGTAATGGGGTGAGACCTCTGGGCCTGGCAGCTGGGGGTCACTATACCCCTCATTTTTCTAGGACAGTAAAGCACCTCCCTCAAAGATTTGAGGGTGTCAGACCCTTATTCATTTAGCATCTGCCTCAGCTCTTCCTGAAGTTGGAAAGTCATCCCTGTTACTGGGTCCTCCAGACGGCAGGGTACTTCGTGTCCTTGAATGGGGTCCTAGAATGGCCAGCCATGTGCTTTTCCTTGCAGAGGTTCCCAGTTCCATTCCACCAAAAGCTGCAGGAGTGTTTGCCTATGAATCATTGACATTAATATAGTTCATGACCCTGTGGGAAATATTGCATTTTCTGGATCAGGTGAGTGTTTCCTGGGCATAGACACATGACATCCCTTTGGATAAAAGAGACAGGAGAGAAAGGCATAGTTCAAAGAACAGGGAGAAAGTGATTGGGGAACCAAATCAGTCTTGGAAGCGTTAGTGCCTTCCACTATTTTACAGTTTAGAACAGGCAACCTAGTATAAGAACTCATATTGGAAGTTTGAGTTTGGAAGAAATGATGCAGACATTGTGAAACACTGGGAATGATGGTCATGACCCTGCTGTGAGGAGAACCTCTGCTTTCTTAAGGTTAGAACAAAGGTACATGGACCAGCCCTAGCAATGATTTTTAGACTTTTGTTTTCATAGAGGGACATTTTCAGTTAAGGACAACTTATGGAACATAAACTAGGTTAGTCAGGGTGGTAGTTCTGAAGCACTGAACTTAACCTCCCCTGAAAGGGTCAGCTACCTCTTTTCTAGGATGCTACCACTTTGAAGTTACCTCTAAGGTTCTCAGGAACACACATTGGGAATTAGTCTGGGGGAAACTTCATGCTTATTCCTATAATACCAAATATTAATGTTTTGGAACTATATTATCATGATATTGCTTTAGAAAACTTCTGGTCTAATGAGAATTCTGGTCTAAAAAGAATAAGTGCAGAAGAGAATGGGTGGTCAGAAGCCATAGGTGGAGGATCTGAGTAGCAGGTTGCTGTCAAAGGAACATCATTCTGGGCATCAGATCCAGAGTCAGGCTGGGTTTGAACTTTTGCTGTAGTGTCTGTTTGCTAAGAGGGTTGTTTAACCTCCTTCTACCTTCGTTCCTCATCTGTAAATTGAGACACAGAAATTATGCAGATGGAATACTTAATGTTTGCCTTGGCACATGTAAGTGGTAAACATATGCTAGATGACATCATTGTTATGGATGTATAGATCATGTGCTAGACAGTCACAGGATCCCAGGGACATGCCAGTCATGGTGTCATTAAGACCTAAAGATTGAACAGGAGCAGACAGCACAGCATCAGGTGGTGTGGGGAAGCGGAGATGCATGGGCACTCAGGGTCCACTTGTAAAGACAGGGAGGGTCTGGATGTATGAGGAGTTGCTATTAGAATTCCACATGAATCTATAGCTTTATTTTTTTGCTTGTATCTTTGCCTGGTATTAGAGTGTTACTGGCTTCTTAGAAGGAATTTGGGAGAATTCCCTCTGTTTGTATCCTTCTGAACTGTTTGAGTAGCAATGATTGTAGGACCTCTTTAAATGTTTTATAGAGGGGCTGGAGAGATGGCCTAGTGGTTAAGAGCACCAACTGCTCTTACGGAGGACCCGGGTTTGATCCCCAGCACCCACATGGCGGCAGAGAACCCAATTCCAGGAGAACTCCAGTTCCAGGGGAATCTGACACCTTCTTCTGACCTCCGCGGCATTGCACGACACAGGTGCACAAACTTGCATGCAGACAGTACATTTATACACGTACAGAAAGAAATAAAAAAAATTAATAAATGTTTTATAGAATTCTGCTGTGAAACCATCTGGGCCTGGGCTTTTATTAGTTGGGAATTGTTTTTTTTTTATTACATCTTCAATTTCCTCAAATCTTACGGGTCTGTTTAAACTGTCAATCTCTTCTTGGTTAAGCTTTGTCGGTTCCCAGGATTTCAGATATTCATCCATTTCTCTTAGGTTTTCAAATTTAGTGGAGCATAGGTTTTTGAAGTATTCCCATATGATTGTCTGGATCTTTTCCTTGTCTGTTGGGATGTTTCCCCTTTTATCATGAATACTATTTGGAGTTGTGCGCTCTTTCTTCCTTTTGGTTAACTGTGCTAGAGGTCTGTCTATTTTGTTTATCTTTTCAAAGAACCAGCTTTTGGATTAGTTGATTTTATGTATTATTTTCTTTGTTTCTATTTCATTGATTTCTGTTTTTTCTTCCTGTCTGTTGGGTTTAGGGTTCATTTGTTGTTGTCTCTCAAGTGTTTTTAGCTGCAGTGTTAGATCATTATGTATTCCCTTTCTGTTTTTTTGATGTGGGCACTTAGGGCTATAAATTTCCCTCTCAAGAATGCTTTTAAAGTATTCTACAGGTTTTGTTGTGTTGTATTGTCTTTTTCATTCAGTTCCATGAATACTTTTATTTTATTCTTTATTTCTTCCCTGACCCATTCACTATTCAGGATTGTGTTGTTTAATCTCCATGTGTTCTTGTAGCTAGTTGGGCTTATTTTGGAGTTCATATTGAGCTTTATTGCACTGAAAGTGTCACCAATGAAGCCAGGCAACATAAAAGAGTGGAGGGTTTTACCTGTGAAGGTTGGTGTTTGTTTGTTTGTTTGTTTGTCTGTTTAGTGCTGGGTGTGGAAGCCAAGGCCATATGTTACTAAGCACACATTCTGCCACTGAACTACACCACTCAGCTCAATACATCCCTATGAGATTTTTATTTCTGTTTTGTTTATTTTGCTTTTCTCATACTGAATATTGAACCTAGGGTCTTTTGAATGCTAGATAAGTGCTGTATCACTGAACCCCCAAGCCACCACCCCCAATGAATTCTAAAAAGCAGGGAGAACACTGAGGAGCTTTCTCATCTGTGTCCCGTTTTTCTCTCTCTACTCTAGAGGATCATTTCAAACCAGTACTGTAAAATTTCAGCTGCAAATACTTTAATACATACCTCAAAAGATAAATACTTCTAAAAAGAATAAAGTTAATGTCACCTATAACTGTGTGTGATATATTAAATAATAATTCCTTAAAAGTAGTGGTTTTCTGGGAAATGTTTAGCACCTGGTTATCTGAAAGATAAAAAAGCCCTTTATTCATAATGTTTGCCAATTTCTTTGGTGTAAATATTCCCATAATGGCTAATTTCAAGATTCCAACAAATAGCGTTGAACACAGAGTTGAGAAGATGTGTGTAGGGGCAGTGACTGTCCTGACTTAGCATAAGCCAGCTCTAGCATATCACCATTTTGTTTAAATCACAAGATAGGTGGTGTTCAGATTTTCTCAGTTCTGACATTACTTGTTTTGTAAGCACTGAATGCATCTTACATTGTATCTTTGACACTTCAGGTTGGCAACTGTGTCCTTTTGGCTTGACTTTCACACCTGTTAACATCTTTGCTGTTTGTTCCCCTGGCAGTTCTAGGCTGTGTAGCTCCACAGATTTAGAATCCTTTTTCTTTTAGGAGCTCTGAAGGGTCTGTTGTTTATATGTGTGTGTGTGTGTGTGTGTGTGTGTGTGTGTGTGTGTCCTTCCATGTGTTTGGGTATATGTTGAGTTGTGCTTGTCCATGTGAGTGTGCTTATTATGTATGTATGCACATGCATGTGGAGGCTCCAAATCAATGTCACATGCCTCCTTGATCATTTTGTATTTTATTTAATGAGAAAGAATCTCTCACTGCTCTTGAAGTTCACCAATTCTGCTTGTCTGACTAGCCAGCTTGCCCTGGGGATCCTGTTTCTGCCTCTCAAGTGCTGAGATTATAGGCATAGGCCTCCATGCCTGGCACTTTTCTTGATTTCAGCTTTTCTTCTAAAATGTAAAAGTACCTCATGGCTAGTATGTTCAAAGGAACATAAGATGGCTTGAGAAATCACAATGGTAGTTTCTAGGCTATGTTTCAGCATGATTAGCATTTTGTTTTGTTATTGGTACTCTTTTTTTTTTTTAAACAGCAGAAGTTTATTTAAGGTGATTTCAGAAACTGTGGGGAATTCTGTCCTAACCCCAAGCCAAAGTTCATTTAACGATTCGTCTTTGTATTTTTTTAAATGAAACTCAAGTAAATAGCTCATTTTTATGCCAGTTTTTTTTTAATTTTCATTTTTTATTGATGATTCATGTATTTATACATCATTTTCCAATTCAGTTCAGGCATATTTCCCTTTCCCTTCACCCCACCCCACCCCACCTCATCCCATATCATGCATTCTGCCATAACTTTCCTGCATCTTTCTCTGTTTTTTTTTTTTTTCCATTTTGTAAGGGCTGCGATTGGGGTGAATGGTGAAACTACAACAATATAGTCTGGACACTCATTTGATCAACTTGATTGAACATACAAGCCCCCCACCCCCACCCCCCGCTGGATGGTGGGACCCATGAGCTGTGTGGGTTTGGGCACAACTGCTTGCAAATTGGTTTTACGTGAAGGATGCTTGTACTCATAAATTATCACTTATTGTTAAAAAATGGAAAAACAATAGAGAAAGATGCAGGAAAGTTATGGTACTCTTGTTTGGGAGGCTATTGGGATCATCCCTCTGGAGAAGTGAACTGTGGGAGGCAGTTTCTGAGATTCTTCTGTCAGCCTGGCCTTTCAACATGGTTGTTACTTCTGTCCCTGTCATAGCCAATCGAGTCTGTCAAGCCACTATCCATGGAGCAGCTGCCTGTGAACGAAGGGAATGGCCAATCCTATGGGTACATACTTTATGAGACCATGATCTCCAATAGTGGCCTCCTCACCTCAAGAGGCCATGTTCAAGATCGGGGGCAGGTAGAAAACAATATATAATTCTTGGTGGCATTAGCAGCTCACCATCACCCTGTGCTGCTGAGGAAAATGTCTAAGTGGTAGTCAAGTCATTTATTGTTAGAAAATTATCACTGTTTCCTAACATCTGTCCTTGTAGTGAAATCTTTTGAACCTAGACATGCCTAGGAGTGTACCCCTGAATGTTCTAGGAGCTGGCAGTGTTCTTCAATCCAGGAGGTGATTCAGTAATCCTTATATTTATTGTATCATCGATCCCTAATATTTACATGGCAGTTGAGGAGTTGGCTCTTATTTAAGTCTTAAAATATGCTAGATATGTGTTATGAATAGGGAAACCTCAGAAAAGATAAAGGCCTTTCAAAAGATGTGCAGCTCAGAAGTTGTAGTGCAGAGGATGAAGGCTCTGTCCCATACCAAATTAAGAGCAGTTCTTCAAGTTTATGGTCATCATCTTTTACATGTTGCCTTACCTGAAGGCTTCAGGTTAAGTGTCCTTAGTCTAAAATCTGAAATTCTCAACAGAAACATGATGCTCAAAAAGCTTCAGATGGGACTGGGGAAATGGCTCAGTGGGTAAAACGCTTGCTACACAAATATACAGACCCGATTCAGATTCCCCATGTATGTAAAAAGTCAGCCCTGGCCCCACGCATCTGTAATGCCAGGGGAGCGGAGACCAGAGGATCCCAGGAGCTCACTGAGTAGCCAGCCTAGCTGAAACAGTGAGCTCCAGGTTCAGTGAAGCGGACCTGTCTCAAAAACAAGGTGGAGAGTGATTGAGGAAGACATCCAATGTCAATCTCTGGTTCTACGGGCACATGTATAGGAATATAAACTCATGTACACACAGACACACGCACACACAGAGAAAGAGAGAGACAGAGAGAGAGAGACAGAGAGAGAGAGACAGAGAGAGAGAGAGAACACTCACACAAGCATGCATACAATTTCAGATTTTTTTTTATCTTTTAAAAAAATATAATATTTGGGGCTGGAGAGATGGCTCAGCAGTTAAGAGCACTGGCTGCTATTACAGAGAACCTGGGTTCAATTCCTAGAAGCCACATGGTAGCTAACAACCATCCATAACTCCAGTTCAAGGGGAATTCAGCACCCTCTTCTGACCTCTGCAGGTATTGCATGACACAAGTGCACTTAACATACATGCAGGCAATACACTCATATACATAAAATAAAAATAACAAATAAAATATTTTTTGAAAATCAAAACTATAATATTTCTCTTTTTTGGGGTCTTTTTGAGGGTCTCCCTGTAGGCCCAGATGTCCTGGAACTCACTATGTAGACCAGGCTGGCCTTGAACTCACAGAGATCCCACTACCTCTGCCTCCCAAGTGCTGGGTTTACAAGCATGCACCACGGGGGCTGGAGAGATGGCCTAGCGGTTAAGAGCACCGACCGCTCTTGCAGAGGACCCGGATTCGATCCCCAGCACCCACATGGCGGCCGAGAACCGTCTGACACTCCAATTCCAGGAGAACTCCAGTTCCAGGGGAATCCGAGACCCTCTTCTGACCTCCGCGGCATTGCACGACACGGGTGCACAGACCTACATGCAGACAGTACATTCATACACATTCAGAAATAAATAAAATTAAAAAAAAAAACAACAAGCATGCACCACCACACCCAACCAGTAAAACTATATTTCTTATTAATTCTTTCATCCTTGCACAGGGGCCATGCTAATCTTCTTGTTCCGATTCTAGTATACGTGCCACAGAAGCAAGCATGTTCATACAGTGTATTTTGATCATAGTCACTCATACTATAGTACTATGAAGATTTCATATTTGTATTTATTATTTTTATTTTATGTGTATGAGTGTATTGCCTGCATGTGTATAAGTGCCGCCATGTTGTCCAATGCCCACGGCATCAAAAGAAGGTGTCAGAAGAAGGCGTCAGATTCCCTGGGAGCTGGAGTTACAAATGGTTGTTAGCTACCATGTGGGTGCTGGGAATTGTTGGGTCCTCTGGAAGAGCAGCTGGTATTCTTAACTGCTGAGCCATCTCTGTAGCTGTGATTTCAAATCTTTAAATTAAGGATATTCAAATGCTAAAATATGTGGAAATCCAAATTCTGAAAACCTCCAGAATCTGAAATGCTTCTGGTCCTAAGCACTTTGGATAAAAGTTGCTCAGTCTGTACTTCTGGTTTCTGCTTGTTTGTTCGTTGTCAAGACAAGGTCTCATATACATATAGCCAGGACTGGCCTGGAACTCACTATGTAGACCAGGCCAACCTCAAACTCACAAAGATCCACCTGCCTCTGTGTCCCAAGTATTGAGAGTAAAGATGTGCCCCTCCTCTCTAGCCTTGTCCTGTTTTTACAACTCCAACCCATCCCTCCTCTCTAGCTGCTGCAGAGCCATCTTTCTGCCCATTTGCTGACCGTTGTCTCCACTTGGTATACTCTGTTCCGCTGGCTATTCAAATTCCCATCCCCCATGCACACGCAGTACTTTCCTAAGTAAGCCTTGTGTTAGTTCACGGACTCACAGCTTCCCAAGTCTATTCTCTGCATATGTTCTCCCTTTTTTGTTTTCGTCTTCTTGAGATGGGGTCTCCCTGTAGCCCCAGCTGGCCTGGAACTCACGGACCAGACTTTTGATTTCACAGAGATCTACCTGCCTCTGTCTCCTGACTGCTGGGATTAAAGGCATGTGTCACCGTGTCTGGCTCTCTTGCATTCCTTTTATTTTTTATTTATTCCTTGTTTTCACCTGGCCTCTGTGTGGTACAGAAACATGCGGTCATCCTTTTCATGTGCAGGCCACAGCTGCCTCATTCTGCACTTGGTGTCTTGTATGTGCTTCTTGAAACTGCACAGCAGGTCTTCCTGCCTCACACCCTTCCCTCACCTCTGTCCTCTCTTCCCTGCCTTCTCTCAGAGTGCCATGTGTCTTCTGCCCAAGATAAAGTGTTGTGTCATGCCCTTCCTCTGTTTGCTGCCTCCTGTTGGCTCCATGTGTTATTGTTCTACGTGTCTATAAAACAGCCTGGATGTGACTGATGCTTAGGACTTGTTCCTTCCTTTCTTGAATCCTCCACAGCAGTCTGCTCACAGCCTTATGGCTACTATTAGGGTGTGTTGTGATCCTTTGTGTTCTGCTGCATCTGTATTCTTCAACAGTTAGCTGTTTATACCAGGTGACCCATTTCTTAGGAAAATGCTTAGATAGTAGTTATTCAATAAGTGATCATTGTTCTAGTTTGCTTTCTATGGCTGTGTATACAAAGACCATGACCAAAAGCAGCTTTGGGAGGGAAGGGTTTATTTCACCTTACAATTTGCAATCCATCAGCAAGGGAAGCCAAGGCAGGAACTCTAAGCAGGAATCTGGAGGCAGGAACTGAAGCAGAAACCAAAGAGGAATGCTGCTTCCTGGCTTACTTCCCCTGACTTGCTCAGCTAAGTCTCCATCTGCCTAGGGACAGTACAGTCCACAGTGGGCTGGTCTCTCTTCAATTAGCAATTAATAAAATGCTCTGTAGACATGTCCATAGGCTAGTTTGATGGAAGCGGTTTCTCAACTGAGATCTCCTTTACCCAGGTATGTCTAGGTTTGTTTCAAGTTGACAAAAACTTAACTATGACAATCAGAATATAAAAATTCTGGGGGCTGGAGCTACGACTGATGTTTTCAAGCACTGCTGCTCCTGCAGAGGACCCAAGTTCAGTTCTCAGCACTCACACAGTGGCTAACAATTGTCTGTAACTCCAGTTTCAGGGAGATCGAATACCCTCTTCTTGCTTCTTTATGTAAGTATACCCCATGTGGTGCGCTTGAATACACATAAGCAAAACACACATACATATAAAATAAAAAAAATAAAAATTTAACAAGAATATATAAACCTCTGAAGCTGTTGTTTCTTCCTGTGAGCTGGAGCTGCAGCTCCTTCCCATGAGTTGGAGCTGTGGTCCTGTCTGTGAGCCAAACTTGTGGTACCCTCTTGTGAGTTGGAGCTGTGGTTCCCTCCTTGAGCTGGAACTGTGGTCCCCTCCTGTGTGCTTGGAACTGTGGTCCCCACTGTGAGCCATGCTTCCACATTCCTTTGGTGGTAGGCTGGGGATGAAGGCAGCAGTTTCAGCTTTCTCTGCCTGGCTGCATCTCCACCCCACCCCACCCCCACCACACACACACACACACCCCGAGGTCCCAAGTTGTGCATGGCAGTGGCTTTGCCTTTGTGTTAGACTTATGATGGGAACAGGGTTGGTCTTTGTCATTTGCTGATTCTAGTCTTGGAAGAACTGAATCTCAGAAATGGACTTCCCATACCTCTTGATTGCTAGCTAAGGTCTTGACTCCATATTTGGTCCTCGGTGCCCAGGCCAAGAGGTTTTCCATCATTTTTCTCTTAGTCTTCTACAACCCTACTGTTGTACTTTTATGTATGCCCTACAGAAAATGTAAAACACCTAACTGAACTTCAAGAAACATTAAATATATTTATTGTTAAAGTTTCCTAGCCTAATTGGATTTGAAAAAATGTGATTTATGCCGGGTGTGCTGGCTCATATCTTTAATCCCAGCACTCAGGAGGCAGAGGCAGGTGGACCTCTGTGAGTTCAAGGCCAGCCTGAAATTGAGTTCCAGGATAGTTGGGGCTGAGGGGAGACCCTGTCTCAAAAAGACAAAAAAAAATGTAATTTTGAACCTGGAGGGGTGGCTCAGTGGTGAAGAGTGCTGGTTGGTTTCATAGAGGATCCTGGTTTGATTCCTAGCACCCACATGGCAGCTAACAACTTTCTGTAACTCCAGTTCCGGGGGATCCAATGTCTTCTTCTGGCTTCTGGGCATTGCATGCATGGGAGTATTTACATACATATAGGTAAAACTCTCATACACATAGTATAAAATAATTTTTTTAAAAAGAAAAATTGTGATTTAGCTTAAATAATATAGGAAGCATTGTTTTTATGTAATCTTGCCTGGCTATGGTATTCTGAGTGCCTTAATCTAAGGTTGAATCAGTGTTGTAGATAATAGGGAAAAATGGGTTTTCATGCAGATCATCCCTAAATCCAGATAGATTGTGGCAGCAGGTTGTCCAGATGCTAATTGGGGGTTACCTGGCACAACTGCATAGCTTGCAGAGCTGAGTCCCCAAAGGTAAAGCAGGAAGTCTCAGAGCAGTTGTTCCTACAATTCCTATGCTTCCCTTTGACATCACTTCCTTGATAATGGTTATTTGTTATCTACCCTTCTCTCCCTTCTGGTTTCTGGGAGATCTTTGAAACATTTTCCCTCTTTGCCCTACAGTTGAACCTGGTCCCAGTTTTGATACCAGGCTTCTACCTGAGTCCACACTTTCTCACTGTACTAATTTAAATATCATCTGTCTTTTGTGAACTTGTGGTCAGGCTGTGGACTTCTGGGAAACATCGAGTTCATTCTGCCTCTAGATTTGCTTTCAAATTTGCCTTTTCAAAGCTGCTTTAGGGGCTGGAGAGATGGCTCCGTGGCTCAGAGCACTTGCTGATTTTGCAGAGGATCTGGTGTGGTTTTCGGCAGCTCCCTAGCAGCTCATAACTGTCTACAACTCCACTTCCAGGGGATCCACTTACATGGTATACATATAGTCATGCAGGGAAAACTCATACACATAAAATTAAAAACTACTGCTATCCTCATTTTTCTTATGAGGTCCTAACCACTTTGGCAGGTGTTTTTGGATAACATGTCTATAGGAGTCCTGGACCATTCACAGTGCGGTGGGGTCGCAGGAGGAGGCAGAGAGTGTAGACCACCTTCTCCGGCTTCCCCTCCGCCAAAAAGCTTCACCCCACTGGCCCGCGGCGAAGTGGGACTGGAGAGAGTAGGTGCGCTGCCGAACTGAAAGTAACTGCGGCAGGGAGTCGAGTCAAGCAGGATCTCAACTTTATTGGGGATGTACACACATTTTATAGGTTGGGGGGGATTTCGTATGAGGGGATGTCTACAGCATATGATTGGTGGGTAAATATAAGGTCGAGATGGAAAGGTTTATTAGGACCTATAGCTAGCTACCTACCATGCACACCTTATTAGCATACAATATCTCGGAGGCATTTTTGAGATTCCACCTTCTACTCGAAGGGCGGGGGGACAGTCTCTGAAACTCGAGGCCAGGCCCGCGTCCTTTCAGTAGGCCCGTTTTTGGCCACTTATACCAACATCTCCCCCTTTTTGTTTTATTTTGGCGTGGCTCCTGTCTTAGGTTGGTGCTTTTACTGGGCTCAGCTCTTACCCATCTTTGAGTAGATAGCAGCTTTGGCTATCCCCCTGTCTTAGGTTGGCTGACCCAAAAAAGCCCTTACCCGTCTTTGGTAACACACGCAGCTGTTATGGGCTTAAGTGCCATGGGGGGATGGGCTGATACTTAGCCCGAAGTCTCATTGTTTTCGAGCGAACCGCATGACCCGATTTAGGATGCAAGGTCCAAGAGTGACCATAATCATGATAATTATGAGAGGTCCTGTAATGGCTGACATCAAGGTGGTGAGCCAAGGGGAGGTTTGGAACCATCCTTCGTACCAGCTTTGTGTATGTTGTTTTCCCTTTTCTATGTCTTGTCTAATCTCATCTAGATTTTTTGTGATTATTCCTGAATGATCAGTGTAGAAACAACATTCCTCCCCTAGTGCCTTACAGACCCCTCCTTGCTCAAGGGTAAGAAGATCTAATCCCCTTCTATTCTGTAGAACTACCTCAGCTAGGGAGTCCAATGAGTCTTTTATGTGCCTTACTGCTACTTCCATTTTGTGTTCCTTGTGTGTAGTAGGAGCTAGTAGAAACATTAGAAATTGGCACGGGTGTGGGCGTGAGGCTCTCGAGAGCTGGGGTCTTACTTGCAGGTCCCACTATAATTGATGGATGGTCTGTTTTTCTGAGTACCGACATGATTACTCCAAAGTCATGTCCGGTTTTATACAGCCTAATGCCCCATAGGGTCCCAATGTCCCATAGATTAGATTTTTTTTTCCTCCTCTGTAAACCTTAAAATATAAGGGATACAATTGAATTTATCACATGTTTGCCCCGAATTTCCCCAGACTTTAACCTCCTTGCCCTTAATTATTGAGATCAAACCCTTGTTCTTAATCCAGTAAGCCACCCCAGTTGTTTCACATCCCCAATTTTTACAATAATAGTCCCGAACCCCCCCACAGTTCATTTGCTGTGGCTTCGACCTGTTTGTTCCTGGGCATGTGTAGAATTCCATATGAAACATGGATTTACGCTCTATGGAGTCCTCACAAGGGTCCCAATTTTGATCTTGCATGTAGCCCTCAGCCAACCTGCAGTAGTCTATGTTAATGTCTGGCCAGATGTCTGTGACACTACCCGTCATTACCGTTTTGTTGATGACTTCCCCGGTGGCCACATTGGTCACTTGCCACGTGATTTGCATAGGCTGATGGGGATTAGTTTCCATGGACCCTTCAGCCATCAGAGCGATGAGGCATAGGAGAGGAAGGAAGTGTGTTAGTGCTGTGGGTAGATGTCTGTGGCAACACACAAGGATCAATATCCAGAAAAATAAAGATGAGATGGTGAAGGTGCAGAAAGCTATGGCTTCTCTATCTGTTCATTTGAAGTTGCCGTCCCAGGTCCGGTTGGCGTCGGTGCCAGGGCCGAAGATAGTTATGATTATGCAAAGGACAGTCAAGGCCTGCTTCATTTCTGGAAGAAATCAAAAAGGGAGTATTCTCAGGCGCTACCCTGGGTGGGGTTAGCGTTAGTATCCGAAGGGCCATTTTGACCCAAATATTTGATATTTCTTGCAGGCACCCAGACAGGTGTTTCTTGTCCTATGGGTAAGATACATCCAAACCCTCTCCCTACCGTTATTAAGGGGTCTGGACCTCTCCATTGGTTTGTGAGAGGGTCCCTCCAGCGGACCTGGACGGCTGGCATCTGGGGGAGTTGTCCCCAGTGTTTCTGGAATCTATTGTAATGTACATTTTTGGAAAAATTTAAAATATTTATCTTTAATAATGCCCCTGCCAGCTGCAGGTGAGGACTGTGGTACCAGTCCTCTCCCCCTTTTTGTTTTATTTGTTGAAAAATCCAAAACGTAAGGTCTTTTTTTTTTTTTTATCGAACCTCTGTAGCTTGGCAGAAAATAGGGCCCTAGAGAACTGATCAAAGATTTGTAAATGTTGCTCTGAGAGCTCAACCTCCCCTCCACAGGGCCCCCCCTTCTCGAGGAGGGAAAAGAGGGGGAGGAGGGTCTCAGTAGAGACTCCAACCAAGGGCCTCAGCCAATTTATCTCCCCCAACACCTTTTGTAATTGGGTGATTTCAAGGTTATACCCTTTCTACCTGAAAGCATCCACAACTCCTCCCAGTGCAGGGACAGCAAGCCCCAGCCCCTCAGACACACATTCATCTTGCCCACATTTTTCTTACTGGTTCCAATATGCTTGAATTATCAGCTGGCCTGGAGCTCGCTCTGTAGACCAGGCTGACCTTGAGCTCACAAAGGATTGCCTGCCTCTGCCTCCCCAGTACTGGGATTAAAGGTGTGTGCCACCACACCCGGTCCCAAGGGGCAACAAAACTGCCCCACCCAAAACAAAAGCTAGATAATTCCAAAGCAAGCAAGTTACATTTTGAAAGCAAACATAAACCAAAATGGGATCTTTAAACAGTCAGCTCTGAGGCTGATTTCTATAAACAACTATCACCTGTTGTGAAGCATTTGAGAAACTCAGAGACAATAAATTTAGATGTTGCATCTTTGTTTTAGATGTTGAAAGAGTGTAACCAGTGTAGATTCATTATTCCAAATTTTTTGATAGATAATCCATAACTTTTGTTGAAATCGAACCATGTTTTGGCTGTTTAATATAAATTTGCGTCTTAAGATGGAAGGGCCAGTTCCAACTTAGAGGCAATGTTCTTATATTATCATGTCTGTTAACATAATATACTTAGAACATAAAAGTACACTCATCCATACACACATGTGCGTGCACATACATACATACATACATACATATTTGTTAGGTTGACCTGTAAGAGAAGAAAGCCATATCGTTTGATGTCCAATGAAAAACATGAAATTTTTATAATCTGTTATAGGGTTATTTTTACATAATTAGAATAAATGTCCTAGTAACTCACAAAACAGCTGAAATCCATATGCCACCTTTTAGGCCCATTTGCAACACTTGCCTTTAATGAACTATACCTAAAGTTTACTATTTTTTCCCTATCCTGTCCCTTCTGGTCAATTATTCCTAAGCTGTCCTTTTGCTAAGCCTAACTGACCCTATTTTATTTACAAATCTAAAGATTGAGGATTCCCAAAAGTAGACAGGCCAAAGTTGTTTGTAGTCTTGAAATGATCCATCTTGTCTTGCTATTAAGGACTTTGGAAGAATAATAACTATTCATAATCACAACAATTATAACCATTATTAATTATTATTAATTATTGATAATTACCATTAACCATTATTAGTCACAACAGTAATTATAAATAATAATGTTTAAAAATAGCAGCCAACAATGAACAATTTACTGTTAGACTGAATTTTTATTAATTATTATTAATAATTATATTTAATAACAATAACTATAACTATTAATAACAATTACTACTAATAATTAACAACAATCTATCATTAAACTGAATAGTACGCATACTATAAACCCAATTAAAAATTGTTAACATTAAGGGGTATAAAGCAAACATTTTCTATGAATCGAATCTATTTTTGTTTATAGTTAGCTAAATAGATTTAAACCTGTAGGACTATAATGAATTGAAAGCAGGAACTCACATTCACTCACACATACGCACAGCTTGAAGATGGGCCTAAAGAAGCGTAAAACAGTTTTATTCAAAGAATTTCTTATTTAAATTAAACCAAAATTAAGGTGGAGGTCCATAGTCTGTCTCCAGAGGATTGGAATCAAAGCTGCACTTTTAAAACATAATGAACATTGCCTCGGGCTGGGCTTTTGCAAAAATGTAGACTAGGCAGCCTGCCTCAAAGCCGAGTAGGGGGAAGGGATGGGGCCCGTGGAGTCTGGTGCCCCAGGCCATATCCTCCTCCCTGAGACCAGGGGATCTCTCAACCTCTTCCGAAGCTGCCCAGCTGTCCAGGAGCCGGTCGGGGTGCACCGCCGAAGGTGGAAATGCGCCCGGCGGTGGGCCGGTCAACGGCCGGGGGGTGGTCCCCCCCTGACCCCACCCCCGGCCCCACCCGCCAGCTCCCCCCTGCGCCTGCCGGGACGCCGACACCCGCCCCTCCGGAGAGAGGGGGGCAGCGGCGGTGGAACGCGGGGACGGGACAGGCGGGTGGAGGGGTCGGGAGGAACGGGGAGCGGGAAAGATCCGCCGGGACCGCTGGCATGGCCGGACGCGCCGCCAGGTTGAATCCTCCGGGCTGACTGCGTGGACCCCACCCATTTACCTCTTAATGGTTTCATGCCCTCGGCTTTCGTGCGAGCCCCTGACTCGCGCACGAAATTCCACCCCCAGGAGGTGGAAGGGAGTCAGGGTGAGAAGTGGCTTTCCTGCTCCGAGAATCCTTTCTCTTTCTCTTGTCAGCTTTTCTATTTGCCCCCAAACCTCCCAGGAGAAGAGGTTGGCTCCCCTGATCCAGGGGGCCAGGTACAGGACATGCTCCCACACGTTTTGTGCGGTGGAGTTGCTTAATTCCAGACCTCTAGACTTTAACATTAATCACAGTGCTTTGAGCGCCAGGTCCTTCTCCTTCCTTGTTGCGTTTCCCATCGCGGGGACTCACCCACCCAAAAACCGCTTGCTCCAGCCGGATTACTTGCTCGTTCGAGCCCCACGTTGGGCGCCAAGATGCGGGGGCGTTGCAGGAGGAGGCAGAGAGTGTAGACCACCTTCTCGGGCTTCTCCTCCACTGAAAAGCTTCACTCCGCTTGCCCGCGGCAAAGTGGGACTGGAGAGAGTAGGTGCGCTGCCGAACCGAAAGTAACTGCAGCAGGGAGTCGAGTCAAGTAGGATCTCAACTTTATTGGGGATGTACACACATTTTATAGGTTGGGGGGGATTTCGTATGAGGGGATGTCTACAGCATATGATTGGTGGGTAAATATAAGGTCGAGATGGAAAGGTTTATTAGGACCTATAGCTAGCTACCTACCATGCACACCTTATTAGCATACAATATCTCGGAGGCATTTTTGAGATTCCACCTTCTACTCGAAGGGCGGGGGGACAGTCTCTGAAACTCGAGGCCAGGCCCACGTCATTTCAGTAGGCCTGTTTTTGGCCGCTTATACCAACACACAGGATCATCTGTATATTGTGAAAAAAGTATCTAACCCACTATTAATATGTGAGGCATTCTAGTCCTTGCTAGGCCTATGCCCAGGGGTCAATGAGGCCTTATGATAGGTCATTTCTGCTCCTCTGTCCTTGGGCTGATCTCTGAAGAGAACAGCAAGCACAGGAAGGGTTATGTATATCTTGGAGCTATGGGTGTGCATGCTTTGGTAAGCAGAGCTTTGAATATTTGCTATTCAAAAATACTCTGGGTCAGTCACCAGTCCCACAAGAGTCTTTGCTTCATTGTTCAGGTGACTCTTTCTTCCTTGAAAAGCCTAGCCCAGAAGGCAGGGGAATGGAAAGGAGACTCAGGAGTGGAAGGCCCTGTCTACCCCAAGCTGGAGATCTGCAAGGCTTCTGAGGCCTGTGGCTCATCAGCCACCTGCTCATGCCCTGTCTCAACTCCAGGAAGACCTAGAAGTTCAAAGGCAGGTGCCAAATAGTGCTCATTCTGGTCTGTCTGACACAGAGAAACAGGAAGAAGGGCATTCTGAGGATCCTGGTGGAGAACCAAGGCCGACTTTCTTCTGGGCCTGATATCAACAAGGAGAGAAAAGATGGGCTCCAAAAGCAAGTGCCTGTGATCTATAGCATCAGGTTTCTATTGCTCTTTCTCAGGCTGATGACAATTGGGAACAGGCACATGCTTGGTCAACAGTACTCTTTAAGTTATGAGACTCCTGCATGCAGAAACTGCTATGATATTTTTGTGTTCTCTAGTTACTGTACCAAAGCCAGCACATGAATAGTCTTCCTCTTTTGAGGTTTTGAAAGAGGAGAAAACTGTAAAGATCTCCCTGACTGGGGCTCCTCTTTAGAGACATTACCTTTTCATTTCTAGGAACCTAGGGCTTATATGTGTCCTTCTGCTTGTGCCTAGCCCTCCTGGCTCCTGGGCAGAGCCACACACCTTCATTTTCCTACCCTAACTCTTTTGACATACTTGAGCATTTAAGCTAATCAGAAGCCCTGTGCTGGCCAGATCTGCAAGAGCTACAGAGATTCTGTTACGGTAATATGGACTCTGAGGCGCTATCTAGGAGTATACACTGGGAAAGAAAAAATTCTGTGTAGGACATGGGTTTGTGTGACTTAGTGGTAGATCCTCAGTACCACCAAGGTGGTGGACAGGGAAAAACATCTGTGGAGTTTATAAAAGCCTTGCAGCTAGATGAGGCAAGGAAAGCACCTTTCTTCAGGGAGAGCCCTGGCTGCAGCCTGTATCTATCTCCATTCTTCTCATCCCCTCCACACTTCCTTTCTTTCCTGTCCTATAGGTTTAACTGGGGATGTCTATCTGGATGATGATCCACTAAGAAATTTTAAAATCTACAGTCTGGATATGAAAAAGACATCAATACAAAGGTGGGAGCCTAAGTTTTAGGAGACTGATCAAAGGTGATAAGGGTTGAGTTGCAGCTCAGTGGTAGAGTATTTGCCTGACATGTATGAGACCCTGAGTTCATTCATTGGCACTCAAACAAAATAAACAGTACCAACAAGGTAAACACATAGGGCTGGAAGAATGTTTGGAGTGCTCCAGGGGAAGCCTTTGGTTTCCAGATAGAAAAGTACAAGATGTCAAAGGAAATTACCCCGTTTTATAGCTGTGTAGGTGCACAGTGGTGACCATTCCCTCATCCACCCTCTGCTGGTCTCATGCGTTACTATACCATGCATGCTGAGGGCATAGCTGATGCTACAGCTGGGGATCCCAGGGTTCAGGGAAGAGGCCAATTTCAGAGGTCACAGGTGACACTTTGGAAGAAAGGTATGACCTCTTTCTGGTTTTTGACTCCTCTTAGGAAACTTCCTAACAACTGGAAACCAGTTGCTAGAAAGGTTCAAGGCCCTGCCTTTTTCCTCAGTTTCCTAAGAACTGAAGATGTTCCCCAGGACACCTTCATAAAAATACAGGTTAGTGCCATGTCTTTCCTGCCCATGTGTTCCAGTTCCCCTACCTCAAAGAACCTTTAGAAAAACTCTATTGGAGAGCAAAGGACCCATCTCGAGGATGGATCAGAGAGCAAAGGACCCACTTCTAGGATGGATCAGAGTAAAGGACCCGTCTCCAGGATGGATCAGAGAGCAAAGGACCCACCTCCAGGATGGATCAGAGAAGTAAAGGACCCGGCTCCAGGATGGATCAGAGAGTAAAGGACCCACCTCCAGGATGGATCAGAGAGTAAAGGACTGTATTAGTCAGGGTTCTCTAAAGAAACAGAAGCAACAGGATGAATATATAGCTATATACAATTTATTGATTTGCTTACATGACAGAGTTCAAGGAGTCCAACAGTAGCCGCACTGCACTGGAGAGGCTGAGAATCCAGGGAACTGCTCAGTCTGAAAGGCTGGATGTCTCATAGTCCCAATCTGGTGCCAAAGGCCCGATGGATTCTAGGAGATCTGCCGGTCTCAGTACACGCTGGGATCCGTAGGGTTGATCACAGCAGCAAGACAAACTCACCAGTGAGAGAGAGGCAAGCTGCAGGAAAAAAGGTACCAGATCCCTCTGGCATGGCCTTTAATACTGCCTGCCAGCAGAAGGTAACACCCACATTTGGGGTGGGCCATCCGGGTTGAGGTAGTCCAATCCGAAGATCCTTTTTCTCTTATTTGTTCCTTAGTCCAGTGTATTAGTCACTTTTCTGTTGCTGTGATAATACACCATGACTGGAGCCAGCTGTTATAGAGGTATTCTCTTGTAAAATCAGTAAAACTGCCTTCTTTAATTGACTAATGGACATAGAAACTCTGAAAAGGATTATTCTCTATTCAGAACCAAATATAATGCTAAAGTCTCCTTAAGCTATGCACTTAAACAAAATATATTAATACAGGAGCTCTGACATCAACAATGGATTATTCTACCAAGGAGATGTTGGCCAGGGGATCCAAGCCCCCACAAATGGTAAAGGCTCCTTGCCTCCAAACTGGGATATCTGCAGGAAGAGAGGCAATAAGACCCTGCTGTTGAAGACCTGATATAAACATGGAAAGTATTATGGAGAACGCGCACTGCAAGATATAAGATGGTCTCTGGAATCCCAGAGATGTTTCCAAATGGCCACTAAACCATAAGAGCAAGACATAGGTCTTCTTGAGTCAGCAGGACTCCTCGTCAGCACCAGCTACACTCTCTCTGCCTGGAAATACTAGTGCAGCATGGCAGCCATATTCTGTATATCCCAAAGCTAATTTGGCTATTAGCTCTCTCATTGGAGGAATAACCATGGCTGAATGCCACAAGCTTAACATCCTCTAATGGTTAGGAGATGTTATAACCCACGAAGACCACTGCCATAACTTAACAGAAAAAAGTGTAAGTTCATGAATTAACATCCATCCAACATCTATTCTATACAAGTAACCACCAACATTAGTACTGTTTAAATACCGATATAGTTTAATTTGCATGGTGCTTCATTAGTAGGATCTAAGGTTTGCTGACAAGCGGCATACCATGAAAGAAAACAGCCAGAAATTGACTAGAGACCAAGACATACAGCCTCCAGAGAAAGAGACTGGTTTGTGCTTCTATGCCACCGTGCCCCTTTTCTTTAAAGCCTAGGAAACAATCTGCAGAAGAGGGGCATGGTAGAATGTAAGGGCTGGCAATTGGTTAATGTGTGAAACTACAGCAATAAGACTGGACACTTATTTGATCAATTGATTGGAACATACAAGCAACCCCCGTACTGGATGGTGGGACACCATGAGCTGTGTGGGTTTGGGCACAACGCTTGCAAATTGATTTTACATGAAGGATGTTTGGACTCACAAATTAGCGACTTATTGGTAAAAAAAATGAAAACAAAACAAACAAAAAGCAGAGAAAGAGCAGAAAACTTATGGAAGAAGTTCATGATCTGGGAGGGGTAAAGGGTGGGGGGTGGTGAGAGGGAAGGTGAATATATCCGAACTGAATGGAAATGATGTAATAAATGCACCAAACCTCAATAAAAAAAAACACCACTACCAAAGGAACTTATAAAAGGAATTGTTTTATTTGATCTTAGGATTGACGGTTCCAGGGGAATTAGAGTCCATGGTGGGCGAGGCATGGAGTGGCACTGGAATGCTGAGCGAGCTAAGAGTGGTCAATCTCAAGGAAGGCACAGCAGAGAGAGAGGCTCTGGAGACCCGCAAGTTGTAAACTCACTAACCGCCCCAGTGATTATACTTGCCTTGAGCGGGCCAGCACACTTGCTAAGACCTCCAAGAAACAGTATGCCACCAACTGGAGACAATTTGAATACTTACATCCTATGGGGAGCACTCATTCAAACTACCACAGTTCCACTCCCTGGCCCCCATAGGCTCCTGAAGCATAATAAAATGGCAAAATCACATTTAGTCCGACCTTAAAAAGTCCCCATAGGCCTTATACAGTTTCAATGCCATCAAATTCTACAGTCCAAAGTCTCATCTGAGACCTAAGGCCAAAATCTACTAACTGTAGAGCGTCCTGTAAAATCAAAACTAAATTACAAACTCCCAACATACAGTAGGAACTGAATAACATTCCCATTCCCAAAGGTAGGCATATAGGGCAAATGAGAAATACTGACTACACGACCGAACCACCATCCGTGCAAAACAGTCTCAGTAGCATCACCATTTGCAACTTCTGGGACTTTACTTCCAAAGGGCTTAGATGCTCAGCTTGTTTTTTCTTCCAGCTTTGCTTGGCAACATACATCTCTTTCTTAGGCTGGTACCACTCCCTGTAATGCAGCTCTCCTTGGCAAATATCTCAAGTCCTGGCATCTTCGAATGTCTGCTTTGGGGTCTCTGTTTGCCAACCAGCATCACATTCACACTTCTGCAAATGGCCTTTCAGGGGCCTTCTTCTTTATTCAGGGCGGACCCTGCTGCACTCTGCCTGGCCTCTTTGGCTCTCTTAAAACCTTGGAGGAAGAACGAGACCCCTTCCTCTTATGCAACGTCAGCCTCTAAAGACCAGCAACACACGTGAATGAATTGCGAGATCTGGCTGCAAGTTTGGGGATGGACTCTCTCCTATTCTTAACACATTTGCAATTTTTTCTCTGCCCTGGATTTGGAGGATTAGCTGGTGTGTGGTCCTTTCCCTGAAGGTATTTGATTCTTTTGGTTTACGTGTAAATCTCAGGGCCCTCAGTAATCACTTTAGTATCCTTATGAAATGGAGCCTCTCCTTCACATCCTTTTGGCCCACCTTTAATCTACCTAGTGCAGTTATCAGATCCAAAACGGTACATTCCGTCATTTCTTTCTGCCTTATCTGCTATTCTTCACTGTAGACGTGCACAATATTGCACCATTAAAAGCCACGCCACATTTCTAATTAGGCTATCGTGAAATATCCTCCCCAAAGACAATAGTCCATTACTTTTCACTTACGCATCAGGCAAACATTTGGGCTGTAGGCAAACTGCGACCAGACTCTTTATCAAAATATCCTGGCACTTGCTAGTCTTTATTTTCCTTGGAACACACATTTTTAGCAGCCATGCTTCTTCTTCACGGCCTTCTACTAGAATGGCCTGGTTAAGCTCTCATTACAGTATTCAAAGCCTTTCCAGCCAGGCCCAATGTTCCAAAGTCTTGCCACAATTTCTCCAAACATCCACATGGTCATTCTTCATAGCCAAAGCCCACCGCTGGTACCAATAACTGTATTAGTCAACTTTCTGTTGCTGTAAAAACACCATGACCAAAAGGAACGTGTAAAGAAGGTTTATTTGAGCTTATGCAATGATGGTTCTAGGGAATTAGAGTCCATTGGGTGGGAAGGCATACCGGATGGATCTGGAGTGCAAGCCGAGGGTTTCCCAAATCTCACAAGAGTACATGAAGCAGGAGAGGGACAACTGGAGACCACGAGGCGTGTGTAAACTCACTAAAGCCTGCCCCCCATGTAACATACTTCCTCTAGCACAGCCACAACCTTCTAAGACCTCCAAAAACAGTGCCACCAATCGAGACAATGTGCTGAATACTTAAGCCATGGGGGACACTCTTCAACCACCACCACCAGTCAAGTTTGCATCCCAGGATTAACCATCACAAGTCCACCCCTTGGTCAACTTGACACCCCAATACATAGCCCTGTGGGGTGGAGGTGTTGCTCCTTATGTTATGCTTAAATGTCAATGCAAACAATGGCAAGGTCATAATTCCACCTAACATGTTTTATAAGTGTCTCATGTGCATAATATATCTAGAGTAGGGTGGTATGTCCTTGATGAACACTAGTCCTTCAGTATCGAAACCTAAATATGACAACACTTAACTACATTATCTCAGTTGCACATTCAAAGGGAACAACACAAGATAGTAGCTGCTTAATAATATATAATAAATATATAGATATATAAGATATATATATATATATGCATATTCTTAACCAAATAGGACAAGTTAATATGTATTATAATCCTTGTTTCTGCAACTGGTCCCCATGGCCTCAGCTGGATATTTATGACACCTTCTCTCACTACCCATTCTATTTCCTCCACCATCAGCAAACACCTCTGCAGGTCTTGGCTCTTTCCTGGAGGAGTGACCCATACCTTCATCCCTGAAGGGTCTGGGCCATTTATTTTCCTGTCTGGTTTGGGTTGTTGGAGTTTCCTATTGACCTTAATCATAGGACATGGTAGTACCAGAAGGTGCCCTACAGCATCTCCTGCCTTCCAGACATAATCTTCCTTGTCCCCATTGTGGAGAAAAAGTCCAATTTCCCCCTGGTAGTCTGGATCAATCACTCCTCCTACTACTGTTATTCCTTCCTTAGCCTGTTGGCTTAAGGGCAGTAAAAGCCCAAAGTGGCCAGGGGAAGTCTTAGCTTCCAGTTCAATGGAATGTGTGCTGTATCTCCTAGCAAAAGCACTCCCCCTTTTGGAGCCAAAACTTCTAGACCAGCAGAATGCAAGGTCGTGGGTACAGGAAGCAAAAATTTTCCTACTGGGTCACTAGGAGTGATAGTGAGTGGAATCACTCCCACTTCCACCCCTTGGTTCCTGGACCCATGAATTCTGGCTATAGGAGAAACAGTACCATATAGTGGGCACTGATTCAAAGCATATACTGCCTGCTGGAGAACCTTGCCCCAGCCCTCCAGGGTACTGCTACCTAATTGGCGCTGTAACTGTGTCTTCAAGAGGCCATTCCATCATTCTATCAAGCCAGCTCCAGGACAGATCAGAGAGCAAAGGACCCACCTTCAGGATGGATCAGAGAAGTAAAGGACCCGGCTCCAGGATGGAACAGAGAGTAAAGGACCCACCTCCAGGATGGATCAGAGAGAGAGAGAGAGAAAAAAAACCCAGAATCAATAGAAGGAATATCTATCTATCTATCTATCTATCTATCTATCTATCATCTATATATATCTCTATATCTCTATATATCTATATCTATATCTATCTCTCTCTCTCTCATATATATATGTATATATATATGAGAGGGAGAGAGAGAGAGAGAGAGAGAGAGAGAGAGAGAGAGAGAGAGGAGATCTGTGTCCTGTGTTGTCTCCAGAGAGATCTCATTGTGGGAGTACTCTATAGGACTGATAGTATTTGGTGGGCATATCTTATTTGCTTTTCCTGTGTTGTTGATTTTTCTCTGTGCTTTTGGCATGTGGATTTGATTCCTTTTGTTTGTAGTCTGAGGTGAAAGAAATTCAAGTGTTTCTTCTTTTGGGAAAAAAAAAAGAAAAACTCTATTAACAGAACTTGTCCTGTGCTCAAAGTTAGGCCTTACCACTTCACAGCCATCTTGAAGGCTGATTTCTCTGAGGCCCACCATGGCAGGGAAAGGAAAGCAAATAGATGCAACAGAGACATGAGCACCAGGTGCCAGGCACACTAGCTGGAGCATGCTCTGCAAGAGAGGTCCAATGAAGATGTTCCAACACATGACCCGGGGTATAGAGATCCTTACCACTGTCATGAGCTCACCATTCAATGTGTCAGTCTGTTGTAGTGACATTCTTTATTTTTGTATGTGTATGAATGTACTGTCTGCATGTAGGTTGTGCACCTGTGTCGTGCAATGCCCCGGAGATCAGAAGATGGCGTTGAATTCCCCTGGAACTGGAGTTCTCCTGGAATTGGAGTTACAGACTGTTCTTACCCGCCATGTGGGTGCTGGGGATTGAACCCGGGTCTTCTGCAAGAGCAGTTGATGCTCTTAACCGCTAGGCTATCTCTCCAGCCCTCCGTAGTGACATTCTAGCATATCTTGACTGTCAGTCTTGCTACTCTACAATTTGAACTATGTTTTAAAAGCCTAACATGTTTTTTTAAAAATTTTTTTAATTAATTTTATTTATTTCTGTATGTGTATGAATGTACTGTCTGCATGCAAGTCTGTGCACCCGTGTTGCGCAATGCTGCGGAGGTCAGAAGCGGGCGTCGGATTCCCCTGGAACTGGAGTTCTCCTGGAATTGGAGCTTCAGACGGTTCTCGGCCGCCATGTGGGTGCTGGGGATCAAACCCGGAAGAGCAGTTGGCGCTCTTAACCGCTAGGCCATCTCTCCAGTCCAAGCCTAACGTGTTTTGATGAATATTGGGTGATAAGTGGACATTCCCTCTGCTGGCTTGTGGGAGACCCAGGGAGATGAGATGGAAATCAGAACCTTCCTTGAGACTTGGATGCTCCACCACTCCCAGACCAGGGCAGTGGCACAGGACTCCCCAGTCCCTCCTGCAAAGACTTTAGTTGGTGATCTGTCAAACCTTGGTTTATGCTAAGGTTTTGTGTATCAGTGGTGTAGGAGGTCTGTCTGTCTTCTATCTTTACATTTAGATCTTAACTTATATCCTGAAATCTCCCAATTTTTTCAAGGGCTGGAAAAAAGGTGTCATATTCATCAATGGACAAATCCTAGGACGCTACTGGAATGAAGGCCCCCAGGAAACCCTCTACATCCCCGGCCCCTGGCTTCATCCTGGAATTAATGAGGTGAACTTCCCTAGTACCCCTTTCCTCTGAGTTTGCTTTCTTTGAACTCTGCCTTGCTTCAGAGGCAGAACTTGAATCTTTGCCTTGCTTTCTTTATACAGATCATTATATTTGAGGAATTGGAAGGTGGCCTAAAGATTGACTTTACAAGAATAGCTGAACTAGGCATGACATTCTAAAGGGTCATTTTGGCATCTGGGACAGTCTTTAACCATTGCATGATGGATGGACTTTATCTTACACTTGTTACAGCCCCTCTCATCCCCTCCCATTTTGAGAGGACTTAACTTCCTCATCCAGCAGCCTCATCCCAGCCTTCCCAGTCTCTCTGGTATTCCCATTGTGTTTTCAGGATCCCTGAGACAATTCTAGCATCTTCTACTTCTTACCTTTTCCAAAAAGAATCTGCTTCCTATGGCTCTTTCTCAGGATGCCACGTTAGATAACTGCAAAGTACTTTTTCGAGTATCCTTTGGCCAGTTTTCCATAGTTGGGGGAATGCCTGGGCTAGTTACATCAGGCCCAAGTTGCAGAGTACCTGTGTCTAACATAGGTAGCTGCTTGTTCCTTTGGAACCTTTTGTTGGTAGCAAGAGCCATTGTCATAAATCCTTTTGCTTTCTCTCCCCTCCCTAGTGCTAGGGATCAAGCCAAGAGCCTTATGTATGCCATGCAAGTGTTCTGCTGCTAGAGAATACCCCACCCCCAGAAAGCCTTTTGCAGACTCACCTACCTCACTTCAGCAGAGTCTTTATGGGCCTAGTGATTAAGCTCTCTTCCTCCCCTTTGGTCACAATTCTACCCTCCCTGAGATGGGGATGTTGCCCACAGTAGGCCGATCAGATTTTCTTTTCCAGGACATTGAATCTCCAGTGGTATAGTACAAACTAGGAAACAGCTGGATCACATCCACAGCTGAATCACATCCCTATCAATCTTGACACATAGGTGGGTTGCTGTACATCTACCCTGACCTTCCTCTCTAGCATGTGTCCAGCTTGGGTACCACCATCTACCATCTCACTGGACAGCACACCTATAACCTGTTTCTAATGTTTACAACAAAATGATAGACCTACACTATACACTTCTTTTGTCATCTCGCTACTATAAAGAAATCTTTGGTGGGGTAAAAAGAAGATGCTCAGAATGCTTGACGCTGTCAGTGTAAATCGGAATCGAAAGTGATATTTCCAGGATTTCAAATAAAATATAAATTGCAAGAATAGCATGCAGTTCATATATGGTTACTATTTTTACAATTTAAAAGAGTAAAAACGTTTTTATTTTCCAGCAGTCGCTTCATGCCATTGATTTTTCCATATGGAGGTAAAAGCCTGCTTCTTAGAGACTGTATCAGTCAGCTGCACCTTCCCATCCCGCCTGTGGCATGTGATTCATAGTCCTGTTGACTCCCTGATCTACTCCTGGTCCTCACAGGCTGATTCCAACCCTTCTGAGCCATAGCAAAAGACACAAAGAAGTGGTTAGGTCTCTAGGGTAAATCGACTAGGTTGGCCAGCTCAGGAAGGCCTATGTGAGTTTTGTTTGTTTGTTTGAAGCCACTATAGATTCCAGTGTGATGTTAAGAGGTCCTGGGTTAGGTTATAGACTGGGGAGGACTTGGGAGAGGGTTTGTCACAAAAGTGAGTTGGCATGGTTGTTAGCTGCCATGTGGGTGCTGAGAACCAAACTGAATCCAGGTCTTCTGCAAGAGCAGCCACTGCTCTTACCCACTGAGATATCTCTCCAGCCCTACTTTCTCCCTTTTATTCATCCCAAGACCCCAGTCCATGGAATGGGGTCCTACATTTAGAGTATTTCTTTCCATTTCAATCAACCCACTGTAGAAATTCCGTTTTAGACATTCCCTGACATTTGTCTCCTACGTGACTTAGACCTTGTGAAGTTGACAATCAACATTAACCATCATAGCAGATCTGCCACAAGACCTGTGGATTTACATTTCTATCACATCCCCATACAAGGCTCATATTGGTGGTCTTTGAAGCCCACTTTCAGAACCATATGTGCAAAGCAGACTCAGCCTGAGCTCTGCTGGTGTCTGGAGGTATCTGTCCTATACATTATGTAAGCTCAACAAGACCCTCTCCTTGGTCTCTGCTTACTACACGACAGTAGCACCCCTTGAGTTGTAACAACCTAAAATATCTCCACACATCAAAAGAAAAAAAAAAGGTCGTCAAGTGTGGTGGCGCATGCCTTTAATCCCAGTACTTGGGAGACAGAGGCAGGTGGAGCTCTGTGAATTCAAGGCCAGTCTGGTCTACATAGCAAGCTCCAGGCCAGCTGGGGCTACAGGGAGGGCCTGTCTCAAAAAGACCAAAAGGAAAAAAAAAAAGATCATCTGAGGGTGAGGGTAGAGTGAAATGCCTTGAGATGAGCACTGTGCAGTGAAGCATGCTCAGTTTTCCCAGTCAGAAATAACACCTTTCCACATTATAGCACAGCAATAGGATGGGACAAAAGGCAAAGACGGAGCGTGGAAATCCTCTCTCAAGGTGGTGAGTCTGTTTAGGGTCACTAAATACTTTTTGCATAATCCTAGTTCTAAGTGGCAGAAATTATTCATTTTGTCTTTATCTTTATACTACTTTTAGAACAAATTCTAAGACTCCCACAGATAAATGGATCCCTGGGTTAAATATGGGCAAAGGTCTTACATGGGAGAAGATGAAGAAAAGGTCACACTGTAGTTTTCCAGATAATTCCTCCTTTACATCTGTCAACATGCAAGAATGACATGGATGGTGCATAAATTACATGCTTAAAGGGCATCTTATTGCTGGTGCCAGGCCGGTTCTCTCCAACTTCCTGACCATGCTATGTCCCAGGCAATGTAGACAGCACTCAGAACATCAGACAATTTCATATAATCCAAGACATTTGGAAGAAGGTTTAATGGGGAATTTAATGGTGGTTATGATTTCCCCATGATAATCTTAGATTAGTGGCTTTGGTGGAATGCCAGACTAAATTATAGAAGCTTCAGGGTCTTTCAGGTGAGTTGGGTTGTGATTGTCTTTTGAAAAATATTTTCTTGCCAACTGGGGATTTGGTGTTAGCATCCACAAATGAGGGAAACCATTTGCCTTTTTTTTTTTTTTCTGGGACTGTGTTACTTCACTTAGCAAAATGGCTTTCGGTTCCATCCATTTACCTGCAAAGTTCATGATGTTATTTTTTTTTCTTTTACTCTTCTTTTTTTTAACTTTTTAAATTGTTATTCAAGTTTTTCCATAAGTCATGTATGATTTCTCAATCAAATTTAGAATCACTTCCCTTTCCATGCCCCCCCACCCCACCTGAGTCCCTGCATTCTGCCATATATGTCTTGAATCTTTTTCTGAGTCTTTCCAGAGTTTTTTCCCCAGTTCTTTTGTTGTTTTTGTTCTCTCTAACTTGTATTGCTTCAATATATATACATGTATATACATAGTTATATATATAAATATATATACATACATATACATATCACCTGAATAGGAGGATTTTCTTCTTTCTAAAAGATGTCCTATTCTAGCCGGGCATGGTGGCACACGCCTTTAATCCTAGCACTTGGGAGGCAGAGGCAGAAGGATCTTTGTGAGTTCAAGGCCAGCCTGGTCTACAGAGTGAGTTGCAGGATAGCTGGGGCTACAGGGAGACCCTGTCTTGAAAAGACAAAAAAAAAAAAAAAAAGATGTCCTGTTTTCCTTAAGGAAGTGCTCTAAGGTTCCTCCTTGACAAGCCCAAACAACCATCAATTCTGCCCTTGTGCTCCACACTGGGGTCTTTTCCTCCCATGGTCCCCCAAATGAATTCCATTAAGCAGGCATCCTGTCTTGATCCACCTGTACTGACCTCCATGATACAGCCCAGGTAGTCCAACAATGGTAGTCTGTACTCTGACGAGGCTGAAATCCCCTTAGCTGCTTAGTCCACAAGCTGGGTATCTCAGTAGTCCCCATCTGCCATTGAAGGTTTAGAGGACATGAGTCCTCAGTCCATATTGGAAGGTTAAAAAGCTGTGTCTCATGTCTTTGAGGAGTGGCAAAATTATTGGCAGCCATAGAGTAGATGCACCTGCCAGTAAGAATTGAAGACAGGCCAAACAACAGTACTCTCTCTTTTTTTTGTCTTTTTACTAAGATCTCAAGTTTTATATCTGAAGTACAATTTCTCTGGTCTTACTGATTATTTCTGGTTTTACTTTCCTTTTGGATGCTTAAGTCCACCAATTAGCTCAGATTAAACAAGGTTTTTGTTTTCTTGAGGTCCGTTGAGGAACTGGTCCTCAAGGGTCTCTCCGGGTTGTTTTTGGGGTGTGCACAGGGAGGGTGGGAGCCCCTGGCTCCTTTCAGTTTTTCATTTACCAATTCC
The DNA here is from genome assembly GCA_009823505.1 of Rhizomys pruinosus. Taxonomy (NCBI): domain Eukaryota; kingdom Metazoa; phylum Chordata; class Mammalia; order Rodentia; family Spalacidae; genus Rhizomys; species Rhizomys pruinosus. The sequence continues at coordinate 1,913,646 of VZQC01002030.1, read as the reverse complement.
ATCCACTCGAGGACAAAATCAGGTCTTGCTAGACCAGGCTTCCTTTTCTGAAGCATGAGCAGACTTTCTTCTTTATAGACTGGACATTGGCTGAAGTCCCATCAGTGGATCTCCAAGACCTCCCTGAACAGGAAGACTGGTGACCTACATTTGCAGGACATTTCAAGAGATGCTCCCATGCATAATCTCCTAAGACTTGGTTGACCTCTGAGGGCAAGGAGCAAAGGGATAACTTTGCTTCCTCAGCCAAATTGGTATGGCCATTAAGTACGGTTGTTAAGCACCCAGAGAGGCTAAGTTACACCAGCCTGATACATTGCACCTATATTAAAATTGTTATCTTTCAAAAACAAACTGTATGTTACTTCCATATCATATTTCTTGATTCACATTTTTCCATTTTAATTTTCTATTACTCTAAAAGATGCATAGATACCATCCATCATATACAAAAAAAATCCAAGGTCTGAAAATAAATGGTAGGTTAGTTCTAGAACCTGTCTAGAGATTCACAATATAAGAGTACAGTTGTTTTCAGATCATGAGGACTATAACATTAATGTTGCTCAGTTTGTCTTACAACTAGGTACTTGGTGCTAGCATCCACAGATGAGGGATACCATTTGTCTTTTGTTTTTTCTGGGACTGTGTTACTTCACTTAACATAATATCTTCTAGTTCCATCCACTTACCTGCAAAGTTCATGATGTCATCTTTCTTTACTGCTGCATACAACTCCATCGTGTAGTTGTACAACATTTTCTCTAAACACTCGTTGGTTGAGGGGCACTTGGGTTGGTTCCAGCTCTTCGCTATTGTGAAGAGAGCTGCAATACACATGGCTGTACATATGTCTCTGCAGTAGGAAGAGTCTGATGGGTATATACCCAGAAGTGGTATGGTTGGGTCAGGGGGGTGCATTTTGAGTCTTTAAAGGGTTCTTCACGCTGCTTTCCATAGTGGTCGTACAAGTTTGCATTCCCACCAGCACTAGATGAGTGTTCCCCTCTCTCCACACCCTCTCCAGCATTTGGTATCATTTGTTTTCTTGATCCTAGCCAGCCTTATTGGAGTGAGATAATATCTTAAAGTGGTTTTAATTTGTATTTCCTTAATTAGCGATGTTGAACACTTTTTAAGATGTTTCTCAGCCAGCTCTATTTCCTTGCTTGTGAAGTCTTTGCTCAGCTCTCACTCCATCTTTTGAGTGAGTCATTTGTTTTCTTCTTTGTTTTTTGAGTAGTTTATATATTCTGGAAGTTAATGCTCTGTCAGATGTATCAGCAGTGAAGGTTTCCTCCCACTCTGTGGGTTTTCTCTTCACTTCCCTGATTGTTTCTTTTGCTGTACAGAAGCTTTTGAGTTTTATAAGGTCCCACTTGTCAATTGTCAACCTTATTTCCTGTGCAGCTGCTGTCTGATTTAGAAAGTCTTTTCCTACGTCTATGTCTTGTAAGTTGCTGCTAACTTTTTCTTCTATCACCTTTAGAGTTTTTGGTTTCAAATTGAGGTCTTTGATCCATTTGGAGTTGATTTTTGCACAGAGCGAGATGTAGGGGTTTAATATACAAGTGGTGATCCAGTTTTGGCAACACCATTTGCTGAAGATGCTGTCTTTCCTCCATTGAATCTTTTTGGCCCCCTTGTCAAATATGAGGTGGCTGAAATTGTATGTGCTCAAGTTTGGATCTTCAATTTTGTTCCATTGGTCTACAGGTCTGTTTTTGTGCTGGTACCAGGCTGTTTTTATGACTATAGCCCTGTAGTATAGTTTGATGTCTGGTATAGAAGTCCACCCCCCCCATATTGCTCTTTTCACTCAGGGTTACTTTGGCTATTCCAGGTCTTTTGTCGTTCCATATGAATTTAAGAATTTTTTTCCCAAGCCTGTGAAGAATGTCTTGGGGATTTTAATTGGAATTGGATTGAATTGGTACATTAATTTGGGTAGAATGGACATTTTTCTATATTAATTTTCCAATCCATGAGCATGGGATGTCTTTCCATCTTCTGATGTCTTCATCAATCTCCTTCAGGAGTTTATAATTTTTGTTGTAGAGATCTCTGGTGTCTTTGGTTAGGTTTATTCCTAGGTATTTATTGTTTTTGAGGCTATTGTGATTGGGAAGGTCTCCTTGTATTCCTTCTTCAGTTGCTTGTTTTTGGTGTAAAGAAAAGCTACTGATTTTTCTAGGTTAATTTTGTATACCGCCACTTTATTGAAACTCTTAATCTTTTCTAGGAGTTTTCTGGTGTTTTTAGCATCCCTTAGGTAAACTATCATATCGTCTGCAAAAAGGGATAGTTTGACTTCCTCTTTTCCAATTAGCATTCCTTTAATTTCCTTTTTTTATTTTTATTTTATTTTTTTCTATTCTTTATTTTTTTTCATTTTTTAACAATAAGTAATAATTTATGAGTACAAGCATCCTTCATGTAAAACCAATTTTCAAGCAGTTGTGCCCAAACCCACACAGCCCAAGGCTCCCACCATCCAGCTGGGTGGGGGGGGCTTGTATTTTCAATCAAGTTGATCAAATAAGTGTCCAGACTATATTGCTGTAGTTTCACCATTCACCCCAATCATAGCCCTTACATTCTACTGCTCCCCCTCTTCTTTTTTTTTTTTTAAATGATTCTTTTTTTTTTAATTTTTATTTATTTCTGTATGTGTATCAATGTACTGTCTGCATGCAGGTTTGTGCACCCGTGTCGTGCAATGCCGCGGAGGTCAGAAGAGGGTCTCGGATTCCCCTGGAACTGGAGTTCTCCTGGAATTGGAGTTTCAGACGGCTCTCAGCCGCCATGTGGGTGCTGGGGATCGAACCCGGGTCCTCTGTAAGAGCAGTCGGCGCTCTTAACCGCTAGGCCATCTCTCCAGCCCCTGCTCCCCCTCTTCTGCAGATTGTTCCCTAGGCTTAGAAAAGGGGCACAGGTGGATGAGAAGCAAAACAGTCTACTTTCTCTGGAGCTGTCGTTTTGGACTCTGGTCAATTCTGGCTGTTTCCTTTCATGGGATGACAGTTTGTCCAGGATTAACCTTTCTTTTTTTTTTTTTAATTTAATTTTTTATTTTTAAGGGATTCTACCAAATAATGACACAGTTGTTTGCAGATAAATTGATGTTCTCAGTATGTCATACAATTAGGTAATTGGTGCATTTTGCAAGTATCTATGTCCAAATTTTGAACAACTCAAGGTTCCCATAGTCCAGTTGGAGAAGCTTGTAAGCACAGGCATGTTGATCAATCAGGTGTCCAGACTATTCCTTAGTCTCATGATTACCCCTATCTCTCTGCAGACCTTACAATCTACCACGCCTCCTCTTCCGCAGTTGTTCCCTGGGCTTTGGGAAAGGGGCACAAGTGGGTGAGAAGAAAAACAGTCTAATTTTTTGGAGTTGGCATTTTGGACTACAGTCTGTTCAGGGTGTTCCCTTATGGATTGACAGCTTTCCCAGTGTCCCTTTTTAGTCATACTAACAAAGCAAGCTATTGGATGTACAGGCATTTAAGCAGTACTATATTGCAAGCTAAAGCTGTGAGCATAGACACAGTGCTTGGATGGTATGCTAATCTGCAAAAGTGGTTTCCTCTTAAAGGGTGACAAGTTCTTATTGTGGTTATAACATTCCTAACCACTAGAGGCATAAGCTTGTGGCATCCGTGGGTTACTCCTCCAAGGAGAGAGCTAATAGCCAAATAGATTTGGGATATTAAGCAACTGGCTGCCACTGTTGCACAGTATCTCCGGCTGTTGAGGTGTGTAGCTGTATTGACAGAGGAGTCTTGCTTGTCTCAGGGAGACCAATATGTTGCTGTATTGCTTTAGTGCTTTGGTAATGCTCTCTAGCATTTCAGAGGCCAGTTGTATGCTAGCAAGTGACGTCTCATAACATTTTCTGCTCACACCAGGTCTTCGACAACAGGGACTTAATGCCTTTCTCCTTGCATATATCCCACTTATAGGCAAAAAGGCTTTATAATTTGGGGGGGGCGGGTTTGGAATCCCCTGCCAACATCTCCTAGGCAGAACAATCATTGCTGATGTCAGAATTCCTGTAGTAATATATTTTGCTTAATTACACAACTTTAAAAATAAACACTTTACTATTAATTTGGCTCTAGATAGAGAAATATACTTTCACAGTTCCTATGCTATCAATTCACTTAATCGTTATGCCTGTTTATAGGAATTACCACTGTAACAATTGGCTCTAGTTTACAGTTGGGAGTGGTTTCATTACCATCATGTTTTTCTTTTTCCTATAAAGGGGAGAGTAAGAAGGTTTCTCAGCATCTGGAAGGTAAACTTCATTAGGGCCCATTAAAACAGTCAACCCCAATATTATTCAGAGAGATGCTCAGTGTCCGATGACTTCAGGCAGTCTTGAGGTTCCTCATTCCTTAACGTTCAGATGGTCAACCTCTGCTGGCATTCCCAGTTCATCCTGCACAGCCATAAGTTGTATGTTTTCAGGCATTTAGATTGGTGATTTTTACCTGTGGGAACATAAAATTCTCCTCCCAGTTGTTAGTTTCAAACAGATAAAATTGAAAATTTATCAATAAGATTGGAACACAGAGTTTCCATTTTGTATCCCAGAAAGGATAGTACCCCCCCTCCCACCCCTAGCTTTTTTTTTTTTGTTTGTTTTATGTTTTGACCTATAGATGCCTGAAGTTGTATTACACAAACCCACATAACAGGAGCCAAGGCATAAGCTTTCATTAAATTACCCAAACTGTTTCTCATTGACCTATGCTACTTATTTGGGAAGGAAATTAAGCTTAGTTCCTTTAAATTGTCCTACAAGTAAAAGAAAGTGTTAAATGGATGTGGTGTAACTCAGAAAAAAATATAAGGCCAGTTGATACCTTGAACCAAACAAATTATAAAAAAACAAAACATTTTATTTCCCAATTAGTTCAATTGTATTACATTCCACCAAAACCTACACCTAAATTTAACTAATCTAAACAATTCACTAAGCCTTAAAATATCCTATACTTGGTGGTAAAGCTTGGGCAAGTTGATTACTGCTAAATAAATTTACCCAATAAACACTTTGCTCTTTAAATCTATATGACTGGACTAAGACTTCTACCTATTTGGGAAGTAAAAATTTAAGCTAATTCTTTAAATTGTCCTACGATGATTGATTTTTTTGATTGTTTTGTTTCTATTCATTGGTCTCTGCTCTGATTTTGTTATTTTTGTCTGCTGCGTTTAGGATTCATTGTTGTTCTCTCTCTCAAGTACTTTAAGCTGCTGTGTTAGATCATTCACTTGTGTTCTTTCTGTTTTTTTAAGTTGGCACTTAGGAGCTATAAATTCCCTCTTAGGACTGCTTTTAAAGTGTCCCATAGGTTTTGCTGTGTTGTATTAATGTCATTCATTCAGTTCCAGGAATGTTTTTATTTCTTTCTTTATTTTTCCCGACCATTCATTATCTCAGTAGAGTGTTTGTTAGTCTCCATGTGTTCTTGTATGGTGTAGGGTCTTATCTGTGGGTTGATATTGAGTTTTATTGCACTGTGGTCTGATAGAATGCATGAAATTATTTCAATCTTTTTGTATTTGTTGATTTTTCCCTGTGTCCAGTATGGTCTATTTTGGAGAATGTTCCATGGGGGCTGAGTAGAAAGTGTATTCTCTGGTGTTTGGGTGAAATATTCATAGATGTCTGTGGGACCATTGGTTGAATTGTTATCTTTTCATTCAGATGTCTCTTTGTTTATCCTTTGTCCGTTTATCTGTCTAAAGGACTAGTGGGGGTTGAAAGTCCCCTATTTAGTGTGCTGGGGTTAATTTGAGCCTTGAAGTCCTGAAGAGTTGTCTTTACAAATTTTGGTGCGCCTGGCGTTTGGTGCATAATATTACAATTGTGAGATCTTCTCAGTCTATTGTTCCTTATAAAAATGTAAGTGGCCCTCTTTGTCTCTTTTGATTTTTTGCTTTGAAGTCTATTTTATCTGATACTAGAATAGCACCCCCTGCTTTCTTTTGGACCATTTGCTTGGGAATTTCTTCATCACTGCACTTAAGTTGGTGCTGTCCTTGGAGTAAGATGTGTTTCTTGTTAGACGCATATAGAGGATTTGTTCCTAATCCATTCTCCCAGTCTATGCCTTTTGATTGGAGAGTTCAGCCCATTAATATTTAATGTTATAATTGAAAGATGGAGTTGCTTCCTTTCACCTTATTATCCATTTGGACTTTTAGTCTCTGATTCGACTCCTATGATTATGTTTTTATTAGTTTCTTTCCTAAGTACTTGAGGATAGTTGCTCTTCTCTCTGCCCTTTGAATTGCTTCAAGTATTTTCTGGGAGTTGGCTTTCTGGAAATGTTTCTATCATCTGGCTTATTCATGGAAGATTTTTCTCTCTCTTCAACTGTAATCGACATTTTTGCTGGGTAAAGTATTCTGGGTTGGATTCCATAGTCCTTTAACACGGAAATGTTTGTCCATGTTTCTTTTTGCTTCATGGTTTGCGGCAAGAAGTCATTTGATTCCTGATGGGTTTCCTCCTTTGTATTTGACTTGTTTTTCTCTCGTGGCTTCAGAATTCATCTTTGTTTTGGGCATCTAGCACTTTGACTATGATTCATGGTGGGGAGTTTCTTTTCTGATCTTGTGTTTGGAGTTCTATGTGCTTCTTGTATTTGAATGGGTTTTGATTATTTTAGTTGGGGAAGTTTTCATCTATTATTTGTTGAAGATATGCTCAATACCTATTCTCTGAGATTCTTCTCCTTCCTCTATTCCTATGATGTGGGGGTTTGATCTTTTCATAGTGTCCATATTTCCTGTTGTTCCACTTTTGCGTATTTTAAATTTTTCATATCTTTATTTGAGTTTTTTAATTGCTCGTGTTATCTTCCAGATCTGATATTCTTTGCTCAGCTTCCTCCATTCTATTTCTGAGGCTTTTTCTTTTCCTTTCTTCTTGAATGGATTGAGTGTTGTATTTCCTTTTTCATTTCACATGTGATTTCTTTAATATATCTATTCTTTTTGAGTTTCTCAATCTCTTCTTCTGCTCCTTATTTCGTTGGTTGGCTTCCTTTTTCAGTGTTTCTATTCCTTAAGGTGTTTGATTTTTTCTCTCTCTAGTTCTTTCTGGAGTTTGTCAATCCCTTCCTTTAGTTCTCTGAATTCTTCATGTTCTTTAATTTCTCTGCATAGTCTGCAATTATTCCTCTAAGGTCTGTTTCTGGGGTCACCTCCAAGGGGATCCATTGTACCTATCTCCTACGGTTGGTAGAGCTTGGTGTGGAATTATCCTGCACCTTTCCCTTTGCCCTTCTCGTGTCCGCATGTGGGCTTTCCGTTTTGTGATTCAAATCACAAATGCCTTTTCAGTGTGTTGAAGGCTGAAAGCTCCTTTGTTTTGCTTACCTCCTCCTTTCCACATATTGTTTTCCTCTCCTTCCCCTGCCTTGTTTATGAGTGTTGACTTGTCTAGGTTTTCAGGCTTTCACTTTTGTTTATAGATTGGATATTGGAAGTCTAAGTCACTCTTCCTTTCCTGTTCTGAGAGTTCTCCTAATCCAGTCCACTGGATACTCTCTCTTCCTCAATTTCAATTGTTGGCGGGGGTGGGGGATGGATATGCCTGGCTTATGGCTGCAAGGGGGGAAGGGCGACCCGCCAGGCTTAGGACCCGAACTGAGCCCCCGCCAGCCACCTGGCCCTCTGCCACCGACCAGAAATCCATTGTCCAGCACCACAAAAGTCACTCTGCCCTAAGCTTTTACCTGCCTAGAGCCATGTCAGATAGCTCCAAGTGTTCCTATCAGGTCCGGACCCGGGGTCCAAACACACGACCCTACTGCAGCCTGAGTCAGGCACCAGAGCCTTAGTTTCCTTTTCTTGCCTTATTGCCCTAGCCAGTGTTTCAAACACTTTTTGAAGAGGAATGTGTACAATGGGCAGCCTTGCCGGGTTCCTACCATTATGGGGAATTCTTCTAACTTTTCTCCATTTAGGATGCTGGCTGTGGGTTTTTTGTATATGGCTTTGATTATGTTGAGGAATGATCCTTCCAGTCCAATTCCCTCTAGTACTTTAATCATGAAGGGATGCTGGATTTTGTCAAAGGCTTTTTCTGCATCAATTGAGATGATTGTGTGGTTTTTGTCCTTCAGTCCATTTATGTGTTTTATGATATTTATTGATTTTCATATGTTGAACCATCCCTGCATCTCTGGTATGAATCCAACTTGATCATAGTGGATGATCCTTTTGATGTGGGTCTGTATATGGTTTGCAAATATTTCGTTGAGAATTTTTTCATCTGAGTACATTAATGAGATGGGTCTGTAGTTCTCTTTTTTGGTTGCATCCTTGCCTGGTTTTGGTATTAGAGTGATGCTGGCTTCATAGAAGGAATTTGGGAGATTTCCCTCTGCTTGTGTCCTTCTGAACAGTTTGAGTAATAATGGCTGTAAGTCTTCTTTAAATGTTTTATAGAATTCTGCTGTGAAACCATCTGGGCCTGGGCTTTTTTCAGTTGGGAGGTCTCATTACATTTTCAATTTCTTCATATATTATGGCTCTGTTTAAGCTGTCAATCTCTTCTTGGTTTAGCTTTGGCAATTCCCCGGATTGCAGATATTCATCCATTTCTCTTAGGTTTTCAAATTTGGTAGAGCATAGGTTTCTGAAGTTTTCCCATATGATTGTCTGGATCTTTTCATCGTCTGTTGTGATATTTCCCCTTTCATTATGAATTCTATTTATTTGGAGTGGTTCTTTCTTTCTTTTGGTTAACTGGGCTAGAGGTCTATCTATCTTGTTTATTCTCTCAAAGAACCAAGTTTTGGATTCATTTTTTTTGTATTGTTTTCTTTGTTTCTATTTCATTAATTTCTGCTCTGATTTTTGTTATTTCTTCCTGTCTGTTGCATTTAGGGCTTATTTGTTGTTGTCTCTCAAGTGTTTTTAGTTGCAGTGTTAACTCATTTATTTGTGCTCTTTCTGTTTTTGTTTTTGTTTTTAATGTAGGCATCCAGGGCTATAAACATCCCTCTTAGGACTGCTTTTAAATTGTCCCATAGGTTTTGTTGTATTGTACTGTCATTGTCGATTAGTTCCAGGAATGCTTTTATTTCTTTCTTTATTTCCTCCTTGACCCATTCATTATTCAGGAGTGTGTTGTTTTGTCTCCATGTGTTCATGTAGGTAGCAGGGCTTATCCTGGTGTTGATATTGAGCTTTGTTGCACTATGGTCTGAAAGAATGCATGAAATTATTTCAATTTTTTTGTATTTGTTGAGTTTTTTTTTTCTGTGTCCAAGTATGTGGTCAATTTTGGAGAATGTTCTGTGGGGTGCTGAGCAGAAAGTATATTCTCTGGTGCTTGGGTAGAATATTCAGAAGATGTCTGTGAGGTCCATTTGCTCTATTGTATTGTTCAGTTCAGATGTCTCCCTGTTTATTCTTTGTCCAGTTGATATGTCCAAAGGACTCAGTGGGGTATTGAAATCCCCTGCTATGATTGTGCTGGGGTTACTTTGTGCCTTGAGGTCCTATAGAGTTGTATTTATAAAGATCGGTGCACCACACTTTGGTGCATATATATTCATGATTGTGAATGCTTCATGGTTAATTTTCCCTTTGATAAGGATGTAATGGCCCTCTTTGTCTCTTCTAATTGCTTCTACTTTGAAGTCTATTTTGTCCAATATTAAAATAGCAACTCCTGCTTTCTTTTTGGTACCATTTGCTTGGAATACTTTTTCCATCCTTTCACTTTAAGTTGGTTCCTATCCTTGAGGGTGAGATGGGTTTCTTGTCGACAGCATATTGATGGGTTCTGTTTCCTAATCCATTCTCCCAGTCTATGCCTTTTGATTGGGGAGTTTAGTCCATTAATATTTAAAGTTATAATTGAAAGGTGTGTGTTGCTTCCTTTCACCTTAACCATTTGCATATTTGGTCTAGGTTTCTACTTCTGCAGTTATGCTTTTATTAATTTCTTTCAAGGTGCCTGGGGGTACTTGCTCCTTTCTTCTCTCCTTTGAATTGCTTCAAGTATTCTCTGAAGGTTTGGTTTTCTGGACATGTATTCTTTCTTCTTGTTTATGTCATGGAAGATTTTTCGCTTTCCTTCAACTAGAATCAACATTTTGCTGAGTATAGTAACCTGGGTTGGCATCTATAGTCCTTTAACACTGGTGAAAAAGCCTTTGACAATATCCAGCATCCCTTCATGCTTAAAGTCCTAGAAGGAATTGGATTGGAGGGATCATTCCTCAATGTAATCAAAGCCATATACAGGAAACCCACAGCCAATATCATCCTAAATGGGGAAATGACAGAAACATTCCCTTTAAAGGTAGGAACTCCGCAAGGTTGCCCCTGTCCCATTTCTTTAATATTGTGCTTGAAAGCTTGCTAGAGCAAAAGGCCAAAAAAAGGAATTAAGCAAGGAGTATAATGAAAGCGATGGAGCATAGTGGAAAAAGAGGTTAAGAGTAAAACTATCCCGATTTGCTGATGAATGATTGTGCTATTAAGGGGATGCTAAAACTCCACCTAAAACTCCTAGAAAACGATAACAGCTTAAATAACAGCTCAAAAGTGGCGCAGGATACAAAATTAACCTTAAAAAATCAATTGCCTTCTTTACAACTAAAAACAAGCACTGCGGAGAAGAATGCACAGAGACGCTTCCGCACTCCGAATAGCCTCAAAACATAAATACCTAGGAACAAACCCTAACCAAAGATCACCAAGATCTCTCAATCTCAACATAAAATTTTAAACCCTTTAAAGACAGAAATTGAAGAAGGACATCAGAGATGGAAAAACCCACTCCCATGTTTTTTTACTCATGGATTGGGAAAATTAAATTGTCAAAAATGTCCATTTCGCAAACCTTGTATAGATTTAATGCAACTCAATCAAAATCCCAGAGTTTCTTCACAGCCTTGGAAACAAAAGTTTCTAAATTCATTTGATAAAAACAAACGACCTGAATATCCAAACAACCCTGAGTGAAAAGAGCTCACAGGGGGATCTCTATACCAGACTTCAAACTAATACTACAGCAGGTGCTAGTATCAAAAACAGCCTGGTACTGGCCCAAAAACGACCTGTTGACGGCAATGGAAAAACGAAGACGACAAACTATCAGCATACGAATTTCAGCCACTTATATTTGACAAGGGGTCCAAGGAAGACAATGGAGATAAGACAGCTCTTCTAGCAAACCGTGTGTTGGCAAAACCTGGATCACTCACTTGTGAAGATGATTAGAAGAATAAATTAATCCCCTACATCTCACGCCTGTACAAAAGCAAGTCCAGATGGATTAAAGACCTACAACGGACCCCACTAGAATACCCCAAACTCTGAAGGTGATAGAAGAAAAAGTTGGCCAGCAGACTACAAGAATAGGGCATCGGAAAAGACTCCTAAATCGACAGCAGCTGCACAGAATTAAGTTTGACAGTTGACAAACGGGTACCCTCATTAACTCAAAAGCTTCTGTAGCATCAAAGAAACATCCAAGGAAGTGAAGAGAAATCACCACAGAGTGGGAGGAAACCTTCACTTCAGAATCATCTGATTAAGCATTGATTTCCCAGAATTATTAAACTACTCAAAAACAAGAAGAAAGAAAATCAATGACCCACTCAATAGATGGAAAAGACAGCTGTACTACAGAGACTTCACAAGTGAGAATTAGAGATGTCTGAGAAAAAACCTCAAGAAGTGTTCAACATACACTAATCATTAAGGAAAGCCAAAATCAAACCACTTTAAGATATCATCTACCACCGCAATAAGACTGCTAGGATCAAGAAAACAAATGATACAATTGCTGGAGAGATTGCTGGAAAGGGGAACACTCATCACTGTTGGTGGGAATATAAACTCGTACAGCCACTATGCGCAAAAGCAGTGTGGAGAACACCTTGGAGACTTGGAAATGAACTTGCCACCCAACCCAGCCATACCACTCGCCGGGGCATGTACCCTGCAAGACTTACACCACCACAAGGAGAGACATGCGCACGGCCATGTTTATTTCACCTTCTCTTCCCAATAGCAAGGAGCTGGAACCAACCTAAGATGCCGCTCAATGATGATGGGTAGAGAAAATGTGTACATCACACAAGGGAGTTCTATGCGCAGCTTAAAGAAAGACGACTCATGAGCTTGCGGAAAATGGCTGGAGCTAGAGACATCATGCTGAGTGAAGTAACAAGTCCCGAACAAAAACGACGGAATGGTTCCCTCATCTGTGGATGCTAGCGCAATTAACAGTTGTAAGTATTTGCTTGTGTAGGGCCCCCTGAACTTGTGTCCAAAGCAGTTGGGTGTAATGCATATTGGAAACAACAACAACAACATGCAACAACAATAACAACAACAGAAAGGACTGGCATCAAAGAACTGACGAAACAGGAACTTCTGCTCAAAACAGTCAACTTCATCAGCTGGAGAATATTGAGAAAGAGCCTAAAGATGAAAGCATGTTGGCGAATGCATGAGCTCTGGCGGGGTGGGAATGGGTGGGCCACACGGTCTATAGATTTGTTAAAAAAATAAAAATGAAAATTATGACAAAAAAAAGCTTGGGAACATGAAAAAAAATATGGTTTCTTGCAGACAGAAATATGGATGGTTCTGTTTCTAATCCAACTCCCAGTCTATGACTTTTGATTGGGTGAATTAGTCCATGTAATATTTAAGGCTTATGTACTGATAGCGCTGTGTTGCTTCCTTTTGCCTTATATCCATTTGTGCGTTTGGGTTTGTTTCTACTTCTGCTTTTTTTTTATGCTTTTATTGATATGTCTTTCTAGGTGCGCTGGGAAGGGGGGGGGGGGATGTTGCTCCTTTCTTCGTTCTTTGAATTGCCTTCAAGTATTCTCTGAAGGTTGGTCTTCTGCCGACTTGTGTTTCTTTCAACGTGTTTATGTCATGGAAAGTTTTTTTCTTTTCTTCAATCTATAATCGACGATTTTTGCTGGTATAGTAACCTGTGGTTGGCTTCTGTAGTCCTTAACACTGGCAGAATGCTTTGCTCCACGTTCTTCTTGCTTTCATAGTTTGCGTTGAGAAGTCACTTGTAATTCTGAGGTTTCCCTTATAGGTCACTGTTTTTCTCTTGCAGCTTTAAGGATTTTGTCTTTGTTTGGGTGTTAGCATTTTAACTATGATGTGGCATGGAGAATTTCTTTTCTGATCTTGTCTGTTTGAGTTCTATGTGCTTCTCGTATTTGTATTGGTTTGTCTTTTTTTAGTTTGAGAAGTTTTTCATTTTATTCTGTTGAAATCTATCATACCATTCTCTTTGGATTCTCTTTCCTCTACTCCTATGATGCGGAGTTTAATCTTTTCATAGTGTCCCACAGTTCCTGGTTGTTCCACTTTTGTGTATTTTTAAATTTTTCATAATCTTTCCTTGAGGTTTTAGTTGTTCTTGTTATCTTCCAGGTCTGATATTCTTTGTTCTGCCTTCCTCCATTCTGCTTCTGAGGCTTTTTCCATTCCTTCCTCTTGATTGGATGAGTGTTTGATTTCCTTTTCATTTCTTCTTCTGATTTCTTTAGTATTCTACTTCTTTTGGAGTTTCCAATCTCTTCCTGTAGCTCTTTGCTTTCGATGGTTGGTTTCCTTATCTTTTTCATCATGGGATCTTTTCAGTGTTTCCAGTTCCTTCTGGAGTTTGTCATTCTCTCTCTCTACGTCCTGCTTGAGTTCTTCATCTCTTTTCTTAGTTCTTTGATTTGCTCTTTATAATGTTGTAGTTCTTTAAATATGTTCCCATTGTGTTTCTGATATCTGTTGGCCTGGGCATCCCCCATGGGATCCCACTGTAGTAATCTTCCATAGGTTGGTAGAGCTTGATGTGGGATTATCCTGCCCCTTTCCTGTGTTGTCTCTTCTTCGTGTTCCTGGCATATGGCTTCTCCTTGCCTGTATTACAATGTAAATCCTAAATGCCTCTTTACTCTGTTGAAGGCTTGCTTTGCTTGCCTCCTTCAGATGCCTTTGTAATCTCAGTTGGCCGGGGGGGGGGTGTTGGGGGGGGGGGACACGGACGACTGTGGGCGAGCTCTTTAGCCCGTGCCCCTGCACCTGAGTTTGCCGTTTGCCTGGGCTGGTCTCAGGAGATCTCAGATCGAGAGTCACACAACCCTACCTTTAATACCAGCTGGGGCGATAACTCCGCCCCCACAGCCACAAAAGCCAACCAAGCCAAAGACAACTGGATTAATGGATTAACTAGATGAAATGAATCAACAATCAGCCTTGCTGAAGCACTCAGCTGCTGTCCACCTCACCTACCTGCCCTTGCCTGGGCTGGTCTCGGGAGATCTCCGTGGTTTCATTATTGAGTAAGGCCATGTCCCAGTCTCTCTGGGAAACTAAGATGACATTTTTTTATATGTTAGACTGTAAAGTTAAGCAGAGAAGCCTTGATTTGTCCTTGTGCCTGTGCCCCAGGGCTTCTAAAAGGACTCAGGTTTGTAGGTTTTCGAGCTCATAGCTAGTCAATACAAAAAACAGAAGAAAGTTGCACAGGTTCTGTATCTACAAAGCATTGTGGAGGATGGGACACCTGTAGGAGCTTAAATACCTAGGCATGATGAAGCTGCCAGTCTCCAGGGGACCCAGGGGAAAGCACATCACTTTAGTTTTGTTATCATCAGCTGCAGACTCTGACTCAAAAAGCCTTTTTCTTCAACCTTCACCCCTTTTGTCTCTCAGTACCACCATGGCAGCCCTGTCATTGTCCTGCAAGTGGAGAATGAATATGGATCATTTTACCTGGATAAGTACTGTATGACTTATATTAAGGAGGTAAGAATCTTCCATTGCCAACATATTTTTTTTGCCTCCATATTTTTATACCTTCTTTTTCATTCTGTCTCTTTCCAAAATCCATGCCTGATTCCCAGTCTCCTGTTGTTGTAACTTTTCCTGTGGAGGAATAACCATCAATTCATGCCAGTTAGGGCACTGATGTTAGACCAAGAATTGATGACATGCAAGTGTGACTTAATGACTCTGAATCAGTGAGTTTAGTGAGGCTACTTAACTTGCAGGTAACTTGGCTAATTGGAAATCTCCTCTCCTCAGCTGTTGTTACTGCTTATATAAGCTTGGGGGAACCTTGTGGCTTAGTAAACATAATAGGTGCACAGAGAGGACCCTATGATTTGGGAGATCGGCCTGATTCCAAGATTCTATGGTTTAAGTAGGTTTTCAGAATACAACTCCTTCTTCCCACAGACGTATCAGGCTTCCTTGTTTCTCTTGACAGAATCCATGTAGGACCCACATTTTCCAAGGTTGAGCTGTATTCATAGAACCCAACAGGGTCAGCTTCTCCCTTGTAGGGCCAAATTCCTTTTCATCTTTTTCTTCCAGTTGTGACTTAGATCCTTCCATAGTATGATCGTTGATAAGTTAAGGTTTCGTTTACTGCAGCTATCAATGCTCACAGCCCTCCAAGGCTTTACTGCAACACCTGGAATCATGCCAGGCTGATCCTGAATCAGTGAGTTACCGATCCTAAGGTATAGATGGTTACTCTGCATTCAAGCCTTTCTGTGTCAGCCAACTTCCCATTGCTGAAACAAATACCTTACATATTGTCAAAGCATGTCGTATGTATGTGTAAAAATCATGATGAAACCCATTTTTCTGGGCGAGTAACATATGCTGATTGAAAAGTAAAAAAAAATCTCTATGACATGACAAACCTATGAACAGAATAGATGTTCTTTGGCACATAGCTTTGTGATTTCAGTCCAGCTCTAATGCTTTTAGTTCTGTGTTAAAAGGCAACACAGACCACACTTGCAAGTGTACAGTTGGTCTCTGGTATACCAGAGAGTGCTACTAAGGGCCACTAAACCAATAAAGCAAATATTGGTCTCCTTGAGTCAAGCAAGCTTCCTCTGTCAGCATCAGCTACACCTCACCTGCCTGGAAATACTGTGCAGCAGTGGCAGCCATATGTCTGTATGTCCCAAATAAAATTGGCTATTAGTTCTCTCCTTGGAGGAATAACTCACAGCTGATGCCACAAGCTTACATCCTCTAGATGTTATAAACCACAGTAAGACCTTGTCATCTTTTACAGAAAAAACGTAATTCATGGATTAGCATACCATCCAAACATCTGTGTCTATACCAAAGTAACTTACCATAATAATTAGTACTGTTTAAATATCTATATATCTAATTGCCTGTGCTTCATTAGTAAGATTGAAAGGTTATTCCTGAACAAACTGTCAGCCCATGAAAAGAAACAGCCAGAACTGGTCAGAGTCCAAAATGACATCTCCAGAGAAAGTAGACTGGTTTGCTTCTTGTCCACCTGTTCTCCTTTTCTAAGCCTAGGGAACAATCTGCAGAAGAGGGGGCGTGGTAGAATGTAAGGGCTGCAATTGGGGTGAATGGTGAAACTACAGAAATATAGACTGGACGCTTATTTGATCAACTTGATTGTACTTACAAGCCCCTCCAGCTGGATGGTGGGAACCTTGGGCTGTGTGGGTTTGGGCACAACTGCTTGCAAATTGGTTTTACATGAAGGATGCTTTTGCTCAAAACTTATTACTTCTTGTTAAAAAAATGAAATAAATGAAAGTAAATGGAAAAAAAATAAAACGTTTGAAAGAAAAAAAGGCAACACAGATCATCACAGAAGTGCCTGGATGAACAAAACCATTTACCTCATGATTTTATAATACAAGGACAGAGGAAGGAACAGGACTTCCACAGTCTCCTTTTGGGAGGGACCTCCAGTGACCTTCTAAAGTCTTTATAGGCTCTACCTTCTAAGTTTTCTATCACTTCCCACTAGAATGATGTTGAGATTCAAGCTTTTATCACATGGACATCGAGAAACATTCCAGATGTTTTGCAGTTTATACTCTACATCTGAACCAAACTGTCTTTATTTTCTAATTTCCCGACATCACCTCTTTTCCATGGGAGTAAGAGAAGTGGGTTAATGATATGCCATTTTCTCAACAGGCTGTGGTGAAAAGAGGGATTGTAGAGATGCTGTTTACTGCAGATGATAAGGATGGAGCTGTGAATGGTTCCATCAAAGGAGGTATTAGTTTACTGTTGTTTCACAGGACAAGGAGGCTGTTAGAAAGCCAACATAAATTGTGTATAAGCATCAGTCAAAATCAAATGTGTCTCTCCATTCAGATGGATCCCAGATACTTAATACGACATAAGATTAGGTTCAACATCAAAGCTCAAAGTTCTAATACTATGTGTATCATTTTTATTCTTTAAACAGAGCAGTAATGGAACCCTAAGTCCTCAGTACATTTCCCGCATGGCTAAGAATCTGGGTTGGTAAAGAACAGGACTCAGGGTCCCACCCATTCGCTTAGCATGGGCACTCACATGTGGAACAACAACATAGGTATTAAAGAAACTCAGTGCAGGCAAAGTTCTAGTCCTGACATCCTACAGTCTTAGACTAAGTGCAGATACTGAGCAGAACCTGAAGAATGAATGACTCAGGAGAATCACATGGTGACAGTGGTATGAGGCAAGCGGGTGGGTTCAGGGAGCATCTATGAGGCAATCCCTAGTGCAGACTGGCAGCTGCTGTGGACTGCAATGCTCTCCTTTTTGGTAGCCCTGTCCATATTATCACACCCTGGAAAGTGCTCAGCCTGGGACTAGAAACCTGCAGTCGGTGTCCTTGGCCTGGTCCACCTCCCTCTACAAAGTGTTGATAAGTTTAACTGGCCTCATTAGCAAAGATGGGTGTCCCTGTAAGTGTTCTGTGATGTGACAATAGTTATGAGAGTCTTTTATGCTTTGCAAAGTGGGTTATAAGCAGTATCTTCTTATCCTTTCTACTCAGCCTGCCCCACCCAATGGCCCTGATTCTCCTTGTCATGATGTTTCAGCGGCCTCTCCCTTTCTCTACAGTATTGCCCACTATCAATCTGAGACCATGGAAGAAGGATTCCTTTACTCAGCTTTTTCAAGTGCAGGTAAGATTTTTCTAGCAATGAAGAATTTTGGCTATTCTCTCCTAAGACCTCCCTACTGGGGATGTAATTTTCAGATTTTTTGCAAATATTTACTCACCATTTATGTGACTTCAGAAACACTTTGAATAGAGCTTGGCACTTCAAACCTGGGGATAAGTTCTTTGGGTAAGACTTTATCTTAATATTTTTTCTCAGTTTTAATCTGCTATTTCACTAGATTGAAAAAGTATCCACAAATATTAATAAAAAGTTAAAATTATCTGCTGTCTTGGCCATCTGAGTGAAGCTTATTTGCCAGTCTCCAAGGGACAAAGCCCTTCATATTGCACTTCCTTCAGAGATGTGTTGTTCGATTTTGAGGTTACTTTTAGGACACAGATACCATCCTTGTATAATACTTTGACCACACCTCTGGTCTTTAGGTTCCGTAATACATGAGAGTTCCTGTTAATGCAGCTCCAACTCTCAGGCTCATTCTTCATCCAATTCTGTGCGCTGAAAGTTTTACTTAAGCAAGTCCAAGTGAACTGCCAAGGCCCTGACAAGCTGATTCTCCCTATCACCTTCTTGAGTGGCTCTGTCAGCTCTCTGATTTCCATTAGCCATAGGGAGGCCAAACTTCTTGTGTCCTGGGCAGTAGTAGGTAATAGCTACTTTGACTGAAAAGGCAAAGGCCTCAAGTCAGGAAAGTATTTACACTGGATGCTTCTTGCTCTTATTTCCTGGAGTTAGCAATCCTGTTCCTTTGCAAATAGCTCCATGTACATGTACTACCAGGAAGGTGTGTTTGAAATTAATGTAGGTCTTTGTTTGCTTTTAGATCATTATAAAATCCTAGTTAGTTCAATTAATTCAGCCTTTTGGACAGTAGTGCCAGTTAGAGTGCTTGACTTCTGTTCCTTATCCATATCCAGCTTAGCAGTGTTTCTTTTCTATAAAGCTGTTCCCATGGGTGGGAAGTCTTAGTTTTACCAGGGGCTGATCTTACATACACAGTTTGATAGAATAGAGCACACTGAGATTTCCAAGCACTTGTAATCTAGATTAGAGTGAGTTTTTTTTTTTTTTTTTTTTTTTTTTTTTGAGACAGGGTCTCCCTGTAGCTCTGGCTGTCTTGGAACTCACTCTGTAGACCAGGCTGGCTCCGAACCCACAGAGATCCGCTTGCCTCTGCCTCCCAAGTGCCAGGATTAAAGGCGTGTGCCACCACGCCTGGCATTTATTTATCTCTGTATGTGTATCAATGTACTGTCTGCATGCAAGTCTGTGCACCCGTGTCGTGCAATGCCGCGGAGGTCAGAAGAGGGTCTTGGATTCCCCTGGAACTGGAGTTCTCCTGGAATTGGAGTTTCAGACAGTTCTCGGCCACCATGTGGGTGCTGGGGATCGAACCCAGGTCCTCTGTAAGAGCGGTCGGCGGTCTTAACCACTAGGCCATCTCTCCAGCCCCTAGAGTGAGTTTTTAAAAGCATATTTTAAAAAGATTTTATTTATTTTTATTTTATGTGTATGAGTGTTTTATCTGAATATGTATATCACATGTGTGCCTGGTGCCCCTGGAGGCCAGAAGAGGGAGTCAGATCTCCTGTAACTGGAGTTAAGGATGGGTGTTAGCCACAATATGAGTCCTGGGAACTGAACCTAGCTAGGTCCCTTGGCAGAGCAGTAAGTACTTTAAACTGCTGAGCTATCGCTGTTGAGAGTGGAGCAGCTGAGTTTCAGGTTGTGATAATGTATTGTTTTGTTTTTTCATCATTGTAACTAAAATACCTGATACGAGCAACTTAAGAAGAAAGAGTTATTTTTGCCTCATGGTTTCAGGTACTTCAGCCCATCATGGTGGACAGGATATGGCAGGGCAGCCAGTTCATGGCAGTGGAATCATGTGGTAGAGACTTTTCACATCATGGTGGATGAGGAGGCAGAGTATGAGGCCGGAACCAGACACTGTGCTAGAACCTGCAAGGGTCCACTCCTAGTGATCTGTGTATGCTGTCTAATACCACTTCCCAACAGTTCCACAGTCTCCCCAAATAGTACCAACAGCAGAAAGTAAGCATCAATATATGAGCCTGGGAGGCATTTCAAATGCAAAATGTAACAGTAGTTTAGAAGACAGTGTTTGGACTGTTAAGCATTAAAAAAAAAAAAAAGAATTCCATACCTGATATTTTTCCATTCATCTGTTGTCAACCAGTATGTCTCTTTTGGTTCAAACAATGTTAATACCTGATGAGGTACAAACATCATGGTAGATGATCCCAGAGCAAACTTTGCTTCTTCTTCTTCTTCTTCTTCTTCTTCTTCTTCTTCTTCTTCTTCTTCTTCTTCTTCTTCTTCTTCTTCTTCTTCTGCTTCTTCTTCTTCTCCTCCTCCTCCTCCTCCTCCTCCTCCTCCTCCTTTTCCTTCTCTCTCCTTCTCCTCCTCCTTCCTTCCTCTCCTCCTCCTCTTCCTTCCTCCTCCTCTTCCTCCTCCTCCTCCTCCTCCTCCTCCTCCTCCTTCTTCTTCTTTTTGGTCTTTTTGAGAGAGGGTCTCTCTTTAGCCCCAGCTGGCCTGGAGCTCGCTATGTAGATTAGGCTGGCCTTGAACTCACAGAGATCTATTTGCCTCTGCTTCCTGAGTGCTGGGATTAAAGGTTTGCACCACCACACCCGGCTCCTTCTTCTAAAATACCCCAAGTAGCTGCAACTGCTCAAAGGCAGGGTGGCCACAATCTGGCTGTCTGTTTTAATTGTTTAAGAAAATAATTCAGGGGCTGGAGACGGCTCAGCAGTTAAGAGCACTAGCTGCTCTTACAGAGGACCCAGGTTCAGTTCCCAGCACCTACATGGTGGCTAACAACCATCCATAACTCCAGTTCCAGGGAATCTGACACCCTCTTCTGATCTCCACAGCATGCCACAACCCAGATGCACTTATATACATGCAGGCAATACATTCATACACATAAGATAAAATAAAAATAGTAAATAAAATATTAAAAAATAAAAGCAATTCAGCCAAAGACTTCACCAGACACATGAATGAGCGCCCCTTAAACCTGCCTTGCTTTTCATGAACACTATGGCTGTTAACGTCTCTTTAATACTGTCATGTACTCATCAAATGCAGTCCAATATAAGATCCCTGGACCTAGCCTTTCCAGGAATTCATAAAAAAGTTTTGTTTTATTTAAAGTTAGGAGCCCAAATTCATCAAAATTTGACTATAGCTAGGAACTCTTTCAGTTGTCTTCTGTTCACAGGGGCTTTAATATTGGTAATGTCTTGTTTCCAAATGGACATCAAGCTGTTTTCCTTGTTTCAATTGACACCTGAGGTAATTAACTCTGTGCTTGCAAAATAGCTTTGGTGGCTAACACATCCACAACGTGTCAGGACTCAGGACTCTGCACTAAAATGGTGTTGAGTTGACATCTTTCATAGTCATGGATTGGGAATGTCAAGTCATCAGTGACTGCAGCAGTCCCTTTCATCTTCCAAGTGCAAACCCCTGGAATCTTTGGCTAAAACCTCACCAAAGCTGGTAGGAGAACTTTTTGAACATGGCATTTTTATTCTTTGTGAATTTCATACATGCATACAATGTACTTTGATCATGATCATCTCCCATTCCTCCTGATAACTTCTCCCACATCTATCCCCACCCTTTTCCCAACTTTGTGTTCCACATTTAAAAATAATCCACAGAGTCCAGCTTGTGCTGCCTATATACTCATGGGTGTGGGAACGGCCCACCTACCAGGGTCCACACCCTTAAAAAAAACCTGACTCTCCTTTCCCCAGAAGCCATCAACTGTCAATAGCTCCTCAGCTTGGAGTTGGGGGCTCATGAGCCCCCTTGCCCTCCATGTTGGAATGATGAATGGCTGCCTCTTGTGGAGATCTGATGCAGGCTACCAAGGAATAATTTTGAAATCCTGAGGCAATATAGCCCAATAGTGTTAGAAGAAAGCCTTTGATATTGGATTCTTGTCATTCAAAAGCAAATGACAGCTTGTTTTGTCCTCAAGTGGAAGGCAAAAAATAAGAAACATTCTCCAAAACAAACAAACAAACAAACAAACAAACAACAATAACAAAGCAACAACAAAATTAACTAAACCAACTAAAAGCAGCCCACCAAACAAACAAAATATGAAAAGAAACAAAACCAAATATCTTGAAGTTCTAATACTGACAACCATCAAATGGAGGGTTGGCATGGTGAGATAAACAGGCTGTGTAAAGTTATTATATCTCTCAAATCTCAGAAAAAAATCCAATATTCACTTGCATGAGTCTTTTTTGGAATATTATAGGGCAATTTACCTGTCAGCTAGTTCACAGGAGAGGAACTTTCACAGCACTGACTGAATTCTTCCAAAGCCTCTTTCTTGCAAAGTTACTCTTTTGTCCAAGATACTGTAATTATCATTTTAAATTCAGACTTTGCTAGTGGTGCATTTGATGCTTAACCAGAGGTAAACCCTCACCTGCCCTCATGATCCTATTTTTTTCTGGATCTCAAGGGGAAAATGTTTCTGACCATATTCTCAAGAAGAGTAAGTAGCATTTGTAAGTTCACAGCTTTCTCCAGTTGGAACCTAAAAATGAAGCCATTGTCTTTTTGGAGAGAAAGTTATCTGAAAATTTAATTTACATAATGAATTATGTCCCATAATAAAATTGAGAGTTCTGGCATATAGAGGAAACTATATTGTAATATAGTTGACACACCACAGGTTGGAGGAGAAGTTTTTGTGACATATGCCTTGTTACTTTTGTTGTAGACTCTCATATTCTGTTGTCTTAAGCTATTTTAGTATTGAGAACAGAATTGAGAATGTGTACCCAAGAGGGGATTCCCCACTATCACTTGTACCCAGAGCTCTGTAGGGAAATTTGAATTAGCTTTGAAATAGTCACCAGAGGTACTCCTAGGTCCCTTTGTTCATCATTTGACTCATAGCCTTGTTTCTCTCTCTCTCTCTCTCTCTCTCTCTCTCTCTCTCTCTCTCTCTCTCTCTCCATTCCTCCCTCCCTCTTTTATATTTATTTACTTATGGCCACTCATGCTTTGAGTGTTCCTCTTCATCAGAATATGTACAGTGATCACTCCCCTGACATTTTCTATACCCCTTCCAAACTTTCATGTTTTCCATGACTGTCAGGGCAACTTTGCCCGATAAAGTTGATGTTAAACATCTTCATCTTCTTTGGAACTTTTGGATTAGCATTTGTGTACTTTCAATATACTTGATAAATAGAAGAAAAAGACAAAAAGCTAAACAAAGCAAATGCATTTTCTGGGAGTCTTGGCCCTCTTTTTTTTTTTTTTTTTTTTTTGAGACAGGGTCTCCCGGTAGCCCCAGCTGTCCTGGAACTGACTCTGTAGACCAGGCTGGCCTTGAACTCACAAAGATCCGTCTGCCTCTGCCTCCCGAGTGCTAGGATTAAAGGCGTGTGCCACCACGCCTGGCGCAGAG
>VZQC01002030.1:1856540-1879181 GCA_009823505.1 Rhizomys pruinosus | reverse complement strand
TGATTGATCAACATATCTGTGCATACAAGCTTCTCCAACTGGTCTATGGGAACCTTGGGTTGTTCAAAATTTGGACATAGATACTTGCAAAATGCACCAATTACCTGATTGTATGACATAATGAGTGACATCAATGCTATCTGCAAACAACTGTGTCATTGTATTGTAGAATCCTTTTAAAAAAAATCAAAAGCTAAAAAAAAGAAACAGGCAGTATACCTTACCACATGTTCAGAAAACCAGGATGGGAAATGCTGCAGTGTGGGAGTAGGGGGTGGACATGACCAAGATCCTTTGTATACATGTATGAACTTTTTAAAAATGAAATAAATCAGAAATTATTTAAAAAAATAAATAAATATAATCACATTTAAAAATAAATAAATAAATAAAATTAAAGCCAGGCATGATAGTGCATGCCTTTAATCCTAGCACTTGGGAGGCAGAGGCAGGCGGATCTTTGTGAGTTCAAGGCCAGCCTGGTCTACAGAGTGAATTCCAGGACAGCTGGGGCTACAGGAAGACTCTGTCTCAAAAGACCCTTCCCCCAAAATAAATAAATAAATAAAGTTTTAAAAAAGAAAAAAAAAAAAGAAAAAAAAGAAAGGCCAATTCTGTGGTATAATGTGTTTTCCAGGAACTGCTAAGGTATTCCAAGAATTCTAACCACAGGGCTGGTTGCCTTGTTCCATGTTCTACTGAAAAGTCAGGAGTCAGAAACCAGTGGAAAGAGATGGATTCATTCAAGTTTGGCCTGAAGGAAAACGGAGTAGAGTTTTCTGCCTCAGATCTTCATCTTTAGCAGTAGAGGACTAGGTATTAAGTAATTTTATAGAACAAGAGCTAGACAATTCCTGGCTGGGAAAAGTCCTTTTCAGGGTGCAGTCTCTCCTCATCTCACATGTCATGCTGAGCAAATCTTTTCTCCCCGGAGTGCCATTTCTAGTCTTTTTTCTTTGAAAGTCAAGGTCGAATGTGTGCAACAAGGCAACCTCTACTTCTGTGCCTCTGGGAGCATTGCAAAAGGATTAGAAAGAATGCAAGAGCCAGAGGACAGGACACCTACCGTGAGTTAATACACGGTAGACACGATTGGGACGCCATATCAGTGACGTCTCCACGGTACGGTAGTCTAACAAGATCTGCACAGTGGAAAACTAGTAGACATGGCAAAGTGGATGGGAGAAATAGCACAGGGCCCCACCTCCAGATGAAGAGCTAGAGGCAGTCAATGATGCTGAGGGAGGGACAATCAGATTTCTTCAAGCAATAGCTGCCTGAGAGATTCTCTAATCCCAAGTGTGCAGCCCTAAACACAGGCACAGAAAGCACTACTAGATGACCCAGTACATTATATAAATACACATATATAAATCTATGTATGAATATGCAACAATAATAATTAAATGAAGAGGACAAGAAGTTGGAAGGGGTTGGGTGGCATGGGAAGAGTTCGTGGGGGACTAGGAGGATGGAAATAATGTAAAGAATACTCATGTATGAAACTATCAAAATTGAAAAAATAAAATTAAAATAAAATAAAAATTTTAAGCAGTCAAAAGGGGATGACAGCAGTTTATTGGCACATGCATAGGTACAATGCATTTCTAAACAGGCCAGGTTCTCATATTATCATGCATTTTGGCCTCCTCATAAATAAAACATTGAAACAGACATACCTTCAGTTTCTCAGTAATTTTAACTGCTTTTAAATGACATAAAAGTTTGCTATTAGAACTAAAAAAAGTTTAATGTGATCTATGGTTCAATGCCTTTATTTTATTATTTTTTTTGGAGAACACTACTTTTTTCGAGTCAACTTTTGTTAGTCGAGAGGGATGCTCTTGTAGTGGCTTCCCTTTATAATTTCAGATACCATGTGAAAGAGATGGGCTGTGAAGAGACCGTAAGAAGGGTTATGAATTGAGGGAGGATATCAGCTCGAGGTTCCTTCTGCTCTGCTTGCATTGCCTGCCAGAGCACACCAAGAGAAAAGCTTGGCCATGTTTTCTGACAAAGTACTATTTGTCTTGCTTTCCTTATTTCTTATGTATCTCTAAAAATTAGTTAAACATCATGAACGACTTGAGGAAGAAAACGTTTCTTTTGGGCACATGGTTCTGGGGGTTGGCCCTTGTTTGCTTGGGGGGAACATCATGGCAAACAGGAAACTGAAAGAGAGGACTGAGCCAGGGAGAAACACCTCAAAGTGTCCATCTGCACAAAGTGACTTACTGCCTTCAGGTAGGCCACACCTCCAAAAGTATCCAGAAACTCCACAAATAGTACCACTAGATGGAGACCAAGCATTTAACATAGTGCCCATGAGGGACTTTGAATGTGAGATGTAAGTAGCTAGCATTTGCTAAGCACTCGTGTGCCAGGCAGGCACTGTTCTAAATGTTTGTTTGTTATTTCCCAATTCTCCCAAGACAGTGAGGCAGGTGCCATCACTGGCCCCCTTTATCAATAAGGAAACCTGGACAGAAAGGGAAGTAGAGAAGCATGTACAGCAATGTAAGAGCTTGAAGACAGGGCTGGGCTTTGATGCCCTGCGATGAGTGATTCAGATGATTTGACTGGATGCCACTCAGCACTTACCACTGAGTCAGAAGCCACATGGCAAAGCTGCTCTTGATCCAGTCAAGTGAGAAAACCTGGAGGAGGTCGTGCTTCACACGATCTCTGTCAGACACCACCCGCACCGGCTCTCAAGCAGTCCAGTGGAATAGCTGGCTGTTGTCCTTGTTAAATTAATTTTTTTACCCTGGGAGGGAAGTATGCTTGGCACCTCTAGTCAGTCATCTTGTTGACATCATTTTCTTTATTATTTTCTGTTTTCTTTTAGACTGATAACTGGCCTGAGATTTTTTTTTGGAAAAATAATTTTTGACCCTTACTTCTTTGGATTACATTTGCTTTTATTTTTCCTAGTGAAAAATGTACATTACTGTTGACAATCTCATGTAAATTCTTATTAATTAACTGTTTTGAACTCAATGGAACTACAATATACAAAAATTAGTGCGATGCATCAAAACCAGTGCATATGAAGAAATTAGTAAATTAATTTCTCTTGAGATTTTTCTTTATGCCATGTTAAAAGTATGTTTTTTAACTTCTGAATCTTTGAGACAGCTCTCATTATTTTAAAAGTTTTTTTTAAATATACATATTGTGTGTGTGTGTGTGTGTGTGTGTGTGTGTGTGTGTGTGTGTGAAAGTCCAGGGATAATTTGATGGAGTTGGTTTTCTCCTTCCATGTGAGTGCTGGGATTGAGTGCTTGTCTCATCAGGATTGGACCAAGAGCCATCTCACCAACTGCATCTTTTTTTTTTTTTGCTTCCTGATTTACCGTTGATGGTAAAGGCAATACTTTTAATTATTTATATTCTTTTTCATTTACTGAGGTCTGCTTTATTATCATACTGCTGTCACTCTTGGTGAATATTCCATGTGCATTTGAGAATAATGTGTATTTTGCTTTCATTTACAAGATTTTTTTGCCTTTGTATACAAGATGTATATACTATAGTACATAGTAAAAGTGCAACAATTACTAGTCATTTTGATGTGATAATAATTATTTTATACAAATAGAAGGTATAAGAAGTGAAAAATAACAAATCCTCACATGAAAAATTGTTTATTAGCAAAAATACACAAATCAGTACTGTTTGAAATATAAATGATATGAGTAGAAACACAGCCACAGTGAACACTTCCATCCAGATGAGGTAGGATAAAGTGAGATAAAGATGACTGAGAGGAACAATGTGTTGGACAGACAGAATAATTAAAATGAACAGTTAGCAGCAATCCTGGCTTGGAGTTATGGCTCTGTGCTTACATCTGTGTGATCTCTGAGCCCAAGTTTCTATATGAAGAGCCGTAGTCAGGTCCTCGGTATACAAATGGATTCTCTCAGCGCCAGACTTGGGTAAGATGAGATCAAAATGACTAATGCTGCTCCCTGGGAATAGCAGTGGGATATTTGAGGTCTGAAAATGTCTAGAGATCCCGGAGGAAGAGGAGGGATGGGATCTAAATCTATGGATGCTGGTGAAGTGTTAGAGAGGTCATATTAAGTCTGGAAACACTCTGAACTGGGGGAAAGGTGAAAAAACGTGAGCTCACATTCTCATTTTCTATATTCAGTTGTCTTGCTTTTTCATTGATTAGAATTAGTATTTTATTTGTTTTGTTTCTAGAAGAATAAACCTATTATGGTCATGGAATACTGGACTGGATGGTTTGACACATGGGGGGAATAAACACAATGTTCGAAGCTCAAAGTGTAAGTGAATCACAGTTTTTCACTCTGAGTCCAAAAGGCCCTATGCTGTGGGTCATTTACACAGCACTTGGTTTATTAACATGCTCATGCAGGCATAGATATTCATTTACTCTTTGTTAATTACAAGCACTGATCATACTCTTTGAAGATGACTTTATGAATACAAATTGTATTGCACTTATCCTACAGCAAGCCTATATTTGGGAGGAGTCAGCAGTAAAAGTAAAACATCACTGTATATGCCCATATTTTTCAGGTACTTTAATACAAAAAAAAATACACACACAAATAGGTACACGGATAGAACTAAGGCGAGAAATAGTTCTGCTCAGTTAGGGAAGGTGGACATGGAAGTGTCTTGGAAATGTTGACATTTTTATAGAAGGAAAATATACAAAATATCTCCATCTTCTCTAGAAAAGGCATGGGTCCTTTCTATGCGGTTGTCACCCAAACAGTAGAAATGACCAGGAGCCATATGCAACGATAGAGGAAGATATGGACACTGGAGTCAGAGAGCAGGACTGTTAATTCATCAGCACCTGCCTTGAGTCTCAATGTATTCCTCCCAAAAGGGGGTGGGTATCTAAAATAGATGCCTGTGAGTGGAGGAATGACTAAAGAAGATGTGGTATATATGGATAATAGGATACTCTTCAGATAGCTAACGATGGAGATCCTCCCACCTGTAGCAACATGGGTAGCACTGGAGATCACTGTGTTAAGTGAGGTCACCCAGGTACAGAATGACAGATACTATGTATTCTCCACTATTTATGGGAATTAAAGTTGATCTTATAGAAGAATGGAGTGAAATGGTGGTTATTAGAAGCTTGGGAAGGGGAAGAACTAGGGGCAGTAAATAAAGAACACGTAGACATACTGAGAAGGGGAGAAATTAGCTCTGATTTTCTATAGCTTAGTGGGATAACTATTGCTTAAAATAATCTATCATAATTTTTTAAATTTTATTTATTTTTTTTATTTTTATTTTTTATTTTATTTTATTTATTTCTGTATGTGTATGAATGTACTGTCTGCATGCAAGTCTGTGCACCCTTGTCGTGCAATGCCGCGGAGGTCAGAAGAGGGTGTCGGATTCCCCTGGAACTGGAGTCCTCCTGGAATTGGAGTTTCAGACGGTTCTTGGCCGCCATGTGGGTACTGGGGATCGAACCCGGGTCCTCTGCAAGAGCGGTCGGCGCTCTTAACCGCTAGGCCATCTCTCCAGCCCCTAATCTATCATAATTTTAAAATGGCTATAAGAGCATACAATTACCAACAAAATAATTAATGTTTAATGATATAGACATGGTTCCTAAATGGTTTGATTATTACACATTGGACGCATGTATCCATTTACCATAATGTCACCCATAAAGGTATATAATAATTACATTTTAATAAAAATAAAAAAATCACCCCACCAAATCATTGTTATAAAAATTTGAGGCTGAAAGTCAGAAAAATACCTGTCCATTTCTATTTACTTAATAAAAGTATGCTGCCATTAAGCTATTTTCTTGTAGCCATATAAAAAGTTCACTTGTGCTGCCCATGGTCCAGCACTCCTTTAATCCCGGCACTCAGGAGATAGAAGCAGGTAGATCTCTGGACAGCCTGGTCTAGGTAGCAAGTTCTAGGCCAGGTAGGGAAACTTAGTAAGACTCTGTCTCAAAAAGCCTGAAAAAGGTTGACTTGTACTGAGACATAAAATTTTTCCTAATATTGGTGACTAAGAAAAACAAAACAAAATAACATCCTAAACCAAGGAAAGTATCATAGCCATTACCATTAAAACTCACAAAAGACTACCTTCAGCAATGCCCCATCACCAACAGGGGTACCCAGCAGCACTTATGTGATCAGGTGTACATCAGGCATGAAGCTATGATTGTTAACAGGTATTTTTCATCAGTTAATTTGCTTCCCATTCCTATGATGTTGTGGGAATTAATACCTTTATTTAATGAAGCAGAAACTGAAAGAGAAAGTAAATTATACATGTTCTTGCAAACAGTAGGGAGCACAGGCAGAGTTGAAATGGAACTGGAAGCTTCCTTCTTCCCAGGGTAGCAAGATGGAAGATGAGCCTGTTGTTAAACAAGGTGGCAAAATGGAATTTCTGTGGCCAAAGATTGTGAATAGCCATGGGGAAACTAGCACAGGGTGATGTTTCTAATTCAATGCCTTAGAGACATTATTCTGGAAGATACAAATGAGGGTAGTATAGTAGTTATTTGCAAATTAAAAACTAGATATTTAGGTGTCTTAAGTGTTTTAAACTGTTATTTAATACATGTAGTTTGGAGTCAATTTGTACTAAAACTATATTGAAAAACCTCAAAATCTCACAGGAGCTAATAGTAGTGGCTGGGCTTAGTCTTTAAGAGTGGTTCTGGCCTATCCCCATCCACTTCTTGATTAGAATTGTAGTGGAGGTTGAAAGATCAAACTATTGATTATGGGATGGAGGTGGAAATGATGGTTTCCCAAGATCTCTGGCTTCCCTTTCTTCTATTTTTCTCTTTGTTCTCATCTCTCCCCTCTACAGCAATTGAACATACTGTGCATTTATTTATCAAATATGGGATCTCCTTCAACACCTATATGTTCCATGGTGGAACCAACTTTGGTTTCATAAATGGAGCCTTCAATTACAAGTTTCACAGTGCTGTTGTAACCAGCTATGGTAAGTGTGCCCATTTCTCCCTAATGGGTGCTGCTGGGGGTTTGGGAAGGAGACTCTGTGGTTGTGCTCTTGTGTCATGAGGTCTCGGGACATGTAATCTGTGCTGAGAACTGAGAATTTCCTTTCTTCTGGGATATTCATGTGTCTCAGCAGGCTGTCATGTCAGCAGACAGCCTACCTGGTACTTAGAGCTCTGCTTCACTTGTGTTGTACATTGAACCCATGACCTTATAGTTTAGGATAAGTTACAAACTGTGATGATTGCTTTCAGATCCAGCTAGGGACAATTGTGGAACCAAGTTAAAAAGGCAAGTATCCACAAGAGACTAAAACAGTAGGGTAAGCCCCATATTTCCAGAGAAATTTGGGGGAGTGTTCACAGGTTAACATTTATACCAACAGCCCAGCTTGCCACAGAAGAGTCCAGAGGCAGGGGAATATGTCTTCCTTCTATCTAATTCTTGGTGGTCCTGGGCTGTCACACGCCCCATTGCTGATACAGGGCCTGCTTTGGAGGAATTCATGACTTCCGACAAGTTATTCTGTTGTGTAGACTATGACGCCATACTGACAGTGGCTGGAGGTTACACAGAAAAATATTTCAAACTTCGAAAACTCTTTGCATCTTTTTCAGGTACTCAGCACCCAGCTCGAGGAGGGGTAGCACTCTTACAAGGTGCTCATATTCTGTGGAGGAATGAGGAAAGAGAAAAGTCCTTTCTTTGGCTAGCAGTTTATGAAGCTCTGGAGCAAGGACACTCTCAGATCAATTCCTGGTTTCTGACTTTAAAAGCTGGGTGGACCGTCTACACATTTCTCAACTTTTAAACTTCTTCACTGATAAATAAAAATAATGATACTGGTTTTCTATGTGATGATGAAGGCCAAGAGATTTCCTATTTGTAAAGATTTTAGTAGTATGTATAGGGACTTAGTAAACACACATAAAAATCTTATTAGTATGACTCTCAGTACATTCAATTCATCATCTAGTAAGAATTAGAAAGAAGGTAAGTACCCACATTTCAAGTAGGTGAGAATGAGTCCCCACTCTCTACCACTTCTCTTTCTCTCTGCTGCTAGTTATGTGTTTCATCTTTCTTTAGAAAGACGACATCATGAGCTTTGCAGGAAAATGGCTGGAGTTAGAGGACATCATGCTGAGTGAAGTAACACAGTCCCAGAAAAACAAATGAAGAATGGTATCCCTCATCTGTGGATGCTAGTGCCAGTTACCTAGTTGTAAGTATTTCTTGTGCACGGCCCCTTGAGTTTTTGTCCAAGCAGTTGGGAGTGATGCATATTGGAAACAACAACAACACAAAGGACTGCATCAAAGAACTGAGTGAACTAGTGCTCAAAACAGTCAACTTCCACATGGAGAATATTGAGAAAGACTGAGAAAGAGATGAAAAGCATGTTTGGCAGAATGCATGAGCTCTGGTGGGGTGGGGGAATGGGGGGGGCATGGGTCTAGATTTGTTAAAAAAATAAAAATAAATTTATGTGAAATAAATAAATAAAATAAAAAAGTTATGTGTTTTGACTAGGTATGAGTGTCTACCAAGTATGTGTGGTGACTAGATATGTGTCTCTAACAGGTATGTGTGGATGTAAAATGTTTCTAGTTGGTTCTTCCTGATTATCATCCCTCTTGGAGAAGCACTTTATTTTAGGCTAAAGCTTATTTTTCTTACTGTTTCTAGATACAAGAGGTCCCAGATACAGGTGGGGATGTTTAAAAAGAGGACCGGTCATTTCTGGTGCTTCATTTTGTGCCCTGTTCTCATTCTAGCAGTTAACTTGCCTGAGTTTCCTGATCTGATTTCCAAGGCTGTGTATCCCTCTGTGAGACCATTAGTCTACTTGCCAATATTTGAGACCTTAAGGTACTTAAATAAGGTGAGAACTGCTTAGGCACTAGCATGGGGATGGGGAAGAAGGACTTGGGCCATAGGATAGATATTCCCTCAAGGAAGTTTCTATGGGGAAGTATGCAAATGTCTTCTTGGCATTGTGTCCAAACCTAGAATTGTTGGCAAAGTACCAACTCTTCTTTTGGGTCAGATGGTAAGGAGCTTGAAGTTTAAGCATGAGGGAACAGGGGTAGCAGGACAATACAGGGCCCGGCTTCCAGCTTAGATGAACCCCCTTGGCGAATGCTATTATATGAGATCCATAGCAGGAAGCTGCTGAGGTATAAATCCATGAACGTAATCTCTGTGTTCATTCCCCATTAGTAAGAGTGAATCTTTGAATTTTGAAGCTCTTCTTTCATTACAAATGAGAAAACTCATCCTATTTAAAGAAAACAAACTCTTGTGCTTCTATTGGCTTCAAAAGTTCCTCTACTAACTCCTGTTTTAGAAAAGTAGTGGGGCTGGAGAGATAGCCTAGCGGTTAAGAGCACCAACTGCTCTTGCAGAGGACTCGGGTTCCATCCCCAGCACCCACATGGCGGCTAAGAACCGTCTGTAACTCCAGTTCCAGGAGAACTCCAGTTCCAGGGGAACTCCAGTTCCAGGGGAATCCGAGATCCTCTTCTGACCTCTGTGGCATTGCACGACATGGGTGCACAGACCTACATGCAGACAGTACATTCATACACATACAAAAGTAAATAAAATAAAAAAAAAGAAAAGTAGTGACCAGGCCATGATACATACAAGTAAATGTTTGCTGAGTGCATAATTCATCTCTTATTTTCAATTATTTTGCAATATAAGTAGTTTACTCTCTTGACCAAATTTTATGATTCTAGCAGTCACGTCCTTTTCACAATGGCTCATCAATCCAGATTTCCAGGACAGTAGAAACATTCATTATAGAAATATTGTTACTAGCCTCTATTGTGTTTATTTTTTTTTCAAGGAATCTATGAGTACCATTAAGTGTTTCAACATATAGTGACAAGGGTCTTGGGAAGAAGGATCATGGCTTCTCCTCACTTTGCTTTCTGTTTTTGTGTCTCCTTGATAGCCTGTCGTGTCACATACTGCACTTACCATGGAGA
The DNA here is from genome assembly GCA_009823505.1 of Rhizomys pruinosus. Lineage (NCBI taxonomy): Eukaryota > Metazoa > Chordata > Mammalia > Rodentia > Spalacidae > Rhizomys > Rhizomys pruinosus. The sequence continues at coordinate 1,869,178 of VZQC01002030.1, read as the reverse complement.
ATCTTCCGGTAAACAATAACAGTGGTCAGCCATTTGTGTTGGTTCTCTATGAGATTTCCATCTGCCCTGGAGGCCTTTTCTTTGCCTCAGTTCATGATTTGGCACAGGTAGGCATCAGTAAGTGTCTTTGGAGGTGAGCCAAGTATTCAGCTTACCTTTGTTATTAAGCAATAGTATAGTCACAGATTCACTTCACTGAATGCTAATATTTATTGTACCAATATGGTGGAAGCATAGGAAGCATAAAGTCAAATAAAATAGACTTATTGTTCATTTTGACACACCTTACAATCTATTGGGAAGTCCTATTTAGCTCTAGTCATCTGAACACCAAGGCTAATACCCATCTTCCTCTTCCTTATCAGCCTCCTTCTACCTAAATCATAGCCTCTTTTTTCTCTAGGTGGGTCTATCAATCAATATGATGCTGGCTCTTCCTTTGTAGGTGTTTTTGGGTGATAAATATATAGGATTTCTGAATGAGCATTTTCAGGAGCTGCCTATTCCTAAGTTTAAGCAAAAAGATCCCACAGTCCAGGTAATACCTTTGACTACCCCATTCACAGAAAAACATAGCCTTGTCTAAGCTTGACCATATCCTTCTTCCGCTGTGATTCTTCTCATATAGTTCTGAAGTAGGAAGTATATAGGTCTATTATCATGTTACTCCTAAGCCCTGGTGAATTTAGGACCTACAATATGGATATTATATAGTGGAAGTAGAACTTCTTTAGGCCTGATTTAATCCCCAACTCCTATTCAGGTCTCTTATTAAAGGCAGAACTAAAGATTCTTTCTGGATTTCCTAATAAACTCTGTAGAAGAGCAAGGGAGATATCCTTGAGGGAACAGGAGAGGAAGGAAAAGAGGAGGGAGGGAAGAGGGAGAAAGGGAGAGAGAGAGAGAGAGAGAGAGAGAGAGAGAGAGAGAGAGAGAGAGAGATACTGCTGGGTTCTGAACCCCCTTTATCCAATTTCCTGGGACTTGGAGGAGAGAATGGGTTCTAGAATATGAGCTATGAATGGCTATTTTTTTTCATTAGCTTGTCTTTTCCAAGCAGGAATGTCAACTGCTTAGGATCCTAGTTGAGAATCAAGGTCAAGTCAATTACTCATGGAAAATTCAAGCTGAGCGTAAAGGTGGGTTTTGGTCCTGAGAAACAAGTATAATTTCTTTTTAGTTACTTGGAACCTATAGTGGTGGTGGTTTGGGGATTGAGAGGACAGAGGACAGCAATGACCCCCTCAGCAGTGGTCTGCCTGTCTTAGGAACAATGAGGTGAACCTCTTAGCTTCTCGTTTGTCCTGCCTTTTCTTGTTCTACATGGCAAGAAAGGAGAGCAGTTATTTAAAATTTTTTTTATTGTTATTAAACTCTTTCCATACATCATACATCATTTCCCAATTGAATCTAGAGTCACTTCCCTTTCCATGCCGCCCACTCTACCTGAGTCCATGCACTCTGCCATACAAGTCTTGAATCTTTTTCTGAGTCTTTCCAGAGATTTTTTGTTTGTTTTTCCAGTTCTTTTGTTGTTGTTGTTCTCTCCAACTTATATTGCTTATATATATATATATATACATAAATATATATACATAAATATATATATACATATATATATATACATACATATACACATATCACTTGAATTGGAGGTTTCTTTCTTTCTTTCTTTCTTTCTTTCTTTCTTTCTTTCTTTCTTTCTTTCTTTCTTTCTTTCTTTCTTTTTCTTCCTTTCTTTATTCTTTTGCTAAAAGATGTCATGTTTTCCTTAAGGGAGTATTTGAAGGCTCCTTCTTGGCAACCCCAAACAACCATCAATCCTGCCCTTGTGCTCCACACTGGGGTCTTTCCCTCCCATGGTCACCCAAATGAGGTCCAGTAAGGATGCGTCCTATCTTGATCTTCCTGTACTGGCCTCCATGATACAGCCTGGGTAGTCCAGCAATGGCAGTCTATACTCTGAAGAGGCTGAAATCCCAGTAGCTGCTCAGTCCACAAGCTGGATATCTCAGTAGTTCCCATCTGGCATTGAAGGTTTGGAGGATTCTTGGAGAGACATGAGTCTTCAGTCCATATTGAAGGGTTAAAAAGCTGTGTCTCATGTCTTTGAAGAATGGTAAAAGCAGTGGCAGCCACAGAGTAGATGCACTTGCCAGTAAGAATTGAAGACAGGCCAAACAACAGTGCTAGGAGAGCAGTTATATTGGGTACTAGTTGTATCAGACTAGGAGCAAGTGTCCTTTTAGAAAAAGTTTTTTTTTTTTTTAAAGTTCCTATGCTAAGTGAACAACATTTTTAATGGTGTGGAATCATAATGACAGGAAGTTTAAGTTACAGTAGATTAGTTTAATATTTGTCCTCTTGGTTGGATTCCTTGTCAAAAAGCATGTGCACATCTGTATTTTTCTGTCCCAAACCTGGTAGAATACCTAGCCTTTGTTATTAGTCTCCTCCCTGCCTCTCTGATCTGCAGGATTAGCTGGATCTGTTAGACTCAATGATGTTTCCCTGAGTAATTTCATCATCTATTCTCTGGACATGAAGATGAGCTTCTTCAAGAGGTATGTTCTTCCCTTGTGCATACTGAGGGCTTTGACAGGTTGTGAACTCTTCCTCTGCTGAAGAAAAACCCACAATTAAGATATTTCAACAGGTGTGGTACAGGTATCAGATGCACTGTCTCACTGCTAAAACAGTAGAACAGATATCTTGATTCCCATTTTAATACTGCCAATGTAAAATTTCAATGGGATCCTGGTCTCTATGAGAGAAGTTGGGATTCGTCTGAGAAGGAGGCTTGGGAAGAGTTGTCACCTGCTTCATTTTTGCTTCCTTCTCCAGGCTCCACTTTGCCACCTGGAAGCCTGTTAAAAGGAAATATCCAGGTCCTGCTTTCTACCAGGTTATCTTGAGGGTCAGTTCTCCTCCCAGGGATACTTTCTTAAACCTGCCAGTAAGTGAACCTCTCTCTTCTGCTCTGATGTTCCAAACACTTTTTTTTCAAGATTTATTTTATTTTTTAAAAAATGTGTGTGTGTGTGTGTGTGTGTGTGTGTGTGTGTGTGTGTGTACACATGAGTGCTGGTGCCCTTAGAAGCCAGAAAAGGGTGTTGGATCCTCTGGTGATGGTATTATGGATTGTTGTTACCTGCCCGACTTGGGTGCTGGGAACCAAACTTGAGTACTCTATAAGAGCAATACTTGCTCCTTACCTCTGTATTACCTCTCCAAGTCCACACTTACTTTAAATAAATCTAATCAAATCAACTAACCAACCAACCAAACAAGCAGACAAGCAAACAGAGCCTAAGCAAGGCCAAAATAAACCTGAGAAGAATACCTGCCTCCATCTCTTTTCTCCTCTTTCCTTCTTTTCTTTTTTTAATTTTTATTTTTGGTCTTTCAAGACAGGGTCTCCCTGTAGCCCCAGCTGTCCTGGAACTGGCTCTGTAGACCAGGCTGGCCTTGAACTCACAAATATCCGCCTGCCTCTGCCTCCTGAGTGCTAGGATTAAAGGTATGCACCACCACACCTGGCTCTCCTTTTTCTTCCTTCTAATCAAACCATGTTCTGTTTCTCAATCATTATAATTTATCATTGCTTATAAAGCATATGAAAATGTCAACATATAATGAATGGCCAGCTCTCTTTTTCAAACTCACCCCATTCCACTTCATGTTTATGTTTGCCAGAAGTTGTATTTGTATTTAATTGTTAAAATACATACACATAAAATTTCTTCTTGGTGAGTCTACTAAAGGTTTGTGAATTTTATCTTTTCAAAAAGAGAAATCATAGTTACATTGATAATTTATAGTTTTAACCTCTCTATTTCATTTTATATGATTTTTGTTATTTATTTCCCACTGGGAAAAAGACTTTGGTCTTTTCATTCTACGTATCTGCTTTATTGGGGGAACTTTGTGTCTTAAGCTCTTTTTTTGATCTTAGTTGTTATTTTCCCCTCTAGAGGTAGAATTTAATTCAGGATATCTTGTTATGACTGTTCTGTTCCTGCTGTGTTCTCTTAGTTTTTGCATGTGTAGATCTTCATTTCTGAAGGACAACTATTTGTGGTGTAGTATTCATGGTTAATATATTTTCCATGTATATTTTAAGTAGAATTTTCTTCAATTTCATACAATATACTTTAATCATATTTATTAAAAAATTTTTTTTAATTAATTATATTTATTTCCGTATGTGTATGAATGTACTGTCTGCATGCAGGTCTGTGCACCCGTGTCGTGCAATGCCGCGGAGGTCAGAAGAGGGTCTCAGATTCCCCTGGAACTGGAGTTCTCCTGGAATTGGAGTTTCAGACGGTTCTCAGCCGCCATGTGGGTGGTGGGGATCGAACCCGGGTCCTCTGCAAGAGCGGTCGGCACTCTTAACCGCTAGGCCATCTCTCCAGCCCTACTTTAATCATATTTAGACTTTTCCTATCTGCACCCCTCCATAGCTCACCCACAGGATCACATACTTTATCTTATATGTTAAAGCCTCTTGAGTCAAGTTTATATAGCCAGGTGTCTCTTGGCATGAGTTCATTCACTGGAGCATGTTCACCCTACCTAGTATCACTTCCTTAAAGAAGATCAACTGTCTCAGCAAGAAGTGATCAGCTGCCAATAGTTCCTCAGCTATGATTGGGGCCTCCTGCCCATTTCCCCAGTTATGTGCTAGTTTTTTTTTTTTTTTTTCTTGTCTTTTCGAGACAGGGTCTCCCTGTAGTCTGATTGAGTTTGCATGGTTCTTGCATGTTGTTGCCATTGTTGTAAGTTTATATAAGCAAGTCCCCAGGAGCCTGTAAAACTCTGTTTCCTTAGGGTCAGGCACTATCACTGGCTCTTAAAATCTTTCTTCTGCCTCGTCCACAATTGTCCCTGAGCCCTTGGTGGGTGAGGTTTAATATAGGAGTCCTATCCTGAGACATATACTCTGCAGTCTCTTATTCTCTACACTTTGGCCAATTGTGGCCTTCTGTGTTCATTACCCTCTGTTGTATGCAGAAGCATAACTAATGAGAGTTGCAAGATACATTACTATTCTCTCTACCACTTGTTCTACCGTGTTCTGTGAGCCTTAGGTGTAAAGGTTCCATTATTTATGTGTTGCTTGGGCTTGGGCATCTCACAAGTGCTTATTTTCTGTGTGCTACCAACTGGGAAAATCTGTACTAGACTCTGTTGCAAAAGAAGCTTTTATGATGAATGCTGACTGGTATACTTGTCTGTCATTTATTTTCTTTTTGTTGCCTCTTGGGTATAGTCATTTTTTATCTTCAGTCCTTTGTAGTGCATTGTATCCAGAGTATTCTCTGTAGGTAAGGGTCTGTTGGACATGAATTCTCCCATCTTATTTGTGTCATGGAAGACTTTTCTTTCTCTTTCAACTGTGATAGAGTTTGGTTGGGCAAAGTATTTTGGGGTGACATCTATTATCATTTACAACTTATAATACTTTGGTCCAGGCTCTTCTGGATTTGTAGTTTTCATCAGCTGTAATTCTGGTGAGGTTTCCTTTATATGTGAGTTGTTTTCTCCTCTTGCAGCCTTCTGTATTCTCTCTTTGTTCTGTACATGTAGTGTTTTCACTATCATATGCCATGGTGAGTTTCTATTCTGGTCCTGTCTATTTGGTGTTCTGTGTATTTTTTGTATCTATATGGGTATGTTTTTCCTTAATTTGGGGAAATTCACTTCTATAATACTGTTGAAGAGTTGGTCAGTGTCATTAAACAGGGATTGTTCTCCTTCATCTATGCCCATGATTCATAAATTTGGCTTTTCATTGTGTTCCACATTTCCCACACATTCCATTTGTGCTGAATAGCTTTGGTGTCAACTTGACACACCTGGGTTGAGGGAGCCTCAGTTGGGGAATTGGCTCCATTGGATTGGCCTGTGGCCACATCTGTGGTATATTGTCTTGATTGTTGAGCAGTGACAGTATAAGAAGGCAGGCTGGGCATGAGCCAGAGAGCAAGCCAGGAGAGAGCAAGCCAGTGAACAGCATTCCTCCATGGCCTGTGCTTCAGCTCCTGCCTCCAAGTTCCTGCCCTGAGTTCCTGTCTTGGGTTCCCTAAGTGATGAACTGTGACCCAGGAGATGTAAGCTGAATAAACCCTTTCCTCCCCAAGTTGGTGTAAGAGTGTTTTGTCACAGCAATGGAAAGACAAACTAGGACACCATTCCTGTGCTTTTTAATTTTTTTTCATACTCTTTGTTTGAGTGGTCTAATTCTTCAACTTTATCATCCAGACTTGATATGCTGTTTTCCATTTCATACATTCTATAGGTGAGGCTTTCTTCTGTCATTTCAAATTGACTTACTGAGTTTTTCAATTTGTTCTTCATTTCAGCGTGAGTTTTCTTCAGTATTTCTCTTTCATAAATTTCTTTTTCAAATCCTAAATTGTCTTTGTCATTCCATTCATCCACATATTTGTATTTTCTTGAGCTTCTGTCAGAATTTGTCCTTTCTGGAAAAATATGAATATGTCATCTTATTCACTCCTGTCTGTAAGTTTTCTGTTGAGAAATATACTGCTACTGTAATGTGCAACTTGATGCTTCGTCTCTCTCTCTCTCTCTCTCTCTCTCTCTCTCTCTCTTTTTCTAGAATTCTCTTTGAACTTTTCTTTTTTGGTCTTTTTGAACTTTTTTGGTCTTCTTGTAGCCCCAACTGGTTTGGAACTGGCTATGTAGACCAGGCTGGCCTTGAATTCACAGGGATCCACCTGCCTCTGCCTCCCAAGTGCTGGGATTAAAGGTGTGCACCACCATGCCTGGCCTGTTTGAACTTTTTTTTTAAAGGTTTCAAGTTCAATAGTCACACTCTCTCCACATACAAAAAGCAGTTACAATTCAACTGAACACCGAAGCTTGTGTGCAAAGTTATGGGGAACTGCGACATCGTATAAAAAGTTAGTTTAAAGATGATTCTTTTTGTGGTTTCGTTTCAAGGGTGAGGATCTTCCTCAGTCACCTGAACTCAGCAAAGAAATGGTTATTTGATGATGTATCAACAGCTGACCCACAGTAAAAACAAATTCTAAAAATTAAAAAAAGCATAATTACCAAAAAAATACGTCACTGCTTCCTCCCTCTGATTTTGCTTCTTAAACTTTCATTTTCTTTTTGTAAGTTTTTAATTTTTTTTAAATCCTGAAAAGTAGGCAGTAAAACAGCTCCTGAAAGAGTTTATTTATTTTTTATTTTTTTCACATAAATTTATTTTTATTTTTTTAACAAATCTAGACCTGTGTTCCCGCCCATTCCCCCATCCCACCAGAGCTCATGCATTCTGCCAAACATGCTTTTCATCTCTTAGTCTTTCTCAATATTCTCCATGAGGAAGTTGACTGTTTTGAGCAGAAGTTCACTGTTTCAGTCAGTTCTTTGATGCAGTCCTTTCTGTTGTTGTTGTTTCCAATATGTATTATGCCCAACTGCTTTGGACAAAAGCTCAGGGGGCCCTACACAAGAAATACTTACAACTGGGTAATTGGCACTAGCATCCACAGATGAGGGATACCATTCGTCGTTTGTTTTTCTGGGACTGTGTTACTTCACTCAGCATGATGTCCTCTAGCTCCAGCCATTTTCCTGCAAAGCTCGTGATGTCGTCTTTCTTTACTGCTGCATAGAACTCCATTGTGTAGATGTACCACATTTTCTCTATCCACTCGTCAGTTGAGGGGCATTTAGGTTGGTTCCAGCTCCTTGCTATTGTGAAGAGAGCTGCAATAAACATGGCCGTGCATGTATCTCTGTGGTGGCGTAAGTCTTGAGGGTACATGCCCAGGAGTGGTATGGCTGGGTCGGGTGGCAAGTTCATTCCAAGTCTTCCAAGGGTTCTCCACACTGCTTTCCATAGTGGCTGTACGAGTTTACATTCCCACCAGCAGTGGATGAGTGTTCCCCTTTCCCCACAACCTCTCCAGCACTTGGTATCATTTGTTTTCTTGATCCTAGCCAGTCTTATTGGAGTAAGATGATATCTTAAAGTGGTTTTCATTTGCATTTCCTTAATGATTAGTGATGTTGAACAGTTCTTGAGGTGTTTCTCAGACATCTCTAATTCCTCGCTTGTGAAGTCTCTGTTCAGTTCTTTGCTCCATCTATTGAGACTCCCCCCCCCCAACTGGGGTACAAAGGCATCTGAAAGAGGCAAGCAAAGCAAGCCTTCAAACACAGTGGAATAGCATTTAGGACTACATTGAATACAGCCAAGCGGACAGCCCATATCCAGATGAATACGAAGAAGAGACAACCTGGAAAGGGGCAGGATAATCAAACCCGTGCCAAGCTCTTAACCAACCCTATGGAAGACTCCTCAGTGTGGATCCCTCTGGGGATGCCCCAAGCACAGAATCAGAACACCACAAAATTGGAAATATTTAAAGACGACAAGATCATAAAGAAAACAAATTTAACAACTAAGAAAGAGAATGAGCGAACTCAAGAAAGCACCTAGAGAGAGAGAATGACAAGCTCTCCGTAAGGAAGTAGAAAACACTGAAAAGAATCCCATGCTGAAAAAGATAAAGAAACCAACCACCAGTAACCAAAGGCTACATAAAAGAGAGAGAAGCTTCAAAGATGGGATCAATACTAATAGGAAATCTAGAAGGGATAAATGACATAAAAAGGAAATCAACATCAATCCATTCAAGAGGAAAGGAACTGAAAAACGCCTCAGAAGCCGAATGGAGGAAGCATAACAAAGAATGATCAGAACCGGTCAGATAACACAGCCAACTAAAACCTCAAGGGAAGATTATGAAAAATTTTAAATACATACACAAAATGGAACAAACAGGAGGTGGGACACTATGAAAAGTCAAAACTCTGCATCATAGGAATAGAAGAAGGAGAAGAATCTCAAGAACTGGTATTGATCAGATTCTTCAACAGATAATAGTTGAAAACTTCCCCAAACTAAAAAGGACAACACCATACCAATACAGAAGAGCACATAGAACTCCCAAACAAGACAAATCATAAAAGAAGATTCTTCCAGCCGCCACATCAAATTAAAATGCAGACACAAACCAAAAAAAGACAAAATTCCCTTAAGCCACAAGAAAAAACAACAAGTGACCTATAAGGGGAAACCGAGCAGGAATTACAACTGAACTTTCTCAAACAAAAATATAATAAGAAGGAAAGAAGACTGGAGCAAAGCATCCCAGTGTTAAGGGACAATAGATGCCAACCCAGGTTACTATCCACCCAGCAAAATGTTCAATCATAGTGATTTGAGAAGGATGAGAGAAAAATCTTCCATGAACATAAACAACTTGAAAGAATACATGTCTGGAAAACCACACCCTTCAGAGAACTTGAAGCAACTCCAAAGACAAAGAAAAGACGCAAACTCAACCCCATGCAAACCTAGAAAGATAAATCAATAAAAGCATAACTGCAGAAGTAGAAAACCTAAATCAAACCGCACAAGATGGATAATAGGCCAAAGGATTAGAAAACAAACCGTATCAGTCATAACCTTAAATATTAATGGATAAATTCCCCATTCAAAAAGACTCATAGACTGGGAGACATTGCATTGGAGAAACAGAATCATCGATATGCTGTCTACATGCAAACACACTTAACTCTCTACCAGGACAGCACCACTCTAAGTGACAGGGCTTGGAAAAGAAATATCCAAGCAAAGTACAAAAAGTAAAGCAGGTTGTTGCTATTTTTAATATTGGACAAGTAGACTTCAAAGTGAAAGAAATCAGAAGAGAACAAAGAAGGTCCAATTACATTTTCATTCAAAGGAACTATCACCAAGAAGATTTAACAATTATGACATATATTATGCCCCACAATTATTCTGTTAACAGACAACCAAACTTTATAAAGACCATCTCAGGACCACAAGATCACAATACACTCCCCAGAACACTATAGTGGAGATATTTCAATCCCACACCCATTGAGTCCTTTGGGACAGGTCTCTAACAGGACCAAAAAAAATAAAAGAGAGACATCTGATACTGAACAATAAAATACACCAATGGACACCATAGACCTCTACTGAATATTCCACCAATACCAGAGAATAAACAGGAACACTTTTCTACTCAGCACTCCTGGAACATTCTCACAAAATTGACCACATACTCTGGGACACATAGAAAACCTCTACAAATACAAAAAAGTGAAATAAATTTTCATGCCAAAATTTTCTGTCATGACCACAGTGAAACAAAAACTCAAACAAATCAACAAAGAAAACCCCCCTCGCTAAAGACAAAAAATAAACAAAACAAAAACACACACTCTTGAATAATGAAGGGTCAAGGAAGAGATAAAGAAATAAAAACATTTCCTACGGAACTGAATTACAAATATGACAATAAACAACAAAAACACACAAACAAAAACCTATGGGATACCTTTAAAAAGCAGCTCCTAGAGGGGAAGTTTATAGCACTGGGTGCCTATATTAGAAACACAGAAAGAGCACAAGTGAAATGATCTAACACTACAGCAAAAAGTACTTGAGAGGGGCAAAACAACAGATGAACCCTAACGCAACAGACAGGAAGAAATAACCAAACTCAGAGCAGAAATCAATATGAATAGAAACAAAGAAAATCAATAAAAAAAAATCAATGAAGCTAAAAGTTGGTTTCTTTGAACGAATAAACAAGATAAATGACCTCTAGCCCAGTTAACATAAAGAAAGAAGGAACAACCCAAATCAATACAATACGTGATGAAAAGGGAAATCTCACAAAGGACAAGGATAAAAGGACCAGAAATTATATTGGGAATATTTACAAGAACCTATATTCTACCAAGTTTGAAAACCTAGAAGAATGGATGAATATCAGAAATACTAGGAATCACCAAAGCCGGCCACGACGAGATCAGCAGCCGTAAACAGACCCGTAACATATGACGAAATAGAGGAGGTTGTAAGAAACCTCCCAACTATAAAAAAGCCCAGGCCCAGACAGTTTCAACAGTCAGAATTCTATAACATTTCAAAAAGACCTACAACCCCATTATTACTGAAACTGTTTAGAAATATACAATCAGAGGGGAATTCTCCCAAATCCTTCTATTAAGCCAGCATTCCATCTATTACCCAAACCAGGGAAAAGATCCAACTAAAAAGGAGAACTTTAGAACCATCTCCATCCTGAACCACAGATGCCAAAATTCTAAACCGGTTACTGGCAACGCGCATATCGATCCCATACATCAAGAAGACCATCCATAATGACCAGTTGGATTCATACCAGAGATGCAGGGAATGGTTCAAATATGAAAATCACTAAACATCATCAAACACAAAACGGAATTCAAAGACAAAACCCACACATCACTCAATTGATGATGCAACCAACAACCGGGGACAAAAAGGCCGCAGCCCGTCAGGCGGAAATGGCCGAGAAGGGACTTGGAGGTGGAGGGAGCAGCCGCAAGGGAAGCAAAGCCAGGACAGGAAACGCACAGCGAAGAGCAGCCGCAAAGGGGGGGAAAGGACAGGCAATAACAGGCCCGGAAAGGCGGAGGAATCTCTGATAGGGGCCCCGGGCACCACGTCCGCGGCACTATGAGAGGCGGGAACACGGCGCGAGAGCAAGAAGGCAAGAAAAGGAGATGAAAGGAGGATCGAGGGGAAAAGAGGAAGGCCAAAACCCGCCCGTATGGGCTGCTGAGAGGAGGGGGTACGTAAGCGAGGCGAAAACACACGCCACTCAGAAAACGCTCGAGAAACGAGGACACAGCTTCAGCAAAGGGGGCAGGATACATAAAGTAACCGAAATAAAAACCGTCAAGTGGCCGGTCGTTACTCCCAACCACAAGCAACGGGAGAAAGAATGCGAAGAGACCGGTCCCACTCACACTAGCCTCAAAAACACGAATAAATACCTAGGAACAAAACCTAACCCAAAGACACCAAAGACCGCTACAACAAAAATTTTAAACCTTTGCAGAAGGAAACGAAATTGAGGAAGACCATCAGAAGATGGAAACACCCTCCCTGTCTCATGGATGGGGAAAATTATTGGAAAAATATGTCCATTTTACGAAAACTCTTGTATAGATTTTAACGCAACCCAATGCAACTCCCCAAGAGTTTCTTCCCAGGCTTGGAAACAAAAGTTCTTACATATTTGGAACAACCAAAGACCCTGAATAGCCAACAAACAACACATGAGTGAAAAGAGCTACACAGGGGGATCTCTCTACCAGACTTTAAACTAGTAATACAGGCGTATAGTCATAAAAACAGCCTTGCACTGGCACAAAAACAGACAAAAACAGACCTGTTGACCAAATGGAACAAAAACGAAGATCCAACATCTGAGCACATAAATTTCAGCCCATCTTATCTTTGACAAGTGGGTATAGAAGCCACAATGGAGAAAGACCAGCATTTCAGCAAGTGTGTTGGCAAAAACTGGATCACCACTTGTAGAAGACTGAAATTCAACCCCTACCTCTCGCCCTGTACAAACGTGAAACTCCAGATGGATTAAAGACCTCAACGTGAAACCCCAAAACTCTGAAGGCGATGATAGAAGAAAAAGTTGGCAGCCAGGACGACAAGACATAGGTGTAGGAAAAGATCCCTAAATCAGCCAGCAGCTGTGCAGGAA